>OZ007510.1:10547903-10925403 GCA_963931865.1 Axinella damicornis
TGTGAGTTTGCTCTACCAGCTGTGGTATTTGTTACAACACGTGCCCACACACAACAAAGAACAATAGGGCCGACTACAATAAGTGCAATACACCATATTTATACAGAACTACGTAACCATGACGTTTAATGCAATGCTAACAGTTCATAGTTCATGCCACATCTCAGTGCACCTTCTCAGGCAAGTCCCTCTCGGGAGGGGCCATATGATCAAATACCACACATGCATGCAGAACACAATAATTCGACCCTGAAAAAGAGAAGGGTTGTTTTAACCAGCTAGGCTGTGGTCAGTTGCATCCCAGTGCCTCCTCCACTGTGGTGATCAAGGAATGAGTACACAAGTGCAGCCTACTTTGATCCTATAGCTAGTAGCAATCAGATAGGAAAACCTAATAGGCCTGGTCAAGTTTCAGGTAACTATAGGAACACTATAGAAGTGATTGCAGAAGCACTTCCAAACAATGTGCATTCAAGCAGATCGTTTTACACTACATATAGTAAGATGGGTTAACAATTAAGCTAAGTCATGCACCTATAATTACGAAATGGCAGAAGTGAAGCTACACAACGTTTGTGGTTAACGTTGTGGGCACATTCTTTGATCACCACATCAGTGGAGGAGGCACTGAGATGCAACTATGGTGACCAGAGTCTGGTTTAAACAACCCTTTTCTTTTAAAGTATATAATATATATATTATATATGCGCAACAATAGCCCAACAATAGCCCAGCCAGCTGCAATAGGTGTACCCATCATAATTTGACAGAACTAGGTAATCTTGACATAATGCAATACTAGTTGATGCCACATCAGGTTCTACAATGCAGGAGTGTGGTTGCCACGTTGTATAGACATTATGTCAGCCCCAGGGATCGGAATCACATACCTCTTTCAATTCCGTAACCCATGTGTCATGTGTCTGATATGGCCTGCCAAATATCATATCCATGCTGGTCTTCCCTGGGAATATGCTGTGAGCCTCCTGCAATGCCCTAAGCAGTACGGTAACCATCATCTACAGTAACTATATACACAGGTTTATATACCTGGTAAGTATACTCAGACATGTACCAGTAATACAGATCCCTAACTTTACTAGACAGTCACCTCCTTGCCTCTTTGGCTGTGTGGTCTTGAGGAACTTTAAATCCGGATTATTCAGAGACTACAGATAATGGGAACACATTTAAACACCTGCCAAAGTGAATACACACCAAGACCTTTTAACCTGTACTCCAAGAGATAAACGTGTTACTCCAGCAGACTTGAAATCCCTGCAACAGGTATACACAGTTCATAGACTAGTACATGATAAAACATGCCGATTGATTTGCAAATCACCTCCTGAAGCTCAATTAAGAGCTCACTCTCTCCCTGCAAACAGCCTGGACCGGTTGATAAAACATAGCATAATATTAGGCAGACAGACTATACAGTAACCCATACAGCCAAGATCAATTAAGGTTACGGGATACTCGTGCGCGCGCCGTGCGAAATGTATAGGGAAATGTATACTTAAGCTCGCTAAACAAAAATCTCTGGAATGAACAGCGTGAGCAACTTGATTCTGGCGGTGGAGGCATGCTGGTCAACAAGGTGCAGGGCATGACGGAAGCTTTTACCGATACGACGCTTTGGTACCGATACCCCGAGTGGGTCTGGGAACCAGACTATGCACGAGCCTGAGTGAGTACGTACAAGTGCAGTACATGGAACAGTTGTTGTCATCAGAATGTGACCTGCATGACCACAGCACAATGTACGTACCTACACACAAAGTTGGGTAAGGTAGCTAGGTCCACGAGCGGGTCTCCGTCTTTACTGCTGCTGCCACCGAGGAGGTAGCTAGTTAGCTATATAGCTAGAGAGGGTCACTGACTGTTCATGGTTCGCCAATCGCTCTAGCCAATGAATAGCTAGCTAGCTAGCTACCGACACATATTCACCGTGTTAGGGGCAGGTTCAACCGAGGGTTCAACTCTCGTCCCAGGTACTCCCGCTGCAGTTTTCTTCCAGAAACCAGTCTGCCATTATCGGAGACTCGGAGTGGGAAAAAAGCGCACTTCCTATTTGAGTTGCAGACCGTATAAAATGGACAAGATGTTAGCGACAGTACGTTAGCATCGTATACTCCCCGAACATTCTTGCATACCATTGTGAATCTCATTAGTACGCTGCCCGTGCGCACTAGTGATAGCTTCTGCGCTGCCGGATCGGACCTCGCGTCCAGCGTTTCTGCTGGTTCCAGTGGTTCTGCTGGTTCCGGTGGGTTCTGATGGTTCCAGTGGTTCTGCTGGTTCCAGTGGTTCTGCTGGTTCCAGTGGTTCTGCTTGGTTCCAGTGGTTCTGCTGGTTCCAGTGGTTCTGCTGGTTCCGGTGGGTTCTGATGGTTCCAGTGGTTCTGCTGGTTCCAGTGGTTCTGCTGGTTCCAGTGGTTCTGCTGGTTCCAGTGGTTCTGCTGGTTCCAGTGGTTCTGCTGGTTCCAGTGGTTCTGCACGTTCCAGTGGTTCTGCTGGTTCCAGTGGTTCTGCTGGTTCCAGTGGTTCTGCTGGTTCCAGTGGTTCTGCTGGTTCAGTGGTTCTGCTGGTTCCAGTGGGTTCTGCTGGTTCCTGCTGGTTCTGCTGGTTCCAGTGGTTCAGCTGGTTCCAGTGGTTCTGCTGGTTTCCACCAGTTCCAGTGGTTCTGCTGGTTCCAGTGGTTCTGCTCAGGTTCCAGTGGTTCCAGTGGGTTCTGCTGGTTCCAGTGGTTCTGCTCAGGTTCCAGTGTTCCAGTGGGTTCTGCTGGTTCAGTGGTTTCTGCTGGTTCCAGTGGTTCTGCTGGTTCCACTGGTTCTCCTGGTTCCAGTGGTTCAGCTGGTTCCAGTGGTTCTGCTGGTTCCAGTGGTTCTGCTGGTTCCAGTGGTTCTGCTGGTTCCTGGTTCCAGTGGTTCCAGTGGTTCTGCTGGTTCCAGTGGTTTCAGCTGGTTCCAGTGGTTCTGCTGGTTCCAGTGGTTCGCTGCTGGTTCCAGTGGTTCTGCTGGTTCCTGGTTCCAGTGGTTCCAGTGGTCTTTCTGCTGGTTCCAGTGGTTCAGCTGGTTCCAGTGGTTCTGCTGGTCCAGGTCTTCCAGTGGTTCTGCTGGTTCCAGTGGTTCTGCTGGTTCCAGTGGTTCTGCTGGTTCCAGTGGTTCTGCTGGTTCCAGTGGTTCTGATAGTTCTGCAGGTTCCAGTGGTTCTGCTGGTTCAGTGGTTCTGCTGGTTCCAGTGGTTCTGTGCTGGTTCCTGCTGTCCAGGTTCCAGTTGTTCTGCTGGTTCCACCGGTTCCAGTGGTTCTTGCTGGTTCCATCGGTTCCAGTGGAACCAGCAGAACCACTGGAACCACTGGAACCAGCAGAACCAGCAGGAACCACTGGAACCAGCTGAACCACTGGAACCAGCAGAACCACTGGAACCAGCTGAACCACTGGAACCAGCAGAACCACTGGAACCAGCAGAACCACTGGAACCAGCTGAACCACTGGAACCAGCAGAACCACTGGAACCAGCAGAACCACTGGAACCAGCAGAACCACTGGAACCAGCAGAACCACTGGAATCAGCAGAACCACAGGAACCAGCAGAACCACTGGATTGGTGACTATGAGAAAGAAGAAGAAAGAAGAAAGAAGATGACGAAATCGGAATTTTACAGCGACTTGTCTCTCGACTCCCGCGTACTGTCAGGTACGTTTAAGAGTGTTTTTGTGAACTGCTAGGCAGTGTCATTCTGTCTGCATGCTTGGTTTGGGCCTTTGTAGCTTCTTTTGCCGTTTTCCTGCTAGTGCATCAGTATGGTAAATTCGAAATTCCTTGGCCATCCCTAAATAGAGAACGCTATCGCGTTCTCTGATACATTGACCTGCTAATTATTCACTAAACTAGCCAAATGCTCTGCTCCAAAATCACTGAAAATGCTCATTCAATCGAGATACCAGATGCAATTGCACAGTCATGCTCTGTCATTCTCGGAATAATATACGTATGTTGCCAATTATCCACAAAACTGTTCCGTCCATGCAACCATAGGTTCATATATAATAGGGAGCAGGGGGGCTATACAGGGGCTCAAGCCTCCCCATGTATGCAAAGACGGGCCCTGTAATTGCATGAACATGAAATCAGTTTGCAGTTGTGCTCAGGGTGTAACTTAGGTTTGTGGCCACAGACATCAGATCGATCACAGCTAGTTGCTACTAATAATAGGGTAGCTATAGTAGTCTACTTTACCATATGCATGCTTGGCCTCAAAGTTCAGACCATTGGCAAGCTGCTCCGCCTCAAACTTCAAAGTTCAGACCAAGCTGCATATGCATCCTCATGCAGCCACCACCTACTGCTTCATTATTCATGCAAGGACCTTGTGCAGTTCTGTTGGTGATGCTGATTATCGCTATACAGCCTGCTCCAGTATTCCATGAACTGGCTGTTCAAGGATTAACATTAATTTTTGTTGCCCTCTTTCAGAAGATTATGGCATCAGCTCAGATCGATATTGATGAAGAGATGAGAGTATGCTCCCAGTCCCCATTTAGCTGTCCCAAAATGAAAGTGCTTCCTAATAAGTTCCTCTATACACCTATGCATGCATCCCTGGTACACTCAACCTCCTCCAAAGTAGACGGACGTCACTATGCTGACAGCAGACATTTTGAGGAGGCTGTTGACCTCCTTTAGAAGACAACTAGCCATCTTCTCATGTTTCCTACAGGAGGTGCAATATTCAGACATTCTATAAATCAGCATCGAAAAGAAGTTTAGCTATGTAATTCACAATCGTCTGCAGGTCCTGCAAGGTACATGCAGCTACAACAGCTTCATTTCCCTTTGAACTGCAACTGCAAAGAGAATCAGCCCAAAATTAGAGTGTTGTGGCTGAAAAGGAATTATAATTGATGCAAGAGCGCATGGTGAAAAAACAATGATGTCATCATGCGCTCTTGTTGATGATAGGGGGGCCCCCACATTCAAAGTTCAAAGCTAGCTAGCTATATGAATTTGATTCTTTGTACCCATGCTTCTCTCACATACCTCACATATTTGTTGAAGTTACAGTACGAGCATAGCTGTGAACAGTACGGCCACTGCAATAAAATTAGTGTTTGTGAATTAATATATCATGTACAGAAACAAGTTGGTTAGGGGTATCCCCAACCATTAAAAAATGTGTGAATTAATATCTCATGCACAGAAAGAGTTTAGTTAGGGGCATTCCCAAACCATTAAAAATGTGTGAATTAATATCTCATGCACAGAAACAAGGGTATTCAAAAAATGCCTTAAAAGATCTCATGCACAGAAACGAGTTTGGTTAGTGGCATCTCAGGATCCCCAAACCATTACACTTGAAGTAACATTTGTAATGTCAAGTTTTGATCCCCCCCCCCCCCCCCCCCCCCCCCCCCCCCCCCCACACACACACACACACACACACACACACACACATGATGTTATGTTTTGCTACAAACTACAGTGATGAACTACAGTGACAAACTACAGCCGACATACAGACATGACAAGTGAGGGGGTTAGACACCTCGAGTCATGTTTGCACAACACAATACCAATACCCCCCCAACACAATGTACACATACACACACACACGACATTATTTTCTTTGGAGAAGTCAAGGATAATTATCCTTCAAGCAACAAATCACCCTATGCTAGGTAGCATAGCGGTACATCACTGATGACTCAATCCGATATATTAGTAAACCGTATTGAAACATAGCTATAGCTACATGTATACAACAAGAATTGAAGCTGCTTGGCGAGTTCAAGATATACCGCTTAAATTCTGTTCACAAATCTAGCATCACTGAATTGAGTTCGAGGACAGATAGCTAAATTATGAGCTAGCTAGCAGCCCAGACATGCAGCAACACACACATGAATGTAGACAGTTCCTCTTCTGCTCTTTGTTTCTACAACACTTGAATCACACCCTTCCCCGACCACAGGGTTCGACTGAACATGCTGAAGGTACTGTCTTCATGTGTCTTGTAGTTGTATGTCACTATGTGTGTGTGTGTGTTTGTGTGAGAGAGATGTAGAGATAGAAAAGAGACTCACATGACTCAGTGTTGCTTGTCTGTTGTTTGCATGTTTACATCGATCGGTGGCTTGATCAATTAGCCGCTAGCTAGCTATTCGCAGACTGAGTCCTACCATAGATCCATTTATGCACATTCCTGACAAACACGTGCACATGCTTCGAATCATCCAGCAAGATTCATACAGCAAGATTCATCTAGCAAGATTGCATAAGTACTTTTTTCAGTGATAAATACTGAGCTACTGAGGTAGCTACACATGCATCATGTTTCATTAATGAGACGAGAGAAAGATCCGAAATGTGGGACAAACGTTCAGAGATAAGCAAGCTATAGCTGAACTGAATAGGTTGTTAATGATATTCATGATCTACAAAATAAGACAGATTACGGCCCTTGTCGCAGTCACAGTCAGGGTATGGTTGGACAGAGGTTCAGTGCTCAGTTCAGCTATAGCTTGCTTATCTCTGAACGTTTGTCCCACATTTCGGATCTTTCTCTCGTCGCAAGATTCATCTAGCAAGATTGCATAAGTACTTTTTTCAGTGATAAATACTGAGCTACTGAGGTAGCTACACATGCATCATGTTTCATTAATGAGACGAGAGAAAGATCCGAAATGTGGGACAAACGTTCAGAGATAAGCAAGCTATAGCTGAACTGAGCACTGAACCTCTGTCCAACCATACCCTGACTGTGACTGCGACAAGGGCCGTAATCTGTCTTATTTTGTAGATCATGAATATCATTAACAACCTATTCAGTGTTATTCTGTGTGTTGGTGGGTGTGCCTGTGCCGTTGGTGCCTGTAAAGCCCCAACTGTAGCTAACCTTGGTTGCAAGCTTGTACTTGACACAGTCTGATACAAATAGCCCTGGGGTTCCCATGAATATCATTAAATAGCTCCATTTTTAGGTGAGCTGCTTTCCCATTAATGGTGAGCTAGCCGACTCCTCCAAAGTTGCTGCCCTTAGTAGCTAGGTAGCTACACGGGTACAGTTGACCAAGCACGGTTGCAGCTGTGTCTGTGGTGCTTATTGGAGTGACCTCCCCTTGTATTGGCACTAAGTCACAATGCAGTTGACATACATCATGTGTCCATGACTCACTCTCACACATGCACGCACACACACACGACAACACTGATAAATAGCTACAGCTAGCTATGACACTTGCAGCACTACCGTTTAGTAGTTTTGACTTTGAAATGATTTTGTCTGCATGATCTGTTGTATTGGGAATAGGGATGAAGAAACATGATGAGGACGGAGGATTTGTTTGTTTGATGAGGACAGAGGATTTGTTTGTTTGTTGTCCACAAACTAGAATGGAGAAGTGATCTACTTCAACATGTTATTAACAGACTTGATCAATGATAGCTACAATATAGCTAGCTATCACAAGCAAAGAAGACTAACAGAAGACTAACAGAATCACGGCATTCTGGATCACAGTCTTTACATTCTTCCCGGTGCACCTCGATGGGCAGTTAATCATCCATCCACTCCTCCTGTCTCTACAACCCCCAGACTGAGTTCCACACCCCTCAATCATTCAATTACCATCACCATCGCCACTGCGACCCATTGTTACTTGCAACAGCACACACCTCCACACCATTGAGGACACTTAGCTTCTGCAAGAATTCAACTTTTCACTGATGAGTTTGAGAATGAGGATTCAGATGAAAGTATTGATGATGATCCAGAACTTGACACAATGATTAAGGCTGTGATTTCATGTTAACAGCTAGTTTATCTTTGTAAAGATCAGTCTCTGTAGTACATGTAGTCGCTAACTTTTAAGATGTACTTTACTTTGTTTGGTGTGGATTTGACTTACTAGCTAATATTGCATTTCTATGGAATTTAATTTGGAAATTATTGTGGTCAACCAATTAACAATAATATAGAAAGTTATAGGAAGCAACCACCAACGTTATGCAGTAGTTAGCTACTAGAGGTTTCCCCGCAGTTATCCTAAGGTTTCTTCACATCTTTGTGAACTTATAATTTTATATAATACTGGGGTTTTGAACCACTAGTACTGGAGTAAACAGAAACCTTAATTAGTTACTGTTATGCTACACACAGGAAACCTCTGTGCAACACAGAAGCTGTCAAAAAATGCCCCCCCCCCCCCCCCCCCCCCCCCCACACACACACACACACACACACATCATTGCAGCCAATGGTCCGCAGATTTTGGGATCTGGAGTTGCTCATCACGAGTCCGGATAAACCGAAGCTCCACAACCAGTTTGTAAAGAGAAGACAGTATTTACAAAACATACAGTTTGGGGGTATAATGGGAACCTAGATATATTAGCTACAGCCACATATAAGATTAGGGCAAGCAGGAGCATTCTAATACTTAGTGACGGCATCCTGGTATGTAGGAGGGTCCGAAGATGTTAGTTCGGGATTTTTAGGAACAGTTTCAGGCACGACAGACGGAATGGCCTGAGGGGGTGGAGCCAAAGGCAATCCCAGAGGAAGAGGAGGGGTAAGAGCAAAAGAAACTGGTGGAGGGTTTACTGCAGCTGGTGGGGGATAGGTGCCGGGGGTGGCAGTGGGTGGGTCTGGGTTGAAGGGCACATTACCAACAGTGAGAGGAATAGTGAGCGTTGGGTTGAAAAGAACTCGGGGTATGAGAGTATTGAATGTGAGAAAAAAGGTTCTCTGGATTATATTGGACGACCTCATAGTAGTGGGAGTTGTGACAGGAATCTTTAAGACGTTCACTTCGGGAACCCATACCAATGTACGATGAGGTTCAACTGGCTCACATCCTTGGACAACATGAGATACATTAGCGTATTGATGGCCACCTTGAGCAGAGTAAGTAACTCTCTCATGAAGGTCAACCGTCACTCGGACTGGTCTGGAGCCACCATTCTCCACGGTAACTCGGAATGGAATCTCCTCTCCAATACAGTAGCCAGTTCTGGGAACTTCGGCAATCGTGGTGATGGGGCCAGACTGACAGCACAAGATACCAGCTGTCTTTTGGTTCTGGAGACGATACTGCAACCTCAGTTGAGCAGCATTGGTATCGATTATCTCATTGACTAGGATCTTTGTCTCAAGAGAGTGGGGAACATTGGGGTAAGGTCTGCTTATCTTAGCCCCGAGAGTGTACCGGATCCAGCCAGTGCGACTCTCGAACGAAGACGGACTCTGTGGCGGTATGAGATAGCGAAATTGGTAGTGGTACTCACCAGGAGGAAGCACTATGGCTTCAGGGCCCTTCGACCAACCAATGCTCTGTAGCTCGACGTAGGTTTCATTTGCCGTGTAATCAACGGTATGCGTCCTTCTTGAATCTCCAGTACCCGTACTCCGTGTCTCCGTCCAGTGGACGTGGCCCTTTCCCGTGAGGTAGATGACGATATCGTTGTAGTTCTTGGGCTCGTCGACTTTCACCACTAGCGTCCCGACCACCTCTGTGCCGGGGAAGTACGTTGACCCGGAGGGAGGATTCGCGAGCAGAATCTTGAAATCTTGCAGTACATCCACCATGACGAACCGATTCCCTTTCCGACCAGCTTAATTCGGGTACCCTGTAAAACCTGGACTCTGGACTGGACTGACCAAAACAGCTGTACACAGACAGCAAACGCTACCAATGCTATGAACCGTTGTCTCCAGCTCTGTCTCAAGTTGCTTCCTTGTCTGTTGCTGCGGCATCCGTCTCCTCGATTTTCGAGAGGTCAAAGGTCACGTGCATATTAATTTTAATCATTAATTTTTTTGAGCTTCAGCATGTCGAAAGGATGGAATATTCCTTCTGGTTCTATACTTCAAGAAAGGCTGAAGTTAGGTTTCTGCTAATAATAACTGCTCTTCTAATCCTTCAAGCAGGCAGAGCATCTCACTGCATGTAAGGGCTGGGTCGGGCTAGGATGTACATATTAGTATGCCAACTTCACCTTGGTTTTACACAGACATAGATCATTGTGTTCCATGTTGTTGATGATAATATGAAAGTGAAACCTCAAAACTCCACCCATGTATATTCAATTACGTCATAACTATTACATGACGTCAGTGGGTGGGACCGGCGTTGCCAACATAAACATACACAAAGGCAGAGAAGCGGATTATGTCCCGGTTAGCTACAGCGTACTGAGTGGTACCGTTCGAACGTACACATAACCAACTCAAAACCTACCCGGTAGATTTCTCGAACTCAGCCGGGAAGTTGCTCAACGACGCAAACAGCCACTCCAGAGATGGCCAGTGGGAGCATAGTTTCCGTCACAGCAACTCCTACGAGCAATATTTCCACAATCTACCCGGTAGGCAGACGCAGCCATTCCTACTCTTTGGATTGCCACCGGTAAGGTCAAGAATACCAAAGCACACATATTCCGCCTCGCTCGACTTCTCGTTCTCCCTCTGATTCAACCGCAAAGGCCTGAAAGTCACGGGACAAGTGACCACGCCCCACTTTTCTCATGGGGTCGTTTGACCGTTTCCAACGAACAAACTCGTCTGTACAGCAGGCATGGCACCTCGGACATCGGCGTCTAATGCTAGATCGCTAGCGCTTTGCAATCGCTTGAAGATGGATGCCGTATACAGTCCAACAAAACACGAAATCAGTATTCATGGCATTCTGTAACGTAATAAACCAACCGCAATCAGATGACATTTAGTGCCGTGTGCAATCGTTTCCATAGATACGCACGGCGCGCGAAATTCTTGCTGTGGTCAACCCGACCCTGGCCTTACATGCAGTGAGATCCTAACTGGAATTCCGACGCTGCCCTTTGCTACACTTGATGCTGTATATAATATGCAGAAGAATACCTCCAATAAAAGTAACGATGTTGCACAAACCCCAGGAAATTATCCCAAGCCAAAAACACCTCGAGTGGTGTCACCTGGCCAGTATGTTTGTGACAAAACTGTTTACAATGGTGCTGATCTCAAATCAGTTTAGTTCTCACACCTTGGTGACAGCAGAAGTGAATGGGGAATTCCAGTAGGACGAGGGTGAAAGGGTGGAGTTCTGAAATGTAAGTGTAGCAGGACACCTTTAGCGTTGTCATTCCACTCCTAGCAATGAGTCAACTGAGAAATCCTCTCCCACTCTTCCTGCAATCTCAGACTTTAAGTCGCCCTCAGCCCACACTCACCGAGCCTACAAGCTGTAGCTAATTGTCTTGCATCCTACTGTGCAGGCACACCACTCTCAGGTGATACAGTGTATAAAAAACGTAGCAGGATGTAGGGATACCAGAACGGCCAAAAGTAAGGAAACAAGAGGGATGATCGAAACAGTGAAGTATACAACCCCCCCTACAGAAATCTTCTTCCATATAGCTATACACATGTACAATGAAAAAAGATATGTCCCCCTACAGAAATCTTCTTCCATATAGCTATACACATGTACAATGAAAAAAGATATGTAGGGGTGATTGTATACTTCACTGTTATGTTCGATCATCTCTCTTGTTTCCTTACTTTTAACAGACCAAGTAGTGGAAATTGCGTGAATTGCACAAAAATCGAGTAAAAAATATGCAATGGGTACGAGCATATGACCGAAATTTTGAAATTCTTGAATTTAATTCAGTAGCTCCTGAAACACATTTTAACAGCATTCTCAAGTTTAGGGGGGCTAGTTCAATATGTTTGTGGGTTAGGCCATTCTGGTTCTCAGCCCTAGCTGTGATGTGAACCGAATCAACTGATCCCTGTTCCAGTTGATATATTAGAACTCCACACTGCAACCTATAGTCTCGTGAGGCCACTGGCTGGGTCGGGCCAACTGCAACCACACATGCAGCTTATAATAGACTTGGTACAAAGAACATGACAGATAGCAACATACATTCAGTACAAGGCATCTATTTCTTGAGAATATTCCAAACACCAGTAACTGGCTGGTCACAAATGATGCATGTCTTCATGTCTAAAATGTGTTCTGCACAGAGGGGTGTATGTTTGCAGGGATATGCAATGACACGGTTCTCACTGTTACACACCATACAGGCACTGTAATACTGATTGGCATCAGAACATCTTGCTACAATGGGTAACAGATTTTGAGCTGTAGTTGAAGTGCTCAGTGTGTCAAAACTATTCAGTTTCGGCTGTGAAGCATCAATGCTTCGCATTTGTACAGGCTGTGGTTTGCCAAGTGGTGTGCTAAGAGGTTTGTGTTCAAAATGGATGAGAGTAACCCGCTTCTCCATACCTGCATAGTAACACACTATTGGCCTCACTGGTGCACGAATTCCACTAAATGCAGTCCCTTGCTCCTTCCCATTCACAGCATACGTTACCACTGCTTCACCTTCATCCACATCCACTCTGAGCCCCACCAAGGTACCCGCCATCCAAAATTCATCATATTTCTGTGGCAATTCTTCACCTTTTTTGTACAACATTCCTTGAAAGGAGCGATAGAGGTACAGATTTGGAGACAAGTAAATGTTTCCTTGTTTAGGTAATGCGAGATCAGCTTCATGGGCAAGCCCTATGCAGGTACTTGCGCCTTGGTCAGATTCAATGATGAATGAGAAGTCATATCGACCAGAAACACAGCTTACACTCAGCATGCAGTATGAATTTCTCGACTGGGATTTATCACGGTAGAGTGTCATCAAATCGCTTGAGACATTTACGCTTCCTGACTTTGTACTAGGATCAAATGTCACTTTCATTGGTAGTTGAGAGGTTTCAGTTATAACATTAGATACTGTGGTGACAGCGGTGTCAGGAACAGCACGTGAAAGCAATGCCGGAGTACCTGGTTCAGATGTGAAATATTGGATGAGTTCGACCCGCTTTTCATACGCAGCATAGACAGCCACCACAGGTTGGACGGCATCAGGAAGATCTCGGAAGGCTATCCCGAGATATTTTCCAAGCCGGAAAATTTTTAGTGTTCTATCTTGCATATTTAGTACTAACTCCACAGTAACACTGCTATTGGCCTGCCACCCTAGTGCCTCCAAAGAGACTTGCAGTTGCTTTCCATTCTCATACAACAGTCCTCGGTAAGAACGCCACAACCATAGGCCAGTGTGATGATACACATGGATCGTTGGGTCACGGAGGTAATCATCAGATAGGTTAAATGGATATTTTGCAAGGCCCAGACACAACGATGCACCAAAATCAGAACTAATCTTCAGTGTCCAGCGATGCAGTCCTGAGGTTATTACCTTGTTGATGAAGGCACAGCCATTACCTTGTTCTGTACTGTCACGAGACAACATCTTTCCATTTGCAGACACTCTCAATATACCACACACATTCCTGGCATCAAAGAACACCTGTGCCGATATGTCATTCAGGCTTTCAATTCCTTGCTCAAAGTGCATGATGCGAAACGAAACTTGTGAATGACTGTTGTTTGCTATTCCAGCAAACGGCCATACTTCTGTGGGCATGTTAGGTATTGCTTCCTTCCTTACTTCCGGTTCTTTACCAGGATTGCAAACACTGAAGACGACATCACCAGTACCCATGTCCAATACACATTTGATTATGGCACCATCCACACATTTGGGCAATTGCTGGATAACTTCGCCTCCACCGTGCAGAATCACACGCCCGTTTTTCAAGTCCCAAAGTGACAAGTTTGAGTTGCCACTCAGGGTCACGCTGTTAAAATCGCCTAAAGTCAATGCAAATCCCAATACAGGTACACAGTCCGCAGCAAAGCAGACTTTGAGTTGGAGTGCAAAACATCTTGCTCTTGTAGCTCTTGAGAGTTGTCGACTGAAAGGGGCAATTTTGTTTTCAGAGTACGGTGGGAAAATTGCAACTTGATTCTGTTCCTGGATTACAGTACCAAAAGAATGACTGTGAGCATGGAACTGGGCAATTCCTTCCTGGTTCAGTGGATCAGGTGAAGAGAGGCTGTTCCCCATGTCTGCCACTGCAGCTGCATGTGGCTGGCAAAGGAGGGGATAGAGTTGACGAGTCAATTTTGATGATGAAAAATTAATATGCTGTGGCCGGCAAGAAGTCCATACTTTAATTATACAAGGTGGCTATTGGTCCGGCAGGAAGTAGCTAGGGCAATGGGTTAGGGTATATTAGGGCTAGGCCTATGTACTGCCTGCCGAACCAATATCCACGTCATTTATTATAGAACCAGGCTCCACCATCCTAACCCTAAATATGAAAGCTAGTACTGGACTTCCTGCCGATTTCGAATTTCATACAAGACCCTAATACCGAGGCGCTGAACAGTTAGCCTCGTACCGCGCGGTAAGAGGAAATGAGCCTGGGTACGAGGCTACTGAACAGTGGGTGTGACCACACAACGACATTTATCCGAGTATGCCCAGCATCCGCATGACAAAAAGACAGTCATACCTTGATCTCGCAGTTACCGTACCGTGAATGGGGTCCACAGAAACTCCAAGTGGACGATCCCGGTCCACTGACGATGGACTATGTCACTATGTCAACAACATACTCCTCATGCTCAATTACACATCCTTACGTCATTCACTCCATACATGATGTCATAAACTATTCGATCAATGATGGAGCTCCGTCCCGTTGCTGTGGCCTTGGTGTCTTCAGGCAGCAGAGGGAACAGATTGCTGTTCTACCACAGAGGAAAGCCACCAGGACAGTGCGGAGAAGGTATGAGGCCCAGTACACTGCCACTGAACTTTGGCCTTGGCCTATTAAATTTGCATGCAGCATGCATGCAGCCAAGAACCACACTCTATGATAGTTATCATCTGGTGTGCATCCCAAGGAGGGATCTTGTGGACAAACAGCTGGTGTCTCCAGACCATTTCTGAGATAACGGTTATGTTTTGACCCTGCCCCCTCCCTATCGTATCACGGTGCCTGGCTGTGAACTGGTGTTTCTGCAGACAGAGTGATGTAATAGAGACATATCTATGCTTGCATAGTACATACATATCATCTAAGACAGTTATGTTTGCTACATCACCCCCAGGAATATTCTCCACCAGGTGATATGCAAACTGGATGTAGCTAATGTTGCTCCTGTCTCACGGCAGGCACATCAACCAAAAGTATGATGTCAGTGTCGTGGGTATTTAGTGTCATGTGCCAGACCCACGACTGTCTGCCCAATGAGACTATAGGTCCCTTTCACATACAGAATATGATTCTACTCACGATCACGTATATTCGTAGGCCACAAGCCACATTGCTGTTCAACGTACTGCTTCACTTTGTGCATGCATGTGCAAGCCCTAACCAGCAGTAATCCATAATTTGGTGCTCCAATCCACAGAAAGAGTAGAGAAGAAAGGGACGAACGGTCTTCTTCTTTCCAGCTAGGGTTCTCCGATGTTTCTTTGAAATTGGCATCGTACCATCCTATAATTGATCTCAGTGTACCCCCTTTATTTTCTGCATGAAAATTCAGGGTACAACGCGCAGTATGCAACAAAACACGGGGGGGGGGGGGGGGGGGGGGGACCTAGGAATGGGGCTACAGTTCACACTGATTCAGTTACCATTATACGGATGATCAAGAATTTCCACGCTGCCTTTGTGTCCCCCTGTTGCATTATCCTGGCAAGAACACTGTTTCCAACATTACAGTATCCACAGGATTGATTATATTGCTTACCACACCCCCAAAGGTGGCGGCCTGGGAGTAAGACTAGATATTGGAATGAACATTATGTCAGTACTGCCATGGAAATTTTTATCCCCTTTCTTGCAGCTACGTTGAAAGATGTACTGAGGTGAGTCCAATTCCCAATGTCATACAATTGTAGCTATCAGTAGTTCTTTCCGGCTTGTGTCCCTTGCTGTACAAAAGGAGGATACCATGAGCTGGGGAGAAGGCCCTAGCCTCGGTCCCAGGCTCTCTCCTCAAAACGGGGGAAGGAGAGAGCCTGGGACCGAGACTAAGAAGGCCCAGGAAGTGGCAGCTTATGTATTCTTCCCTTGACTGTTCCTCCCTTCCTTCTTCCTGGTGTTGACACACAGTGAACTGCCAGCCAGTAACCTTTCGGAAATTCTAGCTCCCAGTTCTCTGATGGTTGGGCGGAAGTTTGAACTGAACGTGGATGAATGGAAGTTTGTGGGACATCCCTTCTCTGCACAGACTGTCGCCTTCACCACTGCTTGCAATGTGGTGTTTGTGCTGCAGGTACGTACTTTTGATTCACTGTAGCCTCACACCATGCATCCATTAGTTGTAGTATGCACAAATGGAGGTGGAAGGCCTTGTAAAGCTAATCACATGTGTAACTAGACAGACAGAGGGGGAAGGGCCCTGACTGCAAGAATTCATGTTTCATGCTGACCTGTCCTTGGTGTCCGGAATGAGTGGTATTTATGCTGCCGTAGCGAACACTCACCAATGATTCCCATTAAATCCAGCCTCATTGCTAAGCCTTCTCTTCATCCAGTTATTGATTGCTTATATACTCGCGGGGAGAAGGTCTGGTACATTCTATCATGTGAATTACATCAATGTTAGGTACACAGAGGGTGGGAGGGGTCCCTCTGAAGGGTAGAGTCAGTTCAGAGGAATGAAATCTTCACTGTCGATCGTTCATCTGCAGCTCCGCCAAGTTCTCTTGTGCTTCTCTCATCCTTGGTGTCCAAGTAAACCACATTCATGAGCCTCACATTGCAAGGGCAGGCTACAGAGTGAATATAGGTAATGAATTCCATTACTGCTCAGGGAATGACCCTTTTTGGAATTCATTTGCTGTTGCTGCAAATACATGGCATTGGATTGTTGAGAATTTATGCAGGGTATGCACTCAGTTAAATTTGCCTTCATGCCTGGAAGATACTTTGCAAACAAAACTAGTCCTACTGCTGATTTTCATAGGTCGATTAGGATGAGAGTGGTATACAGTTTAATGTAGTGGCAGGATTCTCAATCACCATCACAGGGAGAGGGGGGATACAACATAAACAGGTCTTACCGAGCGCCTGGGAACGAAGCCAGTCTCTGATTTGATCCTCTTTGATGAAGTGACAAACACACTCTTGGTTAGTGATGCCTGATTCTTACTCTCACCTTCAGCTGACTCTGATTGCATCCACCGTCTCATAATTAGCTAGCCTCATTCCCAGGCTGCTTGTGGGTGGCTAGGAACTCCTGCACGATCCTTTAGTGGCACAAAACAGTCGAATGAAATATCCTGTTTTGTTTTTCTTCAGTCTTACTGCTCTGCAGCTGTGGTTGAGGCGTACGATCACTTGTCCCATTTGATTGGTTCAGCAGTCACCCACGAAGAACAGAAGTGAGTTATGCGTAATAAATTCATTGCGCATTCCGCAACCTTATACAGCATTACTGCAAGCCCTTGTTTAGCCGGGAAGCTAACATCCCTCAGAGCATCCCTGTGAGCTGAAAAAGATCACCACTCAGTCTCAAGCTCATGTGAATGGTAGGATGGAAGCACTTAAGTGTGTTGTTGCAGGTGTGCCTCCTCTAAAATCCACCCTGACTTCATTTCAGGACACCGATGCATACATTTCTATGACAAGATGGCCAATTTTTAAAGAGTGTCTCCATGATTTATTATGCCTATCTCCGACCTCCCCATGAATGAATGGCATGTTAGTCTGTCCTAAGGCTCTCACTGTATATGCGGTTGTCTGTCCTAGGGTGTTTTATTCCACATATCTATGTATGCTTGTCTTATGTCTGTTCTGGGGATGCTATTTTGTGTGTACTCCATATACCGTTGATTAACCTCAATCTCAATACTTCCAAGGTGTGGTTTTCTGAACAGGCAGGTGTCAATACTGATGCAGCTCTTGGAGGAAGCCGACATCCCAGACCCATCATCAGGTATCCGTGACAACCACACCGTGCCTACACATTGCTCATTCACTCACAGCTCACTGTCTCTCCCCTCCAGACAAGTTCACGCAGGAGAGTACTCTGGCACTGAGTTTACACTCTGTGTTGTGCAGGTAGGAAGTGATTAGCAGACCGCTCTGCTCCACTGAGTTGAGGTATTGGTGTATACCATGTACCATGCAACCAATAATTGTTGTTCAACCTTATGAATTTTCATGTTTATCAAGTGCAGGGAAAAACCCTGGGAATGCCCTAGACTTTGGTTTCAGTTTACAAATTCATCAATTGACAAGCTACCAAATTGGTTTATTAGTCTTTCCAGGAGCACATAATGATGTAGAGTACGTCATTATGCACTCCAGGTCTTTCAGCATTGGAACTTACTATAGTTACTGGGTTACATTGTCAGTGAAGAGTTGAGTGGTTAATTCTCACATAGTGTCATCTTTTCATGCATTCTGAAAAATCAGGGTGAAGTTGTGGTGACACTTGCATCTCCAGTAAGTACTGAATCAACTGTTGTCCGCTGACATTTTCTATAACAATCGTTGAAAGTTGAAAGTTCACCTTATTGGTGGAGCTATGAGCATTTTTGTCTTCCCGTTGGCTGCCATGACTCATTTCAAACACGGTAGGCAGTGCATGGCGTCGCATATGTATGCAGTAATTGGGGGATTTTGTACGTATGCGGTAATCTGGGATGCAACCAGGATCACTGAAAGATGAGTATAAGGCAAGACACGAGGAAAGGTGCACTTGCCCTGCTACTCGTAATCACCACGTATTACATTGACTCAGCACCTATAGTTACAGCAAGGATGACGAAGCTCTCCCTGATGTTTGGTGGCGCAGCCTCATCCCAGGCCTCCACGCCCAGCTTTGTCGCTTGCAGTACGGAAACGTGCTTTTTCGTACTGCAAGCGCGCTTTTTCGTACTGCAAGCAACAAAAAGCTGGGCGTGGAGGCCTGGGAATGAGGTTATAGGGTGGCGTGGGTCTGCATGGGAACGAGGCTACTCTCTCAAGTCTTCAAAATTGGAGAGCACTTAGCCTATCTCTTGTTCTCTAGCCTTCAGGAGGGGCAGCACCACGTGAAGGTGAAGATCAATGATTGGTCTGAGGTCAATGTCTTGATGGACTTCAACCCTACCAATTTGTCAAGCACGCAGGTACCTGTGCCTCCTAGTTGATAGGTTAGGTTACTGTTACGCACCCCAGTATGGTTTCCTGGTGTATGCATGGCTCCAAATGTTTTGAAAGTTAGAAAGTGGAATTTGCAGGCTGACTTTGAAGTCTCATGAGTCCAGTTTTTGACAGTATAGCATACAAAACACAACAGATTGGATGTGGTATTGGTCCAAAGACAACAGAATTTGCATGTTAAATCAGTAACTCATTCACTTCCATATAGGGATTGGCAGGAAAAGGTTCTAGAGTGAGGTAATGCCATAAGGAAGTGTGTATGTTGTGTAGTAATCTCCATATGAAATGATATGGTGCTTTAGCGCATCTATCCTCTGTACGTAGCCTTGTTCCCTGGCCCACACGCAGCCTCGCAGTACTGTAAAGCAAGGAGAGCCTGGTACATAGTCTCACATGAGTGATGTAGTGAATGAAAGGATGGTAGAAAGGTTTTGATTGTGGGTGGGTGCACTTGGGTCCCAGAGAAGGTACCAGGGAACTTACCACACGTATCTAGCACACACCAGTTGTTGCAAGATGTGTAGTTGGTTAATGAATCGATCTCGCCTTTTCGTTCTGGCATTTGTTGATGACATCATGGTTGCATACCAGGCCCTTCTGCACTGCAAACAATGAAAGGCTGCATGGGCAGGGGCCTGGGAACTAGACTACTCTGTAAGAACAGTGGATGAACCATTTCCTTATGTGAGTAATTACTCTCCTTGGTACATGATTCCAAATGACGTCACAGTTATGGTATAAATATTGTTTGCGGATGGCTCTTCTGGTTTAGAACTGAGTCTGTCTCTTCCACCTGTGACTCCGTTAGGTCGTACTCGGCTCTGCTGCTGCTGGAGAGCTGTGACACCATTGCGGACGCCCTCCCCTCCTCGTGTAACCCGGCCCTGCACAGGATGCTGCGAGCCTTCTCACCAATGAAGAGGTACGTGAACCTCCTCGAATGAGACCCACCGAGTGGGGTGTATCCAGGTGGATGGGATTGTTGGTTAGGTAAACGATGGCCAGCATTGATGAGATTCCCTGCAAAGTGAATGTAGAGCAACATAACCAGAAAGTGGAATTGACTGTTGACCAACATATGCAATTTGGCAATCCACCATGGAGGAGGAGAGGAGGATAGGAGGAGGGGGGAGGGGAAGATAGGAGGGAGGAGGAGGGGAGGGGAGGAGAGTAGGCTACATGCACATGCTCTGTGATAGGACTTACTCTAAAGAGTCAGCAAACTCCTGAGCACTGCCAAATCTCTTGTTTCTGAGAGCCATGGCCGTGTAAATGATGTACTCGCCGTCACCACACACCACCCACGCAGGCACACAGTCTATTGCGTGCAATGAGTTAAGTCCTTCGCAGAGGATGATGTATCAATGAGTTTACAAGACTGCCTTCACCTCACAGACCTCCAGCTCAACTGTTCAAGGGGGCTAATTAGAACCACTTGGTATTGTCCAACAAGACGTATAGTGAGTGGGTGTGTTTAGGCTACCTAGGACAGTCTCTTGTGTGAACAAAACAAAGCAGTCAAGAATTGGAATCAGTCCTCAAGTTAAACTGACCTCTGAAAGGGCTGTAAACTGGAAGTGAACGTAGCCTTACAGCTTCAATTCCTCCTAAATAGTGTATGTTTTGACCACTAACTGCCTACATCCCTTCCTGTGTCCCATGTGTACTGTGGTATAACTCTCATGTGACTTCCTTTATGGGCTACATAGTATGCCTCATCATAGCTCTATTCTTATGCATTACAATTGCATATGCATCGTAAGAATATCATGCACTATGTGTATACCTTTAAACACACCAACTGAGTGGGAATGATCTAATAGCCAAACATTTGTATGCCCACCTACTCTGTTACACATACATCTGTTGCCTGGCCACGTAAGTGCCAATGTGTGGCACCAAGGGCGTATCGAGCCGCCGAAGGCGGCTCGATACGCCCTTGGTGCCACACATTGTGCTTTGTATAACATATATGGCTTCACCCACCCATCCCCCCCCCCCCCCCCCCCCCCCGTCCCACACAGCCTTCAGGTGGTGTCCCTGGATGCTGACGTCCCACTCGCCCAGGTTCTCCACTTTGCCTCACACCTGGTGCACTGGGGCAAGGCCATGGCCATCTACCCCCTCTCCGAGAACAACATCTACATCACCAGCCCTTTGGCTGACACAAGAGTGTGAGCACCATTTCCCCCAAACCCCAATCTCAACCCTAGCCCTAACTCTATTCCTAATCAGAGCAAAGAAGCCTGCCAACTTTGACAGCACCACTGTATGCCTAGCTTGCATCTTGACTGTCTATAGCATGTTTGGAACAGCTATTGCAAATGAAAGCAAACAGTTGTCAGGAAGTGAATAAGTTATTGAAAGCAAGCCAAGCATACAAGTCACATGGGTGTCATGTGCATGTGCAGTGTGAGTATGACACTCGGAAAGTGCACTCGCTCTTTAACGTGTTCTTAGTAATTGATGTGGGTGGGCCCAAGTCATTGTATATGCATGCAAGCTATAGTATTGCTACATGGGTGATGAAATCTATTGGTCAGTCCTTACAACTTTGTGGGACGTAGTTTAGTCGTTACGTTTTGAAGTGCCCATGTAGTGATTACCTCCCACGTACATTGAAACCGTCTGCATTACGTATGGTTGTCAGGGCTGCTGTTGGTATCTTTCCACCCTCAGGAACTCCGACCTCTCCAAAACCTTCTCCGATAGCTTTTCAGGTATCTCCTTGGCCGAGCTGCTCTCAAACTTCTCCCTCCCTGTTTCCCTGGGAGACCTCAAGCAGCTCTTTCCAGATGAGGTAGGACTGCACACTGTGGGTAGTGTAAGTTGTATCGGCATGAAAAGGCTTTCATCCAGATTGTGTGTGGTGACTGGCAAGTAGTCTAACAGTAGCCTCTTTCCCAGGCCCCGCCAGCTTTGTCGCTTGCAGTAGTCAAGCAATGAAAAGCTGGGCATGGACCTGGGAATGAACGAGGCTAGTCTAACTGCAATGGCCTGGGAACGAGGCTAGTCTAACTGCATGGGCCTGGGAACGAGGCTAGTCTATGGGCCTGGGAACGAGGCTAGTCTATGGGCCTGGGAACGAGGCTAGTCTAACTGCATGGGCCTGGGAACGAGGCTAGTCTAACTGCATGGGCCTGGGAACGAGGCTAGTCTAACTGCAATGGCCTGGGAACGAGGCTAGTCTAACTGCATGGGCCTGGGAACGAGGCTAGTCTAACTGCAATGGCCTGGGAATGAGGCTAGTCTAACTGCATGGGCCTGGGAACGAGGCTAGTCTAACTGCAATGGCCTGGGAACGAGGCTAGTCTAACTGCATGGGCCTGGGAACGAGGCTAGTCTAACTGCATGGGCCTGGGAACGAGGCTAGTCTAACTGCAATGGCCTGGGAACGAGGCTAGTCTAACTGCATGGGTCTGGGAACGAGGCTAGTCTAACTGCATGGGTCTGGGAACGAGGCTAGTCTAACTGCAATGGCCTGGAAACGAGGCTAATCTATGGGCCTGGGAACGAGGCTAGTCTATGGGCCTGGGAACAAGGCTAGTCTATGGGCCTGGGAACGAGGCTAGTCTAACTGCAATGGCCTGGGAACGAGGCTAGTCTAACTGCATGGGCCTGGGAACGAGGCTAGTCTAACTGCAATGGCCTGGGAACGAGGCTAGTCTAACTGCATGGGCCTGGGAACGAGGCTAGTCTAACTGCAATGGCCTGGGAACGAGGCTAGTCTATGGGCCTGGGAACAAGGCTAGTCTATGGGCCTGGGAACGAGGCTAGTCTAACTGCAATGGCCTGGGAACGAGGCTAGTCTAACTGCATGGGCCTGGGAACGAGGCTAGTCTAACTGCATGGGCCTGGGAACGAGGCTAGTCTAACTGCAATGGCCTGGGAACGAGGCTAGTCTAACTGCATGGGCCTGGGAACGAGGCTAGTCTAACTGCATGGGCCTGGGAACGAGGCTAGTCTATGGGCCTGGGAACGAGGCTAGTCTAACTGCAATGGCCTGGGAACGAGGCTAGTCTAACTGCATGGGCCTGGGAACGAGGCTAGTCTAACTGCATGGGCCTGGGAACGAGGCTAATCTAACTGCATGGGCCTGGGAACGAGGCTAGTCTATGGGCCTGGGAACGAGGCTAGTCTATGGGCCTGGGAACGAGGCTAGTCTATGGGCCTGGGAACGAGGCTAGTCTAACTGCAATGGCCTGGGAACGAGGCTAGTCTAACTGCATGGGTCTGGGAACGAGGCTAGTCTAACTGCATGGGCCTGGGAACGAGGCTAGTCTAACTGCAATGGCCTGGGAACGAGGCTAGTCTAACTGCATGGGCCTGGGAACGAGGCTAGTCTAACTGCAATGGCCTGGGAATGAGGCTAGTCTAACTGCATGGGCCTGGGAACGAGGCTAGTCTAACTGCAATGGCCTGGGAACGAGGCTAGTCTAACTGCATGGGCCTGGGAACGAGGCTAGTCTAACTGCATGGGCCTGGGAACGAGGCTAGTCTAACTGCAATGGCCTGGGAACGAGGCTAGTCTAACTGCATGGGTCTGGGAACGAGGCTAGTCTAACTGCAATGGCCTGGAAACGAGGCTAATCTATGGGCCTGGGAACGAGGCTAGTCTATGGGCCTGGGAACAAGGCTAGTCTATGGGCCTGGGAACGAGGCTAGTCTAACTGCAATGGCCTGGGAACGAGGCTAGTCTAACTGCATGGGCCTGGGAACGAGGCTAGTCTAACTGCAATGGCCTGGGAACGAGGCTAGTCTAACTGCATGGGCCTGGGAACGAGGCTAGTCTAACTGCAATGGCCTGGGAACGAGGCTAGTCTATGGGCCTGGGAACAAGGCTAGTCTATGGGCCTGGGAACGAGGCTAGTCTAACTGCAATGGCCTGGGAACGAGGCTAGTCTAACTGCATGGGCCTGGGAACGAGGCTAGTCTAACTGCAATGGCCTGGGAACGAGGCTAGTCTAACTGCATGGGCCTAGGAACGAGGCTAGTCTAACTGCAATGGCCTGGGAACGAGGCTAGTCTAACTGCATGGGCCTGGGAACGAGGCTAGTCTAACTGCATGGGCCTGGGAACGAGGCTAGTCTAACTGCAATGGCCTGGGAACGAGGCTAGTCTAACTGCATGGGCCTGGGAACGAGGCTAGTCTAACTGCATGGGCCTGGGAACGAGGCTAGTCTAACTGCAATGGCCTGGGAACGAGGCTAGTCTAACTGCATGGGCCTGGGAACGAGGCTAGTCTAACTGCATGGGCCTGGGAACGAGGCTAATCTAACTGCATGGGCCTGGGAACGAGGCTAGTCTATGGGCCTGGGAACGAGGCTAGTCTATGGGCCTGGGAACGAGGCTAGTCTAACTGCAATGGCCTGGGAACGAGGCTAGTCTAACTGCATGGGTCTGGGAACGAGGCTAGTCTAACTGCATGGGCCTGGGAACGAGGCTAGTCTAACTGCAATGGCCTGGGAACAAGGCTAGTCTATGGGCCTGGGAACGAGGCTAGTCTAACTGCATGGGCCTGGGAACGAGGCTAGTCTAACTGCAATGGCCTGGGAACGAGGCTAGTCTATGGGCCTGGGAATGAGGCTAGTCTAACTGCATGGGCCTGGGAACCCATGCTCAATGTAATGAAAAAGGAGCTGACTGCTCGCCATTGTGTTAGTGAAAAAATGCGGAAGTGGAAGTAGAGAGTGACTGCCTCTGGGAGTGAGTCTAGATCGTTGTCAGTTGTCAGTGATGATTGGTTGCTTTTTCTTCACATGCAGCGGGTAATCCAGAAGGTTGCTTGGCTCGTACAACACCGGCAGATCACTCAGGTACATGACAAAGTCTAGATTAGTATACCTCTAGCCTCGTTCCCATTTATCTTTTTTGTTTCCGTATGAAGTGTGAAGGTATATGTCTTGAACCACTAGTCTGCACTGTTGATCTCACACTGTAGATATATCTCACCTCAGTAAGCGTAATAGCCGACATTTTTTTTTGTTGCTGACAGTGGCAAACATCTACTTCCAGACCTTCCTCTCGACTCTTCTGGTTCCATGGCAGTCACTGCTTGTTTCGGCCTCCCACCCCACACAGCTACACACATACATCTACATAGTGCCCATGGCGTCATGTGAGGCTGGTGGAGAGGTGCAGCCTCCCTCTCCCTCCCCAGTGTCTTCCGGGTTTGCCAGTGACCATACCTCCAACAGCACCACCTCCACCTCCACCACAAGACCACACAGCCTCTCCCCAGACTCAGGTTAGACAGCTGTTCAATAGTCTTCCTCACTACTCTCCTTGAGGTACACTGAGTGGTTAGTCGACTAACCGACTAAACTAAGGCTGTTGACTACATTTGTTAGATCTTGCATGTCAGCTTGTTGAGAGGGCCAGACTTTCTCCATAGCATGTACCAGGAGTTTACAATTTGTGTCCAACAGGATGATCTGCTTTTCAAGGTCAGTATATATAACATAGGCAGTTGAACGCTCTTTTGCTGCTTTCAGCAGCTCATGCACAACTGCATGTATGTGGAGTTGCTTAGCCTCGTTCCCAGGCCCACTAGCCTCGTTCCCAGGCTCCTCCCCAGCTTTTTGTCGCATACTGTACAGTATGCGACAAAAAGCTGGGGAGGAGCCTGGGAACGAGGCTAAGGCCCACACCGTTTTCGGTTGCACGCACAAAAGTTCTTTCATGTGTGCAACCAAAAATGGCACAGGTCTGGGAATGAGGCTAGAGATGCTAGTGTCTTTGAACATCCTGCAAACGAATTGAGTACTAATTGAGGAAGACAAATTAGCCTAGTCGTCAAGCCCTACTTTGAGATGGTCTTAGCCTTGTTCCCAGGCCCGTACCGAGCACCTGGGAATGAGGCTAAGATGGTCTTCGCAGTTGTATTCATCAGTATAGTCCCCCCCCCCCCCCCCCCCCCCCCCCCCACACACACACACACACACTCACACACCTAACATCTACCCTCTGCATTCTCCTGTGTGCCTTCCACCTTGTCTCTCTCCCCTTCCACTTCCACCTTGTCTCTCTCCCCTTCCACTTCCACCTCACCACAGGCCGCACCGATGAGGGAGGTGACCATAGCCTAGAGTCCCAGCTGCTACAGCACCTGACCCGGGAGGAGCAGCAGAGCGTCCTCCTCACCTCTGCAGCTAGCGACATCGAAGACCTTGAGCAGTTTACAAGGCATGTGTACAGTGCTCACCAGCTGTGTTATTTACTAGGCAACACCTGGTCTCCATATTTTCCTTTCCTTTATCTCCAGTACTGCCTTGTGTGAGCAGTGATATGCATTAGCTGACACACACAGCACAGCTACACCAGAAGCTCATGAGCTGCCGAAGGCGGCGAAGGAGCGTCGAACTCAGCATGCACGCCCTAGCGGAAGTAGTAGGTATTCACGCGTCCCAAACTTTTACCTTGGCTACACACATACATCTACATAGCCCATGGCGTCATGTGAGGCTGGTGGAGAGGTGCAGCCCCCCTCTCCCTCCCCAGTGTCTTCCACTGAACTTGTCAATTAGGGTATGCATGGTGGTGCGGCTTTGGTGTGTGCGGCTTTGGCAAGATGGAAGGGGGAGAGTGATATGAGGGAAGAAGGGAAAGGAGATAGGAGAATGCAGAGTGTGGGTGGGAGGGGAGAGGGCCAGGAGGGGGACATGCTGAAGGATACATACAACTGCCATGACCTCTCAAAGTAGGGCTCTTGTTGTGTAGATACAACGTACCACCTTGTGTGAGCAGCCGTGGCACTCTCTCAAGAATGGACTCTCCTGATAAGCATACAAACAACAATCGTGTTTTGTCTGTCCTGAGGCTACAGCTCTAACAAAGTTGTAGTCAGCAACTTTGAGAAAGTGTGATCCAGGCCAATGTGGAATACATGATTGTAACAACAAATAGTGTGTTTAAGTAACGAAGAGACATGCTGGCATCTGAACTTTGAGTACCAAGCTCTCTGACTTGTATTCTACAGGCTGTGCAAGTACTTCCATGGCGGCCATCATCTTGAGGAGATTATGCTCATGGAGAACATTCCACGGTCGCAGCTTCTCACCCTAATTGACAAATTCAGCGAGGTGCTCGTCACCTGCACTCTCCCGGAACACTCCACCACATGCACATAGCAGCAGCTGCATTTTTCCTCATTGAAATACATTCCTGCAGTCAGACCGAGTCATTATAGCTTGCTATACCACGCCAATAACTCTCTGAGCTACGTATCAGAATAAAGCATTTGATCATGAAGTGGTTAGTGGTCTGGCTGGAAGTAGGATGATGGGTTAGGGCCAGGGACAGTGCTGAATGCGCATGCGTGCCCATTACCTATGTACTTAAAGCATGACTGTACACTTCCTGCCGGACCAATATCCACATCGTCAAAGATGAAGGAAAGATGTTGGTGGTCAATCTTTGATGGGGCGTTAACTTAATTGGCTTGCCAAGATCCATGCTTCAATACAATTATAGCATAATTATATACAATTATGGTGCACAAATTACTATTTTGTTACACGATTTCTGCATGCATGCATGGGTATATATGCCCATGCAGGCCCTCGATCCATACATGTGAAAAGAGGATCTAGCTGGTGTTCTGAGCAACATATTATGTTTAAATTTGTCACGTTGGGCGCGGATTTCGGATCTCAAATTAGAAGGCAGAATGTGAGTATCCCCCCCCCCCCCCCCCCCTCCCCCTCTGTTTTCACCATGCATCCTTCCCCCTCCCCCCATTACCCTCATTCCCAGATTATTTCAGACCCCTTGTTTCTACACTAGCTCAAAGATTTTCTTTTTTTACGATGTGATCCCTACTTGGTTGTACTGTAGACTGTTTTAAATCACGGTTGAAAGCAGTTCTTGTTGCAGCTTAATCTTGTTATAATTAATTTTGTTATTTGTAATACATTGTCTGTCACTTTTTCTTTTCCTTTTAATTTGGGTGTGACTCCTATTAGCTTTCCTTGTCATCTCCCAGATGCTGCTTGCATTAAAATTTTCATAAAGAAAAAAATGTACACATGCATCAGAAACTTGAATTCCAGATTTTAAAAAACCGATGTGACAAGAAATGTAGCTCAGATCATCCTCTTGCTTTTCGGGGAGGATCTGGGAACGATTCTATATATAGGTTAGACACTGAGACCAAGGGATCTACGCGATTTAGAAACCCGAGGGCCCTGGGCTGTAGCGTCCCGAGCGCAGCGAGGGCGCTACTAAGGGCCCCGAGGGTTTCTAAATCGCGTAGATCCCATTGGTCTCAGTGTCTAACCGATTTAGAGTATAGCAACGGTAACTACTCTAGCGCTTCAGTTGTCAACAAAAGAACCTACGAGTCGGAGGTCCTTTTTGACGAAATAACAGACTGGAAACGAGTACAAGGCAGATACTAGCGCTGTGTGCCATCGCTACGCTCGGGACGCTACAGCCCAGAGCCCTCAGGTTTCTAGATCCCTTGGTCTAGAGTACAGCAACGGTAACTACGCTAGCGCTCCAGTTTTCAACAGAATAACTTACCATCGGATGTCCTTTTCGAAGAAATAACAGACTGGCTACGAGCAGCAGGTACCGGTAAGCGCTGACAAGGCGCGCGAGTGACTTGCGCGCACGAGCAGTCACTGTCATATGGCTCCGCCCCTCAACTTGGCTCCACCCCACCAGTGCCGTCATTTACCGCTTAGCTCCTCCTTCGAGCTCTCGTGTACTGATGTAGCCGTCCAACAAAGATAAACACAGAGAAGAAGTACGCAAACATGTGCACTGCCAATAATTCTAAAGCAGCTGCATGCTATAATTTTTATGTAGTTGCCATGGATTTCAAGTTGGCAGTAAACAATAATTGTGTATCCTGGGGGCTCAATAGAAAACCCCGTATGAGGTTTTCTATTGAAGACGAGGTTTTCTATCAGATTTAGATACCTCGCAGTGAGTAATCTGATTGGTGGAATTGGTACAACTATACTCTAAATAGCTGTAGAAAGCCCTCAGTTGGCACTGGGTTGGCCGTGTATTTTGGCATAAATGGGCCAGCGCGCCAATCACTGGCCCGTTTTCAGCTAGGCTGTGTTGGCATTGCCTGGTTAGTTAGAGTCAGTTTGTATGCTTAGGAAATTACCTCTGGGGGCAGTTTCAAGGCCAACAACTGGAATTATAGGGTTAATGAAAGACTGGCCCTGGAGCTCAAAACTTGAATGGGGTGCAAGACAACATCAGTCCATAGTTTGCTTTTGATCTAGAGTGTGTGTATGATACATGCATGGCATTGTGTGTATGTGTGCAAATTGTGCCGTATTGATGTATTATTGCATTTCTGGATTTCGTAAATTATGTTTCTGCATTCTGTACATGTCTACACTTAGTCGCTTATTTCTGAATAGTCAGCGCTGCGTGCAACTGCAAGGCATTACACACATGTAGCTACAGTGCTCCCAGCAAAGAGAGTACATTTTGGTTTCTTTCAAAACAGCAATGCTGAAATCACCAACTCCACCACCCCTTTGTTAGCAGCCAATACTTTGGGGTTAGTGAACATCGCTGACTGTTTGACAGTAGGGCTACCTGACAGAATTAATAGTACTGATAATTGCATTAAATTTTCAATTACACCTTCACTGGACACGCCTCTGTGACCAAAAAAAAAAGCAACTGAAGCCACTAGACGTTCTCCACCGGTGGGCATGGACCGCCTGGGCACTATATAGGGCACCGGCACATGATCTGGCATAGCTAGCTATGCATAGGATCCATCACGTAATTAGGCGCATGCGCCTATACAATGCGCCATGTAAGCTAGCGAAAATCCATGTGTGCTTCAATTCGAACTATAGCTACTAGGACGAGAGTCGAATTTGGACCAGCCAGAGACAATACCAGCGCACCTACCTGGTAAGCATCAAGGTACAAGGTTGTTGTTGAGTGCATGTTCCAAGTCAATATCCTCCCTTGGTAGCAAGAATTTTAACACAGCAGAAAACATATAGCCACAGTGCAGCCATGTGATCAGTATAGCGCATGATAGCTACGTAGATAAATATCCTGAGTAGACAAGGGCTGGGGTTCAACAGGTGCTAACCATGTGTTTAAGAGGTACAGGGATGCCAAGGTCCAAAGATTATTTTGAGCTCTGTAACAAAAGGTGTAGGGAATAGCTAGCATCTTCTAAAATGCTGGTCACTCCTCCTTTAATTTGGAGGGTCACTTGCCATGTCCCCCTACCAGCTAGCTAGTTGGTTAAAAGTTTCTAGCTAGTAGTATGATGTATACATCTCTGTATTCCCCTGATAGCAATAGAGAATGAATGAGCCACCTAGTGCCGCTGAAAAAGCACTAAAAAGGATCACAGCCCAGACTGAATGCTCTGTCTGCCTGGATACCTACACCGATGCTAAGCTGCTGCCATGCTTCCATTCTTTCTGCAAGAAATGTCTCGAACGTCTAGTGGTCCAGGTTCGAAATGAACACACCCTCACCTGCCCGAACTGTCGCCAAACCACCCCACTACCGCCTGCTGGGGTCTCGGGGCTGCAGACAGATTTTCATATCGAGCATTTGTTTGAGATTCGAGACATGCTATTGAAAGCAAAGGATCCACAGAAAACACAATGTGAGAAATGTGAACAGTCTCTGGCAACAGGATTCTGCCGTGACTGTGGCCAGTTTGTTTGCAATAAGTGCACCGAGATTCACAAAACATGGAAAGAACTCAGCACGCACAAGATAGCTAGCCTTAACGCTGTTCAGAAAGAGGCAGCCAACCTCGTCCCTCCAACTAAGAAGGTCATGTACTGCCCAAAGCACCCACAAAAAATGCTTGAGATCTACTGTGAGACCTGTGGAGAACTCATATGCAACCACTGTACCATACGCCTCCACCAGGGACACAAGTACGATGTGGTCACCGACACCTTCCAAAAACACAAGGAGGAGATAGTTTCAAGTCTGCAGCCAGTGAAGCAACAGCTAGCCACAGTCAACAAAGCAGTCCAGGCACTGGACACCAGAAAGAAAGAAATACAAGACCAGAGAATGACAGTTGAAGCTGACATTCACAAACACATCGACCGCCTGCACCAAACCATTGAACAGAGGAGAACAGAACTTGTTGGCCAGTTAAACCAACTCACACAGCAGAAGCTCAAAGGACTGGCAGCACAGAGGGATCAGTGTGAGCTAGTCCAAACACAGCTCAGTAGCTGCCTGGATTACGTGGAGGGCAGTCTGAAAACGGGCACTGAGGGAGAGATTCTGGCAATGAAGACCCCTGTGCTCAAGCAGATTGGACAGATCACTGCTGAGTTCAACCCTAACACACCAGCTCCAGAACAGGAGGCAAACTTCCAGTTGGTGGCTGATGATAGTCTGGACCTCCTCCAAGCCTGCAAAGAGTTTGCTGGAGTTCTATCTCTGGATCCCAAATCAGTCTGCCCTGAGAAGTGCTGCACCACTGGAGATGGTCTGAAAACTGCAACAGTCGGAGAGGAAGCAACAGTCACACTGCATGCCAGGGACAAGGACGACAGAGAGTGTATGGAACCAATCCGAAACCTTACTGCTGAACTGGTGTGCAGCAAAGATGGTACCACTGCTGAATGTCAAGTCAAAGATGTCGATAGAAGCAAATATCTGATCAAGTACAAGCCAACTACACGAGGGAACCATGAGCTACACATCAGAATCAAAGGGAAGAGTACAAAAGGCAGTCCATTTACAGTGACAGTCAGACCACCCCTGCAAACACTCGGGAATCCCATCAAGGTTATTAGGAATGTGAATGTACCGTGGGGGCTAACAACCAATAGTGAAGGCCACATCATAGTAGCGGAATATAGGGCACATTGTGTCTCAGTCTTCACTCCAGAGGGAAGGAAAACCCGATCGTTTGGGAGCAAAGGGTCAGCGAATGGCCAGTTTGATGGTCCCACAGGAGTAGCAGTGGATGATGCTGACAATATCTATATAGTGGACAACAGCAACCACCGTATTCAAAAGTTTACCTCCACAACTAAATTCACTGCTGTAGTTGGCACATATGGCAGCAATCCCCTGCAGTTCCACAGCCCTGTTGGCATTGGCTTCAACAAGAAGAATGGCAAACTGTACGTGTGTGATGAGGGCAACCATAGAATACAAGTGCTAGAAACAAATATGACCCACCACAGTAGCTTTGGAAGAAGAGGAAGAAAAAATGGACAGTTTGAGAACCCTATGGGTGTGGCATTTGACAACACTGGAAACATATATGTAGCTGATAGCCGCAACCACCGCATTCAAACCTTCACTCCTGATAGTCAGTTCCTGCAGAAGTTTGGAACTGGACAGTTACAATCTCCCTACTCCATTGCCATACATGGTGACATGGTGTATGTAGCTGAGCGTGACCACCACAGAGTTTCAGTGTTCTCCTCCGAAGGGAAATTTCTTAAGTCGTTTGGTGGGGAGGGAAACGCACAAGGCCAGTTCATTGATCCACGTTGTGTAACAGTTGATGCAAATGGCTTGGTTCTTGTAGCCGACTATTACAACAATCGTGTCCAGATATTCTGACAGCTTGCCATCACAATTGTATGAATTTAGTTTAGCAGTTAATGTCCACTTCTATGTGTCTACAGGTACTAGGCACGATGTTGTGATGATCAATAAATTATGTATCAAATAGATGAGTACAGTACAGTAGTGATTTGGTGTTTGTCCTTATTGATTTAGATTACATCCTGGCCATGGCCAAAACAATAACATGGCCAATATGTACATGTAAAGGGGGAGGTTGGACACTGTTGTGTGACATATGTGCGTAGGCGAATTTATATTATGGAGGTTTTCTGTACTGAAGTGTGTTCTCGGTACGTAGTCTTTACATTGTCAAGTACTGGGTATCTCAACAAAATTGACATCATTCATAAGCTCTAGTGGAGTAGATTTAATTTCAAATATGCCGTCAACCCTATGAGCCACTTAGGCTCTAAGGCCTCTTGAAGGATTGGCCGCACTGGATAGTGGAGAAGCCAGTGCCCGCCTTAATTGTACTCCTACTAGAAGCCTGCCAAATCTTCAAGGCACTCCTACCATTCAAACTCCCCAACTGTAGCTTCACTTCTCGTTGGCACTGCAGGGAACACGCAATTATTTCCGCTCAAGCACAGCACATAGTCACATGCGCAGAAAATGTATCCAACCTCTTCTGTAAGTATTATAGCTAGTTTAAGTTTACAGATCTGTATGTGATCATAACAAGTAGGAAGCAAAGCTGGAAGCCTGTAATTGGTAAGAGCATCTGGCTAAGGCTTGGGCTCAAATCCTAGCTGGGCCCAGAAATTTTTTTCCTTGAATTCAATGTCTCTCTCTTTCATCACTAACTGTTCATGTAGACCACAATGTCAGCTAGGTTTGTATACATACATGTGGCAATAGTTAATCATGCTGAGGAATACAATTATAAGACGCATGTGCGATGATGGTAAATCGCTCTACACTAGAGGCAAAAAAATTCTCAGAAGAATTTAAAAGGATCTGGTGATCACATTCGGAATTATTCCACCTCTCGAAAAGCTAAGAAACATGCAGGCTCAGTCCCATCCCATTTCAAATGTAGAATTTATAATATGGGACTGAGCCTGAATAATGGCTTGTTTCTTAGCTTTTACGAGAGGTGGAATAATTCCAAATGTGAAGTGTTCTTGCAATTGCCCCCCTCAAAGAAGCTGCATATACGTACAGCTCTCCATGTGCAGTACAAAGGTGGAATACTGACCTCAATCTTCCAATATTGGCTCAAGTAGCTGTGAGCCAGAATTCATGGACACCCTGCCACTCCTTCTCACCAATTGCAAAAGTTTTGTGAGAAGTGTCATGTAATTGGCTGTAATTGTCGCTAATAATGGGTATTGTATACGATCCGTGTCCGATGTATTAAAAGTGATCAATGCTCATGAAAGTTCATTCTAGGGCAGAATGGAAAAGTTGCATCCATATGAAGACAACCGCAACCATGCAAACATCTTAATCTCAGGTGATTATCACAAATGTACATCTTATATATCCATACCTTATGCCATAATTGATGTACTAACAGTTGTCTAGCCTCGTTCCCAGGCATTCGGTAATTAGCTACAGAGCACCTGGGAATGAGGCTATACAGTTCAAAAGTGTGTGTGCGTACATGCATGTGTGTATGTTGCACATGTGTGTGGCATGCACATGTATGAATATGTGCCAGATGTAGTCTTGTGCCGAGCCGTCCATGCCCTTCACGGAGAACATCTGGTGTTTTCAGTGAGATTTCTAGTCATGCACTATAACATCTTTCTAATCTGGAATGCCCAATGAAAGTGCACATGATTACATTGCCGAATTAACAATCAAACAGTCAAAAAACAGCTCAGTTTAAACAGCTCACTTCAAAGATAATTGATGACCCTACTTCACATTGATTGATGATCCTACTTGCAGATTCTAAGGACCTTTCAGCCTTCTCCGACTTTTAGCAATACTGAGATCACCAATAATAAGACTCCACCACCCCTTTGTTAGCAGCCGATACTTTGGGGGTTAGTGAACATGACTGCTTGGCAGTAGGGCTACATGACAAATAGTACAATTCATTGGTTGGTTTAGTTAGCCACAGTACCATAATATACTCATTTTGCCATTATAAGGTCAAACGCATAACTAAGTAGCAATAGGCAGTCAGTTGCAGTCAATTGAGTGTCTTCATTTGCTGTATGCTTTAGTTGTGACCTTGCCACCAGCCAGAGAGTCTACCATAATAGCTACCAGCGCACACCCAATTCATCTACCTGGTAAGCACCAAGGTACAAGGTTGATGTTGATCCTCCCACTAGGTGCTTGGTAGCTAGCAAGTTTTGACACAGCAGAAAACATCATAGCCACAGTGCAGCCATGTGATTAGCTATAATTGCATGACAGATAAATATGCGGAGTAGATACAACAGGGCTGCGTTCAACAAGCACTAACCATGTGTTTAAGAGCTAGCTCCCACACGATGAGGTATGGGCTGCTGATATTCACAGCAGTGAACCTGCAGCCACACAAGCAACAATACAGGGATGCCAAGGTCCAAAGAGTAAACTAAGGGTTATTTTGAGCTCTGTAACAAAAGGTGTAGGGAATAGCTAGCATCTTCTAAAATGCTGGTCACTCCTCCTTTAATTTGGAGGGTCACTTGCCATGTCCCCCTACCAGCTAGCTAGTTGGTTAAAAGTTACTAGCTATAGTATTATATGCTCTGTATTCCCCTGATAGCACTGAAGAGAGAATGAATGAGCCACCTAGTGCCACTGAAAAAGCACTAAAAAGGATCACAGCCCAGACCGAATGCTCTGTCTTCCTGGATACCTACACCGATGCTAAGCTGCTGCCATGCTTCCATTCTTTCTGCACAAAATGTCTTGAATGTCTAGTGGTCCAGGATCAAAATGGACACACCCTAACCTGCCCGAACTGTCGCCGAACCACCCTACTACCGCCTGCTGGCGTCTCGGGGCTGCAGACAGATTTTCATATCGAGCATTTGTTTGAGATTCGAGACATGCTATTGAAAGCAAAGGATCCACAGAAAACACAATGTGAAAAATGTGAACAGTCTCTGGCAACAGGATTCTGCCGTGACTGTGGCCAGTTTGTCTGCAATAAGTGCACCGAGATTCACCAAACATGGAAAGAACTCAGCACCCACCAGATAGCTAGCCTCAGTGTTGTTCAGAAAGAGGCGGCCAACTTTGTCCCTCCAACTACGAAGGTCATGTACTGCCCAAAGCACCCAGAAAAAATGCTTGAGATCTACTGTGAGACCTGTGCAGAGCTCATATGCAACCACTGCACCATACGCCTCCACCAGGGACACAAGTATGATCGATGTGGTCACTGACACCTTCCCAAAACACAAGGAGGAGATAGTTTCAAGTCTGCAGCCAGTGAAGCAACAGCTAGCAACAGTCAACAAGGCAGTCCAGGCAATTGACACCAGAACAAAGGAAATAGAAGGCCAGAGAATGACAGTTGAATCTGACATTCACAAACACATTGACTGCCTGCACCAAGCCCTTGAACAGCGGAGAACAGAGCTTGTTGGCCAGCTACACCAACTCACACAGCAGAAGCTCAAAGGCCTGGCAGCACAGAGGGATCAGTGTGAGCTAATCCAGACTCAGCTCAGTAGCTGCCTGGATTACGTTGAGGGCAGTCTGAAAACTGGCACTCAGGGAGTGATTTTGTCGATGAAAATCCATGTTCTGAAACAGATTGGACAGATCGCTGCTGAGTTCAACCCTAACACACTAGCTCCAGAACAGGAAGCAAACATCCAGTTGGTGAAAGATGATAGTCTGGACCTCCTCCAAGCCTGCAAAGAGTTTGCTAGAGTAGAATCTCGATCAGTCTGCCCTGAGAAGTGCTATACCACTGGATCCGGAGAAGGTCTGAAAACTGCAACAGTCGGAGAGGAAGCCACAGTCACACTGCATACTAGGGACACGGATGACAGAGAGTGTACGGAACTAATCCAAAACCTTACTTCTGAACTGGTGTGCACCAAAGATGGTACCACTGCTGAATGTCAAGTCAAAGATGAAGATAGAAGCAAATATGTGATCAAGTACAAGCCAACTACACGAGGGAGCCATGAGCTACACATCAGAATCAAAGGGAAGAGTACAAAGGGCAGTCCATTTACAGTGACAGTCAGACCATCCCTGCAAACATTCGGGAATCCCATCAGGGTTATTGGGAATGTAAATCAACCGTGGGGACTAACAACCAATAGTGATGGCCACATCATAGTAGCGGAGTATGGGGCACATTGTGTCTCAGTCTTCACTCCAGAGGGAAGGAAAATTAACCCGATCGTTTGGGAGCAAAGGTTCAGCCAATGGCCAGTTTGATGGTCCCACAGGAGTAGCAGTGGATGATGCTGACAATATCTATGTGGTAGATTTCAGCAACCACCGTATTCAAAAGTTTACCACAACAGGTGAATTCACTACTGCAATCAGCACACGTGGCAGCAATCCTCTGTAGTTCCACTGCCCTGACGGCATTGGCTTCAACAAGAAGAATGGAAAACTGTACGTGTGTGACCAGTGCAATCATAGAATACAAGTGCTAGAAACAAATCTGACCCGCCACAGTAGCTTTTTAAGCACAGGAAGTAACAATGGGCAGTTTAGACACCCTTCGGATGTGGCATTTGACAGCACTGGAAATGTATACATAACTGATTTCACCAACCACCGCATCCAAACCTTCACTCCAGATGGTCAGTTCCTGCAGAAGTTTGGAACTGGACAGTTACAACGTCCCATCTCCATTGCCATACATGGTGACATGGTGTATGTAGCTGAGCGTGACCACCACAGAGTTTCAGTGTTCTCCTCCGAAGGGAAATTTCTTAAGTCGTTTGGTGTGAAGGGAGAAGCACAAGGCCAGTTCAATGAACCATATGGAGTAACAGTTGATGCAAATAGCTTTGTTCTTGTAGCTGATAGAAAGAACAATCGAATCCAGATATTCTGACACCTTACCATCAAATTGCGTGAACACAGTTTACGACTGTACGTTAATGTCCATTTCAATGGATTGTAACTACGTGTACTATGGTCTGTTATGTTATAGATGAGTGCTGTATCGATTTGTATTATTAAGACTACAGCTTGGTCATGGCTCAGATTATTGGCCACCATACATTATCAGACGTGCCAGCACAGAAGACGTACATACATTATAGGTGTGACCCTCTGTGGATGGTGCGCACCGAACATAACCAATTTGATGTTGCTAGTTCTGGTGTCAAACCTAGCTATGTTGTGTATATTATTGTCAGATGCCGTTCCCTGTTGCTTCTTTACCAACGTTACTGTAACCCAGTCTTTTAGCTCATAATTGACTTAAACATTGGGTTTTCATCCTCCAAACTTCACACAGCACTGCACACAGCCATCCATTGTACATTAATTGTGTGACTCTAACTCATTAATGAGTATGCGATCAAGATGCTCGGACAATGGTAACTCGCTCCAGCAGAAATATAGGCCTTGAACATTGGAATTCAAGGCTGTAGCTACAAGGTGAGAGGGCTGTGTTATAGGCCCATTTACACTTACAACCCGAGAATTGACCAGCTCCAACCAAGGGCTATTCCGGCCAAGCCCAGATGCAGCCATGAGCCATGTTGTTTGCATGGACCCTTTGGGTGCACCCACCCACCTCCCCCTGTCCAACACTTTCTGCTCAAGCAGAACCTAGCTATGTCCCATACAAGGATATTGCCATGCAGATGTGACATCATAAAGCTGAGTCTCATGATGGATATATAGCTATATCAGTCATCAGTTGGTAAAGGGTTAACTTAAGCAACTCTCAGCGAGTACTCGGGAAGATCCAAGCCCCTTCAGCTGCACGCCTTACATTGTCATAGCTGCCTCGGGCACCGATCGGTGATGTTGAATGTTGATTAAGGTTGCACACTCTTAATCTGACAGTGGATTTCATAGTGTATGGTTCTCAAGCAAGATAGAGCTGTTCTTCATGATCCCATCAGTGAGGCATCATGTTTATTAGAGTGAAAGACATCAGCTGTATCTCGATACTATGTATAAACACCTGCCAGACTTGCACCACTGTGGTCCCTGCATGGGCAAGTTCACCCTTCTGGGTCATATGCATATGCATGGCCCAGGTCTTATTCATACCCATAGGAAGACTCTGATTGCATCTATCGTCTCGTACTCACAGCTAGCGAGGTTTCCCATGAGGCTAGCTTACAGCTCGTTCCAACACACTAGCTGAAGGATGGACAGTAAAATGTATTGCAGGCCAACAGGTAGTTTGTGGGGGGTAAATTAACAGTGTGGGTATAGCTATATAGTTGTGCAAGCTAGTAGTACAGCACTTGCCGCCATTAATGACACTAGCTCCATAAGCATCAGGAGTGTGAAGGGGAGAAGGGATATGGGGAGAGTCCCGGGAGACCTGAACATTTCACATGCAGCGTTCAGAGTGCTGAGTCATTAAATTGTAACTATATGGCAACAACACAAGTGAATGTACCTTGATCTGACACATGGATTAGGAGTACATTGAAACTTGACTTCTCATTCTTCAGAGATGGGCTGGTCAGGACTGGGAAGAGTGGTAATGTTCATCTGTGCCTGCAACAACGCATGTGCCAAGGCTTGCCCTACAATCTATTGCATTTGTCTAGTTCTTTCTTTTGTGTTGTTAATCACACAACTTAAACTACACTGGGACTGACTCCTTATAAAACCATTGGAGCATATTACGGCATAATAATTGCATGCAGTGTGCCTTAGCACGATACATATATATGTAGGTACCGGTATGTCTAGCTAGCTGTCACTTGAATTGCGCGTCGGCAGGCAGTATGTGTTGCATTATACTATAGGCACACGCTAGTGTGAACTTGTGCTGCATTGGAGCCAGAGATTGCTGTCCCATATAATTATACACATTAGCCAATATTTTAGAAGTGCATATCAACTGATCACTGCCGCATTCCAATTAGCTATCAACAGTCATAAGTACATATGTATCTACAAATGCATAATGACTTTTGAAGTTCTGCAGTGGTTATATACTATGGTGAGTTTTATAGCGTTGTTTTGGTGGATTCAACGTATGTGGTGCCGTACAGCCTAGTGGTTGATGACATCATGCAAGCACCTGCTGCAGAAAGACACCTAGCTACAGTGCAAGTCCATGCACATTGCACCTCCTCAGAACACGTAAAATACTTCTTTGAGGAGAGGTAAACTTCAACAGTGGAGGCTGCTTGACAAATGTCACTGTCCCACATGTACACTCTACTGTACACATATATGTATATGAATGGCCAACATGCCCACACACACACACACACACACACACACACACACACACACACACACACACATACACACACACACACACACACACTCACACACACACACACACACACACACACACACACACACACACACACACACACACACACACACACACACACAATTAGCTATATAGACCTGTGTAGTATTATAGATCACTGGCATTAGCTGATATCCTTTCCAAACTAACATGCATTAGGTAATTACACTCCTGGTAGGGGAAAAATTGTGCCGCGTAAATAATGTAATTAAATAATCAAACCTCATAGCTCGCAGAAAAGGCCTACAAAGATTCTGACTACACCATCGTGATCGCTATCATGCAGTGACACAACCACACAATAATTGTGGCGAAACTCACCTTGGTGATGGAGATACAAGCGCTTTTGTCGTGCCGTCGGCCGCCATTGCTCGATCGTTCTCTTCGACGTTGGTTGCCAGTACAGTCATACGAAGGGCCCACAAAGATTCAGACCTCACAGCCGTAATCGCTGTTGTTCACTGACGGTTACATACCGAAACTCACCGTGCTGGCCGCAAGGTTGTAAGCGCTGCTATAATTTCTTGTCTTCCTTTTGGTCGCCATTGCTAGCGTTCGACTGAGCGTGGTTGCCACGTGGCATGTGCGTTAATTGGAACGAATTGCAATAATTAGCTTGCGCTACTGCGAGGCAACCGCGGAGTTGCAACGGCTACCAGGAGTGCGGTTGCCCCTCGGTAACTATGAACCATAAGAAGGAAAATACAGAACTTCATTAGGTATATGACTCTTGAGAAAGTGGAATGTGGCAGTGATCAGTTGAGGCCTAATTATAAACTCCTACATTGTACATGACGTGACATGTATCTAAGACATACATAATGCATGACATCGTACATTAACAAGTGCCCAATTTGGTAGTGAGGCCTACCTATGATGTGGCATACATCTATAAGGCATACTATAGCTACTGCATTAATAAAATTTGTTAGGAAGTGCATATCAACATATTGTTACCGCATTCCAATTCTCAACTATTGTACCTAACTACATATGCAGTTATGATTGCATAATGTATTTCGAAGCTCTGTGGTTACTATGGTGAGTTTTATAGCATGCATTGTTTGGTGGATTCAACGTATGTGGTGCCATACAGTCTAGCTAGTACAATGCAGGTACATGCAATGGTTAATGACATCATGCAAGCACCAGCTGCAGAAAGACACCTAGAGTACAAGTCCATGCACATTTCACCTCCTCAGAACACCTAAAACACATTTTGGGGGAGAGGTATGCCCCCAGAACTTCAACAGTGGAGGCTGGTTGACATATTAATGTCGCTGTCCTACACTCAGAAGTACTTCCTACACCTATGTATAAGTTAAATGGCCTCATACACCACCAGTTGCTTCCTGCACACACACACACACACACACACACACATAACAGACTTTTGTAGTATTATATCTAGATCCAACTGGCATTAGCCGATCCAAAAAACATAAATTAGGTATGAACCATTCGTTACTAAGAAGGAAATACAGAACTTCAAGGTATGACTCTTGACAACTGGAATGCCTAAACTCCCACATAATATGACGTGACATGTATCTAAGACAAACCATAGTACATTCAAAGTACATGTACATTAACAAGTGCCCAATTTGTTGGAATGCGGCTGTGAGGCCTAAACGCCTACCTATGATGTGACATACATCTATGACTACATTAATAATTAGCCAATTTGATCGCTGCCGCATTCCAATTCTCAACCGTCATACCTCAGTACACATGCAGCTACAATTGCATAATGACTTTTGAAGTTGTGTGGTTACTATGGTGATTTTTATAACCAATTGTTTGGTGGATTCAACATATGTAGTGCCGTACAGCCTAGCTAGTCCAGGTAAACGTAATGGTTGATGACATTATGCAAGCACCTACTGCAGAAAGACACCTAGAGTGTAAGTCCATGCACATTGCACATCCTCAGAACAGTGGAGGCTGCTTGACTTAATGTCACTAGCTGTCCTGCACTCAGAAGTATTTCCTACTGTACACCTATAGTTATGTATGTGAATTGGCCTCACCGCCAGTTGCTTCCTTGGCCCAGTGCGCGCACACACACACACACACACACACACACACACACACACACACACACACACACACACCACACACACACACACACACACACACACACACACACACACACCACACACACACACACACACACACACACAACACACACACACACACACACACACACCACACACACACACACACACACACACACACACACACACACACACACACACACACACACACACATGCACACACCCAATCTCACACACATAACAGACCATGTAGTGTAGTATTATATATCCAACTGGCATTAGCCGATATTCTTTCCAAAAACATACATCATACATGTAGTAGCCAACTGCAAACTATTTGTTGCTAAGAAAGAAATACAGAACTTGAGGCCTAAACTCCCACTTAATTTGACGTAACATGTATCTAAGAAATACCATAATACATGTACGTTAACAAGTGCCCAATCTGTTGGTATGCGGCAGTGAGGCCTAAACACAAACCTTTGATGTGACATACATCTATAAGGTACACCATGCTACATTAATAAATTAGTTATTAAGTGCATGCATATCAACCGATCGCTGCCGCATTCCAATTCTCAACTGTCATACCTCAGTACATATGCAGCTACGATTGCATAATGACTTTGAAGTTCTGTGGTGAGTTTTATTGGTGGATTCAATGTATATGTGGTGCCATACAGCCTCGTTAATCCATGCAGGTACATGCAATGGTTGATGACATTGTGCAAGCACCGGCTGCAGAAAGACACCTATAGAGTGCAAGTCCACGCACATTCCACCTCCTCAGAACACCTAAAATACATTTCTTGAGGAGAGGTATGCCCCCAGAACTTCAACAGTCACCCAGGAGGCTGGTTGAACAAATGTCACTATCCCACACTGTTGTGAAAAAGTGATGGGGTCGTGCACAGCTCAGTTGAAAATGCCACTCTTTCATGTGAAAACCATCATGAGAGATTGAGGCAAATATGAGCTAGACCAGTACTGTCTGAAGAAAGAAAGAAGTAGCTATCAGGAGATGGAGCGGGGCACCAGTTGAATCGCGAGCCGCCAGAAGTCCGCATATAACTGTACTAGTTTAATGTGAAGAACAATGACTCTTGACAACAGGAATGCGGCAGCGATCAGTTGATGCCTAACATAATATGACGTGACATGTATCTAAGACATACCATAGTACATGTACATTAACAAGTGCCCAATTTGTTTGAATGCGGCAGTGAGGCCTAAACACCCACCTATGATGTGACCTACATCTATAAGGTACACCATACTACATTAGGCAAATTATTACTAACTGATCGCTGCCGCATTCCAATTCTCAACTGTCATACCTCAGTACATGTGCAGCTACGATTGCATAATGTATTTCAAAGCTCTGTGGTTACTATGGTGAGTTTTGTAGCATGCATGCATTGTTTGGTAGATTCAACGTATATGTGGAGCCATACAGCCTCGCTAATCCAGGTACATGCAATGGTTGATGACATCATGCAAGCACCGGCTGCAGAAGGACACATATAGAGTGCAAGTCCACGCACATTCCACCTCCTCAGAACACCTAAAATACATTTCTTGAGGAGAGGTATGCCCCCAGAACTTCAACAGTCACCCAGGAGCTGGTTGAACAAATGTCACTATCCCACACTGTTGTGAAAAAGCGATGGGGTCGTGCACAGCTCAGTTGAAGAAAGGAGGAGTAATATTAATAGTTATTAAGAAGAACAGTTGGCTCGTTTTGTGAGTTCCTGGTTTGGTACTTTCACGTTGGTTTTTCGCGACGCTTGAAACCTGCTGGCCATGAAAACGTGGTTGTAAAGGTGTACCGTTTTTGAGTAGTATATTATTGCGTGTCGGTTGTATCCCTAGCCACACATAGAGTCTACCGACTCTATGATAACAGTATAGCTATATTAAAATTTAATGTTATTGACAGTGAAGGCCAGAAGTGGACTCAGGGTTATAATTAGACTTGTAATGTAATTGCATTGTGCTGAGGGATGTACTAATTGTTTACACAACATCAACTGCAGGCCTACTGCTTATGTTTGCACTTCAGAATAGTCATGATCAGTAAGCTTATAATGTACATAGCTAGGCTATGAAAAAAAAAGGTGAAAGTTTAAAATTCATACTTTCCTACAATTTCACCATGTTTTTGCACCATTTACTACGTTAGTAAAAGTCTAACTTTTCCCTGTGCGCTTATAGACCCATACCTACCTGTAGGCCTACTAGAATATGCAATGGTAGTGATCTTCACCACTCAATTTGGAGTGGTATCTAGACTATCTGCGGCGAGGGTTTCAATATTGGCCTAATGTCCTTTCCTTTTCGTTTTTATAGTGATGCATGCTTGCACCCCAATGCTGGTTGCCGTGTGGACTTCCATTAATGCATGCTGTACGTACGTCAATATTGAAGTCGATCTCCGGAGCTCCTGACCTGATAGTCGACGTCACGCCAGTTCTCCAGCTGTATCGCTACGGATACCTAAAGTAACGGCACAGCAACTCGCGGAAAGTAGCTATCCAGTATAACACCCCACACTGTATAATCAATCATAGTGAGAAGGAAAAACAATTTCCGCAGTTTGCATAGCCTCGTTCCCAGGCCATCACCCAGCGAAAAGCTGGGCGTGGGACTGGGAACGAGGCTACAGTTTGGCATGCATGTATCGAGCCTAGCGGCGTTACGTAACAGAGGTCTACCAGTAGTATAAAAGCGTGCACGCAAGCAGTTGATCGAACATTCACTCTCATGCAGTGAGCTCACAGTCTACAGTCCAAGGAAATGGCTCAAGCGTGGATTCAACTGTTGTCTCTACTTGGTCTCCTTCTCTCGGCCCAGGCGGCGCCGCCGGGATACGGAGATACCGTACCGCGCTACCAGTGGGAGGAGCGTGCAGGATTGCAAGAATTCGAATCCAACACTACTACCATCCAGGAGATCTTGAGGGAGTTACCTGGAGATCAACAGCAATTGTATGTGTAACTGTGTCCTTATAATTATAGGGTGTTGTATAATGAGACACTGGCAATATGCAGCGGGTGCATGAAGATTGTGGCATGCTGTTTATTGTCTTTTGTTTGTTTGGTGTTTTTTCCAGGATTTTTGCACAGGATAAGAATTGCCACACCAGTGTTGCCCATGGAGGAACTCATGGTAAAGCATTCTCTGAAAAATATGGCTGCAGCGATGAAGTCAAGATTACTGGCATGATTATCAGGTCAGGAAGTCTAGTTGATTCCATTCAATTGAAGTACAGCAGAAGTGGAAGTCCATACGGCAGCAAGTATGGGGGTGCTGGCGGCGGTAACAACTACATCTCCCTCCATCCTGATGAGGTCATAATAGCTGTTTTTGGACGTTCTGGCTCAAAAGTGGATTCAATTGGTTTCGCAACGAATCAGGGGAGGATCTTCGGCCCATACGGAGGAACTGGTGGAGGTAGATTCACTGTTAACAAGTGTGAGGTCCAAGGCATCTTCGGCCGATATGATAAGCATGTTGAAAGCCTTGGTTTCTATTGTATGGAATAAATACCCCTTATTAATAAAGGCGATTGAACAGGAGAACATTGTCACTGACAGAAAATGATTTTTAGGCCCATTAATTTGTTTTTAGAAGTTTGTACATTGCAGCATAGTGTTGTCTGAGAGTTTTAGTTTAGATCATGTAGCTATAGTTAGACATTACGTAGAATGTTTTGTTTTATTTTTCAAGAAAAGAGGCCATTATTTGAGTGAACTATGGTTGTCAATCCTTGAATAGTTATAAGTTAGAAGTCAAAAGGCCATAGTGCACGGTTATGGTTAACTGAATCTACACAAACTGAATAATTATTATTATATTAATTAGCTCTTTTTATAATCATATAATTATATGAATGTCCACACACCAAAACTAATATCTGCCGCACAAGATTATACAGCCTCAGCATTGCACAGCAGTGTATCTTCCTTGATTCCAAGCTAAGTACCCATGCCATTCCACCATCCTCAACAACACAGACAACCCGAAAACAGTGCTCAAAGATGCCAAACGAGCCATCCTGTCTCAGGATAAAATCTCAATCTCCAGGACACTGCTAATTTGTCAGGCTGGCTTCGAACATTAGCTCCATGTTTTGGAGACAAAGGCCCACATTGTAATAGCTTATAATAGTATCTATAACCTCATTCCAATTCCAACCCATGCCCCATGCACTCTATAGCTTACTGTAGACACGTTTCAAATAAAGGCTGGAGGTCGGATCGAGGAATCGCCTACAGGGAATTTATGAGGCTAGCTTAGCTAGTTGTTGAGTGACACTGGCAATCACACAGGAAGGCAACATTTACTGTAGATGGCTGCGTATGTCAGTGAGCAGGAGGCTGATTTGACAGCAGGCATGAAATGAGGTCCCAAGGACTGTCAGCAAGTACAGTACATTATAAGTTGAAATTTTAATAATGCATAATAATTAATAATTATTTTTGTATCAAGACAATAAAAATAATTATTATTATAGCTAACTATCTAGGCAATGTACATACTGCATGTTCAGAGTCAGAAAGAAGAGTTTAGAAAGTGTCTTTTGCTGCTGCCGCCGAGTAGCTATAATGAATGAGGGGTACTGGAATGCTTGGCTGGATGCAGCTATATGATTCAGAGGATATGATGATACATGATTAAAATCTTACAAGCAGAGGTACCAGAATCCATGAGGGTTCCATCAACTCCCCCTCCCCAATTTGTGCTCAACACATAACCACCCCATACTGAGGGCTGGCACCGATTGTTTTGGATTCTGTTGTGTATAGGGGGATAAGTTTTAGTTACTGATATTAAATTTGTGGGTGATCTTTAGTTTAACACTCTAAGATTGTTACACTTTCATTCTATTAGCTACCAACAACAATACACTCCAATTAATATTTTCAATTATTACACATCACAATCGTCTCCTATTACAAAGGCAGATACCTTTTTCTTTTCGACAAGGATTTGCTTCAGAAAGTGACCCTACATAGAAGGACAAAAATATGCCATGTATGTAGTCTACACCTGTGAACCTATTACTACGTACATGTTCCTCGTCCTCTTCCAATGTGGCCATGGTGTCAGGATCAGTGGTGGGGATGGGAGAAGCAGCCGAGGTGGGGAAGGTTATGAGGTTGGACGAAAGGAGGCAATGGACTGCAGCAAGTACTTCCTCCGCATTCTTCCTGTTGCGGGTCATGCCCGCAAGTACAAACTTCAACATCAAGAGGTCGGCCATAAAGTGTGCCCGTTTCTGCAAAAACAAGTAACACATGTAAGATTGACACACCAGTTGTGCATGCCGAGAGTATAGAGTTCTGAGCCTTGTTCTCAGGCCTTTCTCAAATCTTGCTGGTGATCAGAAAATTTAATGGAGGTGGAAAAGGTCCATGAATGGGGTTAGTATAATAGTGGCCTGCCCCACCTCTTTATCTTCCTCCTCCTCATCCTCCTCTTCCTTGGCTTCCTCCTCCTCAACATTCATTTCGACTTCCTCCGCATTATCACCACTCTCCTGTTGGAAGAACGTGTTTTCAGTGGCCTGACTATCAGTTATGGAATATCCTGGCTCCAGGTACATTAACCAGAGGGGATTTCAAATGGAAAGGCTAACCTGTACAGGAGCTCTCACAACAGTCAGTTTTCAATTAGTGCATGAATATTACTGCAAGGATTAAACTTACTGTGATGTGAGGTTTCCCTCTCAGTTCTGTCAGTATCTGCATACACAGAGGTAAATTCTAGCATGTGGCGCACAAGGTGCGTGTAACAACGCAACCACTTACCTCCTCTGTGATAAGCCTGGGGGGGATGGTGCTACAGTCTGGGGTTGGAAAGCTCGGGATTTCTCGGTCCTGTAAGTACATTGGAAGAACACTCACAGAAATGGATGAACATGTCAGCACAAACCACTAGCTATAAGTTGCATTGCTCTTACCGTCACCTCCCAGTGAGTGGAGTCATCTGAGGACACAGACGATTGCGAGTGTGTCCTTGGGACTAATCCCCACAGCCCTGGGTTTGAGGACGGCTGAGGTTTAAACCTCCGCAACTCAGTCAGCTCCTGTAACTAACACATAATAAACAGAAAGATAATTTGTGGGGTGAAATACATGAGGGATGTGGGCCAAGCTACAGCTACCACACTCACTTCATCGGAAATGGGCTGCTCAGGACTACATGGTAGAGTGGATTCAGGACTGTATGGTAGAGCGGATTCAGGACTGCATGGTAGAGTGGATTCAGGACTGCATGGTAGAATGGATTCAGGACTGCATGGTAGAATGGATTCAGGACTGCATGGTAGAATGGATTCAGGACTGCTTCGTAGAATGGATTCAGGCTGCATGGTAGAGTGCATTAATAAATTAATACAGTCGTTATGATAGTTATATATTGTTCCACTATAATAGAAATGGCCTGGCATGATGGCAAATCACTTACTAACAGCGCACTGTACTGTTCAGCAGACTTCAGCAGTGTGTGCTCCTGCAGCACTTTCAGGTAGGCTACCTGGACTCTGTCTCCCTGTTCCATGGGACACATAAAATATGTGAGCTCAATGTGCTGCTAAAAATTGCACTCCCTAGCCTAGCTTCTCAAAAGAGTGGAAAGTCAAACCTCCTATAGAAAAAGGGATGATCACTCTTATAGCGAGTACCAAGCTAGTTACAGCAGCCAAACATTTTGACCCCAGGGGGGAATGGTATTTCTCCACCGATTATTGCATGGTCTATAAGAGTATAGCTGCAATATAGCTAACTCACCCTCAGATACGATTTTTTCGGCACACCAAAACAGTGGAATTGCACTGTGCCAGAAAGCTCATTGGGAGCAACAAACCCAAAGTGTTTCCCCTTTGGGTGGACGTGAAAGCAGGAGATGTCTTCGAGTGAGTGCGTAACTGTACTGTTCTATGATATGAGATGAAAGTTGTCATGATTAAATTTTAAGGAGTATTATGGCACTGCAGGCATCAGAATCTTAGGCTCACCTTCTTCATCGCAATGTAGAGGGAAGCTGGTGTAAAAGTGAGGCACACTTTCTGCCTTGTACTTCCCTTCCGCTTTTTGTCTTGTTTGCGCATTGAGTCTAGGATAGACTCACCCAATTCCCCTTCCCCCATACGGTTGACACACACAGGCTGTGAGCCTATCAGCTGCATGTGGAAAGGAAACCAATGCACTGTTCAGTGTATAGCTATAGTTCATGTGAAGTGTTACTTGACAGACTGTTGTGAATTATCCACTTCAATTTCGGTGTACGTATCAATGGTACAGTGACTGCTTTCATCAGAACACCATGCATATATACCAGGCATTGTTAGCTAATTCCATCCGTAGGTCTTGTACGTATACTAGCAAAGTCATTCCAACCAAGCCCTGTTTAGCTAGAGACTGGATGTGCATGAAGGCATTAACACCTCGGACTCAGGGAATAACAGTTTTGGATTTAACTTCAGATTCTGCATGCACGTAATTATAGTTTACTAAGTTAGGTGTTTCTGTGCACATCTAATCTAGCTGTTTTGGTGGAACCTTTGACAATGCACTTATTGATTTTATCCCTTCCGAGGTGGTGCCACATGCACCTATCCCATGCATGCATGTTACTGCAAATGGAGGTGCACACAGCATAAGCTTATAGCAGCCCCCGGGCTGTTTAGTCATCTCATGCAGAGCTCCCTATACTTCTAATCCCAATGATACAATTTGGAGATCTTGTTTGGCAGACTCTCCAAGACCCTCAGTAAACTGCTTAATACAATGTCAACGCAATAATGTAGATGAAGAGCGCATAATTATATATGTAGCATGGATGGATCCCTTGACAAGAGAAGTTTCATAAGGTCTCTGGATCTCTACTAGTATTCTCTAAGGAACTTCGGAGCAGATCTAGACACATAAAAAGTGATAACTATAGCTATGGTAGCAACATGGGATACGCGCCTGGGACCGTCTCGGGAGACGAAGAGATGGGGCGAGGAATGCGACGGTTTCGGCGCCATCCGCGAATGAATCTCGTAAGCACCATTTCGGCGTGGTTCGATGTCAAAGTCTGACGACAAGCTTTCATTAGCAAAACAAGAACGGTTTCTCTTGGCCTCGCAAAGCGTGAAGGGAACTCCCTCACTCTGAATGCAGAACTGATAGACGCCACGCATTGCATGAGCGTACTACGTACGTACGCACGCACATACGCACATACGCGGTAATCGTCATGTGCGCCCAACATGAGCTAGGCCTTGACATAACTAGCTATTATAGATCCAGTAGACCCTCTAGGTAGCTGTATACTGCCACTGTAATAAGGTCTCGCCCAGAATTTGTACATGTTAGCCAATAATATATCTTGGGACCCTCATCTTTTGAAACGGAACAGACACTTAAAAGTGAGCTTGCCATGAAAATTATTCCCCAACTATGCTTGAAGCTTTCAGTGTTCCCAGGCAGAAACAACTATTATTCATACTATAATTACCTGTTCCTGTGTTAATTCAAGGTCATGTACCTTTGTAATTATGTTTTTGTATCCCAACCAAACAGCTAGACATGCGCACAATCACATTTAAATCAAACTTTTTTGCTTGCACAAAAGCTTTTGCCTAAGTATACTGTTTCTGTATGGAATCTTTTACCCCTCCTCTTTTCTTATAACTGTAAATGTATGAATAGCCAATTGCTATTGCCAAATAATAAACCCTTTCACTTTAGTGATTGCATGCTCCAAAGGACCTATAGACTTAATAATTAAACGCACAAAACAAAACAAATGGATACGCACCTCGACGTGAAAGAAGTAGTTCGAGGGTTCGTTTGGGGACGTTTCGAATTCCTTGGGAGACGAAGACATGGGGCGAGGGATGTGGCGGTGTCGGCGCCATCCGCGGATGGACTCGACGAATCTCGTAAGTACCATTTTGGCGTCTTGAGGTTCAGACGAATTATCACTGTCAGTTGTAGCAAACCAAATAAAAATTCAAACGAAACGGTATCTCCTGGCCTTGCAAAACTGGAAGGGAACTCACTCTGAATGCATTAACGACCCAAGTAGCTAGACGCCACGCGTAATCTCGCTCCATGGTGCACGGCGTATACGTACGTACGTAATCGTCACGTGCGCCAAATATCTTTGGTCGGTATCACAACTCCTGCGTGTCCTTGCAATCACTGATAGCTAATTTCTTAGTATACAGCATGCACATTAGCTAGGTAGTTGGGAGTGATATTATGACATGCGGCATATGCAGGCATGAAACCTGCATATCTGTACTGTTAGACGCACTGTGATTGATTGTCCTTGGGACCTCATTTTATGCCTGCTATCAAATCAGCCTCCTCCTTCATTGACGTGCAGCTAGTGATGTGCTGCCAGAAGCTGGTGTTCCTCACCCAGATCATACAACATAATTATAGCTAGCTACACTGTACATGTATTGGTATAGCGATCTCTTACCATAGTCATTAGACAAGGCTCTCAAACAAAGAGGACTCATTACCAATGCTGAGCTATAGATTGTGGATTAAAAATCTATTTCAAACTGCAACAAAGTGACAGCAAAGTGACAATCATGCACAAAGTGTTTATATACATGTAGCAGCAGTCTTTTGCTGCTGCATGCTGCAGTAGGGTGAGCTGGGGGTGCTGGAATTAATGGTGAGGGTAGACAAATTAAAGTCGGGCAAAATTCCCTTGCTCCTCAATCATCATTAGCTACAGCCCATAAGACCTGAGGATGTGATTGAGAAACCAGAGTGCTCGGACACAACTGTCATTTCTATGGACAAACATGGGGGTTCGAATACCTCGAACATTTCGGACCCGAGATGAGGTAGTCCCCCCTGGGCTCCCGCTAGATGGGACTACTTACTGAAACATTCAATGGTGCGGGCAAAGAATAATTCATGCACTCATATCCATGTGGATCTCTGCACCCCCTGTTTATTCTTACTGTGTAATCCACGTGATGGCCATAACTACATGGCTCATGCAATCTTTATTGCATCACAAAATCACAATCTTTCACTAACCATACATTGCATGGGCGAACGAATGGAAGGCAGCTAATTGTCTGAGTACCCACAATACTATGGAATGCAATGCTGTTGATTAATGAATCGATGGCCGAATGTGATGAATCAGAGACTGGGATTCAATCAATGTACGGGGTTTAGATTTAGAACACTAGCTCTTTCCTCCTCTGCCATCATCTCAGTACCTCCACCATTGATTAACTATAGCAACTAGTGAGTGTGCAATGCCGTATAAACTGAAACAGCACAAGAAAATCTACCTACATAATTAACTACTCTGTACAGTAAACCAGTAGGCAAATGGAAGCGAAAATTACATGATGGTGTACATTTGCAAGCGCAGGTGCGTGCACGTGGAGGTCAATCAATCAGACCTCACATAATAAGTCTATGTACAATACATAAAATGTACAATACCAAAAATGGTCACGCTCCTGTGGGGCTCACTCAGGCTCACACCAAATTCAAGCATGTTATACTGCAATTATAATGTCTTTGCTTGCAAATACAGATAGAATTCCTAGTCACTTGAACACACACATACTGTTTGAGGATATGAGAGCGGCCGTAGCCTGTCATAAACCTCCTGACCTGCAAGAATGGAGACAAAATGGCGGTGGTAATAGTGGATGGTAGACTGTCAGTTACCAGTTATGGCTCGTTACCTCAACCAACAAGGGAAGCTGGATAACTTCCTCCTACCCAGTTTCTTTCGAAGGGTACGTTATAACATCAGACAGTTTTGGCATGCAGCCAAATTAAAGTGAATTCAACTGTAGGAGGTAGCTACATGTAAGTACCCACATGCATTTCACTGCTGTTTGAAGGGTCTCCAGACTAAAAGATAACTAGCTATAGCTGTGTAAAGAGCAACTGCAGGATTGTTGAAATCTCAGAACTAGGAATATTACTGCAAGGATTAGATCTCTAAACTTACTGTGATGCGAGGTTTCCCTCTCAGTTGTGCTAGAGGTATAATATTAAATTCTAGCATGTGGCACACAAGGTGCATGTAACAGTTACATGCCACATGCTAGTCTAAGAATAACACGCAATGACTTACCTCCTCTGTGATAAGTCCGGCTGGGAAATGGGTGAATATGTTAGCACAAACCACTAAGTTGCATTGCTCTTACCGTCACCTCCCAGCAAGTGGAGTCGTCCGAGGACACAGACAATTCAGAGTGTGTCATCAGGACTAATACCAACAGCCCTGGGTTTGAGGACGACTGAGGTTTATAACTTCCGCAACTCAGCTAGTTCCTGCATGTAATTTGGACAATTTGTGGGTAGCCTCGTTCCCAGCTGCAGGCGTTCGGTAAAAGCAGTGTGGGCTCCTGCAGCACTTTCTGCAGGTAGCTAGGACTAGCCTCGTTCCCAGGCCTTCCACACCTCCAGCTTTTGATCGCTTCCAGTACTGGAAGCGATCAAAAGCTGGAGGTGTGGAAGGCCTGGGAATGAGGCTAAGCTAGGACTCTGTCTTTCTGCAATGCACCTCCAAAGAATTTCAATTTTAGTGTCTGTGTATATGTAGCTAAAAGTACCTACATTGATTGCTGTACATTGCTTATGATAGTCTCGCGGGCCAGCCTCTCGCCACACCGGGGGGGGGGGGGGGGGGGGGGGGGGGGGGGGGGGGGGAGAGTCTGGGCTTCCCTTGTGCAGCCCGCGAATCAATTTTGCGGTTGTAATTGTAACTTGACTCCACCCACGACTCCACCCACCGGATGTGGCATTCGGCCGGCCTAGCGCGCGCCTATATAGCTAGTCACCGAGATCGCGCTCGCGGGCGCCGGCCGGGCGCGCGGGTCTGGGCATGGCACGAGACCATACCGTAGTTGCCGATTATTTCGCGTGCCAAAAATTTCGCGGTCTAGCCACTAAACGTGACACACAAATATTTATATATATATATATAGCTAGCTAGCTGTGACACACCCAGCCTATACAAGTGGGCGGGGCACGATCCACACTATCGATAAGTATGGGGTCCAAAGAACCGGTGTTGTGCCTGTGTCTGCTTTGTTGCGTGTACGTAGGAGTGGCACACGCACAAAGCCGTGATCTCACTCTTGAGCCGAACACTGCAGGGGCCGATGTCGTTCGAGCTGCAGTAGCCAAAGTCCTGTCCGCATCCAGGAATGAGCGGAGGATTTTTGGAAATCGTATAAACTATTGGTTGCTTCGCCGAATCGCATACGTTGAAACAAGAGATGGCCTTGATTCAAGCGATGAGAACTATCATGGCGGTATCTGGCGCGTTGATGAGGAAGTCTTCAACAACACACGGACAAATTCGAGATTACAGTCATACCGAGAAGCTGTTGACAGCGTATTTGAGATTAGGTGGAACAGCTCGGTTTCCTGGACAGAGCTGCGAAAACCTCTGTATTCCGCTCTAGCCACGGCCCTTAACCTTGTGGCAGAAAAGGATGATAGCTGTCTCAGCAGCATCACCATGGAACAGGCTACGTGTTGGCTGATGCGGCACCGGCGAACATCTGAACCAGTTGTTGACAACACTTCAGGAGGAGAGGGTAACCAAGCAGCCATAGACAGATACCAAGCAGCTGTAGACAGATACCAAGCTGCTGTTGCTGCACTGGACTCAGGTGGGTAAAAATACAATAGCGAATTCAATACCTAGCAATTGCTGATGTATGGCGTGCAGACAAGTTTAGTGGCATGTCAATGAATTTACGTAACTACTACCATTCACCTCCAGTATTACATTGCACATGCAGAGCTGGCCTGATGCTGCATGCATGGGTTTCGCTTTGAATAGAAATGTGAACCTCGTCCATATACTGGCTGACATGCAGGGCCTGGCTATATAGCACTGAGTGTTCTTTTACCTCGCAATAATATAATGTAGCATTGCCAGCACCAAGTAGCTAGTACACAATAGCTAGTCCATAATTAAGGGGTTTGGATAGTCAATTACGAAACACGTAAAGCACTAGAAAATAGTTCAAATGTCATCAACTATACTTATGTATTTGCCTTGTGTGTATTATTGGGGTTAGTAGTGAGTAGTGTGGCGGAAACGGTGTCTGTCCTCGTGCGGTTGCACGTAAGTCAAAATAGATTCATACCTGTTTATCATTTCACTTGTATTCGCTTAAAAAGAACATTGCACACACCTTTTCACACCACGTGTTACATTCGATATGGATAGGAGAGCCAAAGAAACAGCTGAAGAGCGGGAAGCAAAGTTGGCCAGGCGGAGAGAACAAGATAGAGCAAGGAAGGCTGAGGCACAGAGTCAAGAAACAGCTGAAAAGCGGGAAGATAGGCTAGGAACGCTGGCTAGGCTGAGAGAACGTAATAGAGCAAGGATGGCACAGGTGCACAGTGAACGCACACTCCTTTGGCCTCCTCCATTTCTGAGACCTCCCAGTCTCTTTTGCTCCCGACAAGCTTGCTTGGAGACGCCATCGTGATATCGATCATCAGTCGCACCTTGCCTAGCACCTAGCACATGCTAAACCTAAGCGCATGCGCACTACTACATCCACGATATGCAGGCTCGCCCCACAATGCTCAGCATTCACTAGTATTTGTGTGTGCATGTGTGTGTGTGTGTGTGTGTGTGTGTGTGTGTGTGTGTGTGATGTGTGTTTGTGTTTGTAACTGCAGGATGCACAGTGAATGCAGATATCAGTTTTGTTCTGGACTCTTCTGGAAGTATTGGAGCTGAAAACTACCAGAAAGTGAAAGAATTTGCGTACAATTTCACTGAAGGGTTTGATATTGGACCCCAAGAAACCCGTATAAGTGTTACAATATATGGGAGTGCTGGACAAGTTGTGTTTGGCTTTGATCAGTACAGAAATACAACATCTGTGCTGGAGGCAATCGAGGATATACCCTTTCTAAATGAATATACAAATACACCAGATGGGCTATGCAAAGTCTTGAATGACATACTCCCAAATGCACGACTAAGTGATTCATCGGTTTTCAAACTTGTGGTAGTCATGACAGACGGTAGATCAAATCGTGACAGTCCAGAATGTGGTGACATCAATGAAGCAGCAGGTAGTTTGCGTCAGTTTTCACAAGTCAATTCTATTTTGGTTTATGTCATTGGAGTTACCAACAATGTCAACCAAGATGAACTTGAACTAATGGCAACAGCACCAGAGTTCATTACTCAGTTAGCTTCCTTTGCAAGTGATGCAGACTTGGACAGCACTCAACAACTGCAAACGTACGAACTGTGCTTCACAAGTAAGTAGCTATTCATTACTGGGTTCTGATTTTGAGTTTAATTTGGGGGAGATGATCTTAAGAATCATGGTGGGCGGGGACTGTGACTGTTTGAAATTTTGAACCTTCTGAGAGTGTTTCCGAGGCACTCTGAAGCAATTTTGATGTCATAGTAAGGAGATGTCCAGTGCATATATGCATGTGACAGTCATGGGATCATTTTATACAGCCTTCATAGCCCATGGCTGCATGCATGGGCCAACTGAGCCCCTCCTATCTACTACTAGCCTCTACCGATGTATTGATTCCAACAAGATAATCATAACAGAAGAAACAAATTGAAGTAGTAACTCCAGGCTCGCAAGGCAAACTTGCGTTTCTTTTCTCCCTTATAATGGTCTACCACTGCCTCCAGAGTATCATCAGATAGGTGGTCAGGGCCTTCAATGTAGATGCGCATTGTATGGTCCAGTGTGTCTTCACCCATGCTGCTACGAAGTCTTAGTTTCATGGCTAAACATACGCTCGACAGTAGCTGTTGTCACCGGCAGTACCTCCAAAGTTGCAGCTAGCTTCGATAAGTTCTGAACCATAAGATTCCTGAATGGTTCGTTTAGTTCCTTGAGAAGTTTTCTGACGACAAATTTGTCCATGCTGCTTGGTAGAGTAGTGAACTAGTCTATGTTGCATTGCATGCACTCTTTAAGAAAAAGCATGATACAACCTTCGTGGACTGGTCCCCATGCAGATGAACCACAGTTCTATTAAAGGGGGAAGTATTGTGTCAGGTGACAGCAAAAACATGACATAAGTGTGAAGAGGACACTTAAGTGGACATTTTTCACCGTACAAAGCACACAGTACATGCTGCAGTTCTGACACTACTTTTAATTTACTGAATTAAAGTTGTCAGAAATTTTTTGGGGGGTACGATTCCCCCCCCCAGTAGATAGAACCCTGCCTTGCTGTGCAAGCTAGCTATAGTGTCCAAATCCAGTACTTGATCATGCATCCATTTCTATATCTTTCAGCATCTGGAAGTAAGATTGTTGGAGGAGCATCTAGTGGGTCACTTAGCAAAGGTGGCACAGTTCGTCTGAATTTTCCTCTACCAGTGGAAGGCATTACAATAAGACTGTGTGTTAGCCAAGGATACCTGGTGCTCTACGCATCAGTCAGTTCAACAGCTCCAAACTCTGCTGTAAATGATTTGATGCTTGAGATTGGCATTGGCTGTAGTGACGTTTACATAGATTCCAGAGATACTGGAAATGGCATCGATAACTCCAACCAAGATATGGGCCGACGTAAGCGTCAAGTGTTCAATTCGACAGCAGTGGAATCTACCAATCTCACACTATATGTCTCTATCGAAGGAGTTGAAGAAAGGAACTCCTTTATCATTCAAACTACAACTGGAGACACTTCTACACCTGGTATGTTTACTTCCAGCAAGGAAACATGCAATCTGATTATGAGATTATACTGTCCCAAAATTTAAAACTGGACTTCATTTACAAACATACTTTCTCTGTACGCAGATCAACCTCCTATGAATAATGTTACGGTTGCAGTTATAATTGGATGTGGAGTAGGTGGAGGACTGGTGGTGTTGCTGGTTGTGGTGTCGACCATCATTTGGCTCATATGGGCTGTAAAGAAAGCTGTTAAAGACCGAGTAGCTTAGCTGTAGCTACCTGACTTATATATTTAGAAAGGAACTTTTTTACCGTTCCGTAGCTAACTATAGCTACATAGTTGCTAGTTCAACTGACGATGTAGTAGCTAGATATGACTAGTAGTAGCTAGGAATGGCCGGAAGATATCTAGCTATCATCTTAGTTTCCCATTGTGTGTAAATAAAAAGCTATAGAGCTTTGCACTTTTTGCAGAGGTATGGTCATCAACCAAATTCATGCCCCTGCAGAGGGTCTGGAATTCGACCGACATATATTCATGTGATCATGGGGTTGATGGCTATGATGTATAATATTATATCAACTTAACTAGCATGCGCAAAATCGTAACCCAACCCTAACCACACCCACAAACGAACATGCCTCCGCCCAGACTTTATCTCGCAGCCGTGGAGAAAGGTCTGGGCGGAGGCCTGGGAACGAGGCTAGTGCAGCAAGGTGTTTGGGTGTTTGACAGCAGAGACAGAAGGAGCTGGTATTTGCTGAGTCCCCATGAACTTGGCCTGGACCCCAAACTAAACTTGGAACCCCTCAACTGCCTTGTCTTGGTTTGTCTATTCACTTTAGCTTATACACCATGCTCATGTTCTCATGATGGGCTCAAATCATATTAGTGTTTACAAACAGTCTTGTGGTCATCAACCAAATTCATGCCCCTGCAGAGGGTCTGGAATTCGACCGACATATATTCATATGATCATGGGGTTGATGGCTATGACGTATATATCAACTACGCATGTGCAGCTATAGCTTATACACCATGCTCATGTTCTCATGATGGGCTCAAATCATATTAGTGTTTGCAAACAGTCTTCTTCAGCCACCCACACTGGCCAAAATGTTGCTTGCTGATTTACGTTGTGCTCCAGGTAGTAGGTTGCCAGTCAACAAGCCCTCTGACAGTGTGTAAGTACGAAAAGAATGAATCAGTATAATGTTCTGAAAGGGGGTGTCCCACGTAAGTTGTGGTACATTTGCACAGTATATTGATATCCCTTAGGCATGCATGTGGATTCACCATCATCCCCCCCCCCCCCCCCCCCCCCACCCCTAAAGGTGGGATGGTTTGGCACCGACTATATAGGGGGTGGCAGTGTGACAAATCACGTACACGGTAATTTCACTTATTCTACTATTCAAGTTCTCCATGGGAGAAGGCTGCTCTGCACTTTCAAATTATTATGGATCCCGAACATAGTGCAGACTATCAGCGACTTTGGTACCAGACTCTCGCTCATGCACGGCAGATGAGTCTGGTTGATGACATACGACTTGTTCTGCCACTAAGTAGGTGCAACCACAGCACTTCTTTATACGGCACGTTTATTAGTAATCTGCTTGCGGGTAGTGTACTTAACACCTTGGGGAAAAACGTGCCGTATATGGAAGCGCTTTGGTTTTATCAGCCACCTCAGAACAAGGCAGTCGACCAGACTCCTCCACTGTGCGCGAGTGTGGTGACCGAGGCCATGCTTCAACTACATTCGTGTATACTGAGCACATTATGTAATATGCAGCATCACTGAGAATATCAGCGAATGCAGACTTATCTACCGGACTCAACTACCAGGTAGGAACGTCATCATCATATCAGTCGAAACCTTCACTCACGATGGTTACTACATACCCTGATAGCTCTAATGCACAATTGCAAGTCGGACAATGCAAGCCCTCCAACAAAGAGCCAAATTTTCTGTGCAAAGGTTGCTGATCTCTTCATTTCTTTATCATTGCACACTGACGGCAACAGAGGTTACATGAATAGCAGTAAGCTAATACAAGCATGCAACCGGACTATACTACAAAACTACAAGATTATACTAGCTACAGTACTAGTGAGTGTTTGAAGGAAGATAAAGATGAACTACTCACAGATGTAACATGTTCCACAATGATATTGCATGAGGAAAGAACGAGTGCTGAAACTGGGCCTGGAATACAGGGGCTGGGAGAAGCTGGGAGTTGTCAGATCTAGTACTGTATAGCGCAGTTCTCTCAGCTTGACAGGTGCTGCAGGAAAGTCTTCCAAACCATGCATGATTTTAAATAGGTGGCATAACTTGGCCTGAGAGCGGCGTTCCGAGAGAGGAGGGAGTTGTAGGTGGCTCAGTTGTTCATCATACGAGAGGGACCAGTTCTTGGCACAAACTTTTAGTGCAGTTTTCTCCAGCAGATTAATATCATGGGTCCCAGACTGCAGCTGTATATTCGAAGTGGGGGAGGATGTAAGTCACATAAAGTTTAGTTTGGGTACCGGGAGAGGAATATCGATAGAATCGGCAATACAATAGCCCAGTCAGTATCCTAACTTTTGTGCTGACTTGGTTACCTGAGGTTAGCACAATTCCAAGGTATTTGACTGAGTTGACCTGAGATTCTGAAGTGCCCATATACAGCGGAGGTGGGGGATTAGAAAGTGAATGCCTGCGAGTAACAAACATCAGGCAAGCTTTTCCAGTGTGTAAAGTCAAGTAGTTGTCATCCACCATCACTGACCCTCTGAAAAATAGCTGCTGTAACATCATCCTGAAGTAGCTATGTTGTAGTCAGCTGGGACATAAATGGTGCGATAGAGAGTCACGTCATCAGTAAACAGGGAGATTCTGCTATACGGAGAAACATCATTGAGTTGCAACATCATTGATAAAGAGGATCCAGTTGGCCTAGCACTGAGCCCTGTGGTACACCGGAAATAACAGGAAGGCTGGTAGATTGCTCACCCCCAACAACAACACGCTGAGATCTGCCCATCAGATCACTGTGAAGCCATGTAATAATTCTTGGGTCCAAATGAAGTGCAGCCAGCTTGTCCAACAAGTGCCTGGGACCAGCTGTGGGTAATTGCATGAAAGGAACACAGAGGTGGCTGACCGATGGGACATAAAGCCCCACTGGCATGAAGTGCATTTTCAGTAACGAAGTTGGAGACAATTGTGTGTACATGGCGTTCCAAATAATTAATTTTACTGACAATAATTATTGATGACGGTTAGTGATGCCGAGCTTACTGACTTTACCAGTGTTAAACAGCCAGCTTCAATAATTATTGATATTGGTCTGTAGTTAGATATGGGATGGCTTTGTCACCTAATTTATTCTTGCAAGTTTCCAGGCTTGTGGGTAGCATCCTGATGCTATTGAGCGGTTGAATATATATAGCTTCGTCAGGCTGGGGGCAATAGAACAGGCAGTCGACTTCAGCATTCTGGGAGAGACACTGTCAGGTCCCGTTGACTAATAATTGATGACTCCAGAATACCGGTAACTTCTTGTATGAATGCTTCAACCGTGCCTTCCGTCACTTCGGGATCCGTTTACCTCGATGCAATCCAGATGCTTGCCCTGCAGAGCTGCTCTGTACAGTGGAAGAGATCGAGGAACTCCTCTGTGCACTCAACGTTGAAGGTTGGTATAGCTAGAGGAATCTTGTTTGTTGAGAAGCTTCACAGCCTTCCAGAACTCCTTTTGGCCACAAGTACCAAGTGTTTGGAAGTAAGCCAGCTTGCATGCCTTCATGCAGCATGGTCACTACGTGGTTTCGAGCCCTCTTGTAATTTTGTTCAAGACTTGGTTTGAATTTGAGGCACGAATGAAGGCATTTCGCCTTCTCATGGCTAAGACAATGGATGATTGGCTTTGTAATCCAGGGTAAGTTGGAGATCATGAACTTGAAGTCTGACACTGCTTATAGCAGCTAACAATATGTCTTGCTAGTTAGTGGGCTAGCTATATGCTCAATTCTGACTCAGTAGCTAGCTATAGATCTCTCTATTCTAGCTATCTGGAGAGGGATCAATGCTCTGACCAGCTTGTTATTGAAGATCCTCGTCAAAGATAACATTGAGCTATTATTGTGTCTATATAACGTGTTACCATAATTATTTTTCTATTGACAAAAACTGATTGCTGTGTAAGTAACAGTAAAATAATAACTGCATTGTTAGTGATTAACTGTCATGAGAGGCCTTGCATAGGTCTGAATTCCAACCTAATAGCTATAATATTGTTGGTTCCACAATTTCCCACCATCTGTCATAGAGGGGGTCCCCATTTTCACCAAGGGGTCCCCATAATCCCGGGAAAATGGGGACCCGGGGCCCCCATTTTCACAGGATAATGGGGACCCATGGCTCATGCAATGCACAAATTGCATGCATGGGCAAATGAATGGAAGGTAATTGTCTGAGTGCCCACAATACTACGGAATGCAATGCCCTAAATGCTGGGTGATTAATTAATGAATTGGTGGTCAAATGTGATGACTGTTAGGCCCGCTGTTAGCTAGGGGGCTCAAGGAGAGAATCAGAGACTGGGATTGTACGGGGTTTATACTAGCTCTTTCCTCCTCTGCCATCATCTCAGTACCTCCGCCATTGATTGTAGCAACTAGCGAGTGTGCAATGCCGTATACGCCTTTTGCACATGCTCACTCTATATAATGTTCTTGTCCAGATACACGACTGTACACGTACAGCAGGACCACTTGCATTATCAGTTGAAGGTAGGTTCCTATAATATTATACTACAACATAATTTTTGCGTGTAGCTCAATTCAATTGCTGCTGATATGGCATTCATATTGCCTTGCTCTACTCATAGATAATAGAACTACGTAGAATCTATTATCTATGCTCTACTGGAGGGCTTGCTCCCACAGCTGCTCTAGCTATTAGCCTATTATGCCACACCTCTCCATGCGCTGTGTGAAGTGGGCCTCTAGCCCTCTACCATTAAGGGCTTAAATCTTAGTGATTGCAGGGGCAAGGCACCCCACTACCCTTCAAAATCCATTCAAAATCTCACACAAATATCACCATTCAAGTGAATACAAGCGTGTATAAACCAGATCTACTAGCACGGAACTGAAACAGCACAAGAAAATCTAGCTACATATCAACTACTCTGTACAGTAAACTATAATAGCCAGTGGGAAAATGGAAGCAAAAATTACATGATGGTGTACATTTGCAGGTGCGTGGAGGTCAATCAAGACCTCACATAATAAATCTATATCTGTACATGTACAATACCAAAAATGGTCCAATTCTATTAAGTCAAGAACTTTTTGAAGTGTCATAAATGTAAATAGTAGGCATACGTCCATCTATACTCGGTGCATGTGCACAGCAATTGGTCCAATTTTCTCTTACAAGAGGGTGCATGTCTTCTTCTTCTTTTGGACTTTCTGTGGCTGTAGCACAGCTCGAATTGCCTCGTCAAATACGGTTTTCAAGCCCTTCTGTGTGAGTGCTGAACATTCGAGGTACTTCACTGCCCCAATCTCCTTCTGCATCTGTAATCCCTGTGGGTATGTGATGGGTTGAAGTCGTTTCTCTTTCAGCTTTTCAATAGTCTCCTTGTCGTCTCGCAGATCAAGCTTTGTGCCCACAAGGATGATGGGTGTGTTCGGACAGTGGTGGCTGACCTCTGGATACCACTGCACAGGATGCGAAGAAAAGAATAAAATGCGGAGGGTGGGCCCCTGTGTGATGAAAACTACAGTAGGGGTCAAATAAATGTTTACGTTCCGTTTGTGCGCAACAATAGTTCAATGGTGTGAGACTGTGTGACCATCTCAATTCTGTAATCGTTCTGTAATATGATTGCTGATTCAGCAATTATTGCCCTTCCAAGTAAATTCCTAACATTTATCTCCAGTTACAAGTCACATACAAAGGAACAAATGCCAGCATACTTGTAGCTAAGGTCTAAAAGCCTTTCCAGGGATGTGAGCTTCCGTTTGGTGAGTGGGATTTCGACAATGATCGATCACACTGCCGCTGTATCCCCGGTTCGCTATGGACACTGAACAAGTCAGTAGGAAAAGATCCAGGGTCTAAAATATAACCCAGGTAGAACAATGGCGGACATAGGCGGCATCTGCCATAACATTAAAAAAATATTACTACACTCAAAACCACAAAAATGGTACGCAACGTACCAATACTTCCACACCATAATATAGCATACTGAATGGCATACTATTGCTCATTAGCTCATTCACTTTCAGTACACAACCAGAGTCATATTACAAATTGTGAGGGTCTTACCTTTGCTCGGACATTCTCAAATGATGCAGGACTGACTAACGAGAAGCATATCAAGAAGACATCCTATAGAAAAAGGGAGAGATCAAATTACATCACACATAGCTTACAAAGGGATTCCTTCCAAGATCGTAAACACTAGGCCAAAGCATGCATGTCAGGAACTATAGAACTAACAATAATTGGTTATTATAAGTACACACATTGTGTGTCACTGACAAGTATAGCATACTTGGAAATCTACACACTCTATACTAGAAGAACATTGTGGGGGCGAGCATGAGCAAGTGCAGGTGCAGAAGGTGGAGCGCATTGTATGCATATGACCGTCCGCACTCATCTGACGATATCAATGGCGTTGTCTTTCTAGTCTGGCCTCTCTTGTTGAGCAAGACTATTCCGCTCTCCTCTGGCGATCTGTTGCTCTCTGCTAATGCTGTCTTCATTCAGCAAGCTACCTTGGAACAGGCGGAGCACACATGGCACTTTTTGCATTGGATTTACACGTGATGCAATGAAGTGTCCCAGAACCATGTATTTTACGGTATGACACACGTCAATGTTGCAAACAGGACAAGAATGTGGCAAGAATACACTTCACGCTCCTGTGGGGCTCACTCAGGCTCACGCCAAAAATTCAAGCATGTTATACTGCAATTATAATGTCTTTTCTTGCAAATACAGATAGAATTCCTAGTCACTAAGATATCTTGAACACACACATACACATGTAGTAACTTACTGTTTGAGGATATGAGAGCGGCCGTAGCCTGTCATAATCCTCCTGACCTGCAAGAATGGAGACAAAATGGCGGTGGTAAGAGTTGATGGTAGACGCTTCACACTGTCAGTTACCAGTTACGGCTCGTTACCTCAACCAACAAGGGAAGCTGGCTAACTTCCTCCTACCCAGTTTATTTTGAAGGGTACGTTACTATGGTACTAACATCAGACAGCTTAGGCATGCAGCCAAATGTAACCTTCACAAGTGACTTCAATTGTAGGAGGTACATGTAAGTACCCACAACGTTTGCATTTCACTGCTGTTTCAAGGGTCTCCAGACTAAAAGATAACTATAGCTGTGTCAAGAGCAGAGTTGCCTAACTGCACGATTGTTGAAATCCCAGAACTAAACAGATGGAATCTTGTTTATGCAATCGCTCAGACAAAACAGAGACAGATAGCCAGATATGTGACACACTGCAGTAGCGGTTGTGTGCCCCAATGAAGGAGTACTATGGTACCAATGGTTGGAAATCAAACCAGTGATCTAGTGATCTCAAGAATCTTGTGAGCTTGTTAAGATCTCCACGCCTACTGTGAAGTCCCACAACAATGTAGAATCAAGGAAACACATAGGGCGATGTCATGAAGCTATACTCAAATTCACCTCCAAATGCTGATTTAATTTGGCTGGAGTGCAATTCAACACTCACGTTGGCACTTTGGCTACCATCATTAGGACTCAGGAGAAACCAACAGTAACTGTCACAGCCTGAATCGGATAACTAAGGAAACGAACCTGCTGTATCCCAGAGACCGAGATTGATAGGTTTGCCATCTACCATCACATTTGCAGAATAATTATCAAACCTGGAGTGTGTGTGTGTGTGTGTGTGTGTGTGTGTGTGTGTGTGTGTGTGTGTGTGTGTGTGTGTGTGTGTGTGTGTGTGTGTGTGTGCGTGAGCGTGTGTGTATGTGTGTGTGTATCACATGTGTATGTGAATGTATTGTGTGTAGATGTTTACGTATTATGCGTATTCATATAGGTGTGCGTGAAGTGGGAGATTAATCAATTCTTTGGTATATCTAACAAGGATAGGTTGCCAAAAAACAGTAAACACATGTTACGAACACAAACATTGAAACAAACAAGTGTTTACGTGTCTATCAACAGCGGCTTGCAGCCAAATTTCAAGTAACACAAAGAAGAATACGCACACCACTTCAGCACTGATGTATGAGGTTTGAAATCTCGGAACATACTTTGGAGTTGTAGTTACATTAGTAAGAGCTAGTTCTACGCCTGGATTGGTTGATATGATAATGGTGGGTATTCTGATAACTGCTATAAGACGCACAAACCAACGCAATGCCACGTATCTGATGAATGTCAGTTTAAATAATAGGACGATATCTGAGAACAAGTACAACGTACGTAGGCATAATAATATTATATGATTGGTACACTGTGCAGGTGACTATTAGGAAGGACTATCTCCGTGGGGATGCCCATAACTATATGCAGAACAAAAATACAGTCAGCACAGGTGATAGGCTACACATCAGTCAAAGAATGTGTAATCTGACACCCAGATCCCACACAGCATGGGGACTATTTGGAACTAACATCAAGACAATACCATTATGAATAACGTAGAGCTTATTGTTGCCATAGGAGAGCCAGAGGAACGATCTGGGCAACAGTACCATGTAAAGTGGTTGGGTTAGTGGATTCTACTCTACATCAGTAAAGTCAACTGGACCCACCCCATAACAGTGGTGCTCGCCTATTATAGCATACACACTGCTCGGTCATGTGACCCTTACCAAATATTGACATAAGCAAAATAATATGTTACAGGGTGCAAAGCATGGAGGCTTTTTGTTAGGGCGGGGCTAGCTCAGACTAGATTGTGAGGCACATTCGAGTGTTGCATGCTTCAAAAGTCGTCCCGTAGGGAGTAAGCTTGGAACAGCTGTCACCCTTTCAACCACTGTTGTGCACTTCCTGCACACACACTAATGTGAGACATCACTGGTGTCAGTAGGTCTCCGATCCTGTTCTATTTAATGCTTCCACAAGACACATGCATAGTTCGCCGTAAATACTTTAATACATCTCAATAGCCCACGCCCATCAAACTATACGTGGGTGAGCTGTGTAAATACACACCAACACAAACACACTATAGTAAGAATCAGGCCCCTTCTCTCTCTTTCCTGGGCCTGGGAACAAGGTCTGACCATACTTTTGTTCTGCAAGCTAATGTAGACTGAGCAGTCCCTTAGACATGAGGCTCGGATTCTCACAAGTAGCTGCTAACAAAAGCCTCTTTTAAAGTTTTGTCATTTAACAGTTTTATCATACGGCAATAGCAACACACCTCAGGTTTTAACAAGCTCTCTGAATTATACCCTATAGAAATACTCCAATGACATGAAATAGGACCACAGAGTCTGGAGATGAATTGATGAAGGCTCAAGTTCAAGTCTACTATCCTCAACAGGAAACCCACCACCCACTGCACTGCACTGCATCCTGTGGGCTGGAGTACCTTCCATATGTTAGGAGCCACATAACCTCCCTTATGGACACTGGGGGATCCCAAAAATTATGATTCTGCACTACATCGCTTGACGATGATCACCTCCTACTATGTACGTCACAAGCCGCACAACTTACACTGTAGGGATGTATTCGCCGGGGAAGGCATTTGTTGTGTAACTGATTAGAAGGCACGTCTTACCAACGGCCCTAGAGTAAGAAGGAATAATAGGAGCATTAAGAACATGTACAGTTGTCACTGAATAACTCTATTATAGATGGTCCAAATTTAATAATGTTACAGGTATCCAAGTAATCATCGTGGCATACAATACATGTCCCCTCCCTGTAATTTGGCTAGAGGCCCAACCAGTGTCACTATCGTTCCGTTAACTCTGTCTACCCTGGGGCATGTGTGCTACCCGTATCTTGTCGAGTACAATGCCATCAGGACAAAAAACAAACATGCCCATAGGAATTTCAAGGCTATGATGTGCCATAGCCCTCATTAGCACCCAAAGAGACCCTGGGAGCTGTTCCCCTACTAGCATCTGCCTTGGAAGTCATGAAGGTGTACGTTACAACAGTTGTAACGCCCTGTCAAATCTTTCGACCTCTAACACGGACACGGCACACGCCCAAAAATGGCGGAATTGCACTCACCCGTCGCCCACAACCACACATTTGATGGCCTGCATCTTGAACGCAGAGAGAAACTACTATCGAATATTAGACTATCACTGATACTGTCAAATTCTGCTCTAAGAGATTCTGGTGCTATCAAGACTCCACCAAAACACTGTCACTGTGCTGGGAAGCCCGCAAATAAAGTGGGTGTATAAATAGCAGCGCAGTTTTGCCAATTAAGGAAGTCTAAATTTAGACCTTCTATTTTTAGACTAGAGCACGTGATCAAGTGCAAGCGGTATACCTTTTTGTTGTTTGCGTTTTGGTGGCAGTAGGTTTGTGCAACTCCAGCAGTTGGCAGTCCGGCAATCGCAGGATGGTATGTACCAAGATTAGTGTTAATCCCTAATACTGTGCATGTGAAAGGAGAGGTAGATAGAGGATGCATTCTAATTGATGCCCACCACTTTAAGTGCTGTGTTCGGCACCACCCAGCGTTTGTCATTTGCTGCAAGCAATGAAAGCTCCCAGCTTTTGTAGCTTGCAACGTTTATTGCCAGCAAAAAGCCTGACACAAAAGTAGGGATTGGGTTTCCAGACACGTCCCCAGCTTAATTCACTCTCTGCGTAACTTTAGCCTCGTACCCAGGCTCTTTCTCGCGGAGGAAAGAGCCTGGTAACATTGGTGGGGTTGAGCCGTTTACTTCCGGCATGTCATCATTCATGTGATAAACAAAGGACACTCCTACTTTTGTGGTAAATGTCGCGTGAGTTACAAATCAGTCACACGCTATTCGAAATATTACTCAAGGCATCCCCGGCTTCACAGAGATACGAGACACTTCTTACAAGCAAAGCGGACAACTTACCTTGCGAATCATCGATCCCGTAAGCTGCGACAGACGATGAGCGAGCTGGTCCGCAAACAAACTGCAGCGAACAGCGAGCTCTGACCAGTGGCCCGCTCGTTCACCTGTCATCTGCCTTTTACCGACCTTTGAGGGGTACTTTGTCCTTGACGCTCATTTCTGAGTCTACGATACGTGCGTTAGCACGGCAGCGAAGGTAAACAGTTAAAGCACGCCTACAAAATAGTCACATGTGCACGTGCTTTTGTTCTGCAATCTGATTGGAGCTGCAAGAATCCAGGCACCGGAAGTCAACGGTTTGAACCCCCCCAATGTTACCAGGCTAGCGTAACTTGCTAATTAGCACTGTACAGCATTAGACAGTTTGAAGGTGCATGTGCATTCTGGGTGTCCAGAATTATCTTACCATTCGGAAATCCCCTCCATTACCTTAGTATACACTCCTAGTAGGAGGAAGCATGTTCTGTGTGATGATATAATCAAATCTGATAGCATGTAGAAAAATTCTGACTACACCGCCATAATCAGAATTGTGCACTGACGCAACCGTATGACCAAAATTCACCATATAGAGTGGCTGTGTTTGTGTCATGAAATCACGTGACTAAGTACTTCCGCAAGGCTAAACAGCATGCAGATCATTAGCATCTAAACGAAAGCTACTGTCTCAGTTGTACTCCATGTCACAGAACTAGCGCTCAATCTAATCGGTATGGCAACTGCACTGCAGTGACTGTTGACACAGTAGTACTTTGTACGTTCCAAGCTGCTTGTGAATCTAATAGAGCTTACTACTTTCTTGCCATGCATTTTAAAATGAAATACAATCAGTTACATGTATTTTACGGCCTGTGATGTCAAATATGCCACTACATGTATATGCAGCCGCCAACACAGGGCAGTCACTCAATAATGTACTGTACATAGAGCAGCGACCTGCCTGTGACCGTGTGCCCGCACTGCTAAGCTGCCGGTGACTTCGGTGAAAATCCACCGTGACTCTGTGTGTGACTTTTTGCTTCTGAGTGTGGTAATTTAAGGGACACCCATGTGACGTCACACGTATAATATATCGACCATATACGGGATTGTCTCCGGTTGCCACTCTAAGTACAGTGCTTATTGGAGTGACCACCCCTTGAAGCATTCTTATGCACTGTTTGTATAGCTTCAATCTTGTATTGCAAGCTATGAGTACTGAGTAGACCGCCAGTGTACATTGTACATGTACAGTAGGCTGGCATGAGAGCATATTGGCATCCCCAACGTACCAACTTCTGCCTGCTATGTAAAATTACTATCCACTACAGTGCATCTATGCATGATTCACTCTATGATATTTGTACACCTCGTTTAGGTGCTAAATAAAGTGTAGGATTGTTAGGTACTGTGCCAGAACATTTCACCCAAACTGGTCATGTGGATCTGGGATGTTTACTAATAGAGTGTGGGTGGGTGTGGAAGTCGTAGCAGAACTGTGTGATGCAACATCCTCATGCGCCTCTTCTCACTGTTAGACCTTTTCATCATTGTGTCCGTGTAGCCAACCCCTATGCCTGTACCCGCACATGGAGATATTGCTGAGGGAGTTATGTCATCTTACTTACATGTACAATGTTTCCTGACTACGCCCACCAATATGACTGTCTTGTGTGACTCGTCTATTTCATTGTATATACCCACAGGCAGCAGACCGGTACAACATTCACAGTCAGCTTGAACACTGTAAGGAGAGGACACTTGTTCAGTCTTGTCGTAGTGGGCTGCATTGTGTCGATCCTTCATGTACCGGTATAAGCATTGGTCAACCTTGCCTATGCCATTATTGCTCGTAAAACTGCCTATTGTGCTCAACATTTATACTTTGACCCTGTGGTGTAATTGATGTTAACCACGACTGGTCACACACACAAGGACCTAGATTTGGAGATCAATCCCCTTAGTGGTATCTCTATGCACTGGTGAACTTTAGACTCAACTGTAGCCTGTGCCTATTGTGTATTACACTTTGACCCTTTAGTGTCACTGTGTGGTCCATGACTGGTCACATATGGACCTAGATTTGGAGAGTCAATTGGACTCAATCCCTGATGCACCTCTGCCAGCATTATTAATATTCCTCCTATTGTGCCCAGTTATGCACTCTGACCCTGTAGTGTGATTATGTGGTTCCGTGTTAGCCATGACTAGTCACACAAGGACTTACATGTACGCTAGATTTGGACATGCGAGTGGCAGACTGAGGATAAACAGCCAGGTATTGGTCAGGGAGCTAAGGTGCGTATATCACCTTTGTTAGAGTGTGAAAAGACAGAGGTGTCCAAAACCTTGTAACTGAGCGACAATGACTGGTCAATGGGTTGGGGTTGTGGTTGGTGTCGGTAAACAATCGATGGTTTCTTGCTAGCTTTCAAAAATGATCACCTGTTGGCCTGCTATCCTAGCCTATTCTTCTGGTCTAGGGGAGTCACTATTATGCTCAATTATCTGACACTGCCTACATAGTGCCAATCAAACTCCTCGAACGATACAATAGAACGACGTCTAGGAAAAACAGTGCGCCTCCTGTGTGTTCAACAGTGCACTGTCACCATGGTATTCAAATAGTAGCAAATAGCCTCAGATGGGATGGTCGCTTAAACAAAGCTGTGTAGTGGCATGCACTTGTGTTCTTGATCATCGGTATACCATTGGACTTGTGTATCGGTTAGTCTATAACCAGCTTTTATGTTCGATCAAACAACCTTTGCGGTACATGAGGTCAACAAAAGTCGTCCACATAAAGTGGGCTTCCCATTTCAGTGTGTCCTCTCCTCTCACAGAAGGTCCTCTTAAAGCTGGCTATTCCCTATCGTACGTAGCACCAAGAATGTAATACCTGATAGTACGCCTACCCTCAAAAAGGATAAGCCCCCCCCCCCCCCTGTTAATGTTAGAGACAAGTTCAATGATGTCATTGCAGTAAACGACTTGTAATAATACTGTTTCCCATGCAGTGCAGTCCAAGTACGTGGGAACTGGACATGCAGACATCACCAAGTTGTGAGTTTCCGACATCGCTGATTTCTAAAAATAGTCTGGGATCTATTTTTAGAACATATTGACGTGTATGTTCATGCCCAGGATGTTTGATGTTTCTTCACTGCATTGGTTACAACCACCCACCTCTTTGTGCTGTTCTAAAAATAGAATCATGATTGACCATGTAGGAAGTTATTGATATTCATATTCATATTGCTTATTGACATGGCTGCATAGTTTGCATACCTAGAGGTGGCAAAGTGCATGTTTCTAAAAATAGTAACACTCCACCTTAACCAATAATGAGATCTGCAATTATGTTCATGCTAGCCTTATAATATTCCAAGACCTGTGGGAGAGAGAGGCTAGTTAGACGTACATGTAAATACAAGGTCTGAAAACGTGGCTCAGTTGACTCCTTCATATCTCAAGGAGCTAGAATCATACTGTTTTCATTACACTTGTAGTAAACCTTTCGCATGTTTCCCAAACTGTCAGGAAAGGGGGGTGAAAATAGTACAAAATTGACCAGATCGAAGAGCATTCCAATGACCACATCAAAGATACTAGGCCAGGAAAGGGGGGAGGAGCACCCCCTCTACTCCCCTTTGCGTGAAACACTGATGTTGGGTAATAACAAGGGTGTACTGAGCTGCCGAAGTCAGCATACGATACACACAGACAGCAAAATGCAACTTGATTCCTTGATTGATGCTCTTGAGATCAGCTGACTAAGCCCTCCCTCCAACTTAACAGGCTTGAGAGCAGCAAGTGTTTTCTGCTGCCTCCAACAGTACATGTACTTTCATTGAATCTCACTAGCCAGACCCTCACAGGAAGAGAGAGGGTCTGGTCAAGTGATGATGATAATGAAAACGGAACACGTATGCAAGCGTGATATGCCTGTGAAGCTGCAATATGCTGACTCAGCATATATGGGAAAACCTACCAAGCAGGACTAAGCCCTTGTCTTCCATTTTCAAGGGCCTGGGTACAGTGTATGACGTAGCCTCCTTCCCAGGCTGCCTGGCCTGGGAACGAGGCTAGGGCACAAGACTAAGACCCGCTCACCTAGGAAGAGGGTGTAAGTGACAACAGCAGCTTTCTTCTGCATTGGCTGTCCAGTTACATGTACATGTAAGTACCTGTTAACCACAGTCATGGGTTCTTACAATCTGCAAAATTTACTCCTGCCAAAATCTATTTACAGCCAATTCATGAAAATTTTTCAACTACGAAATAAGCCCAGTATACAGTAGGCTGTGGCTTCCTGTTGCATTTTTTGCTTTGTGTTTTGCCAACACCCTAATTGTGTTGCAGCAGCTATGTACATGTCCCTTCCCTTAGGACCATTAGGGCAAAGCGAAGCACTTCAATTAGAGTTTCTAACGCCGGCTAGCATGTACATACATGTATATGGGAATGGGCCTACTGCACTGCTTTATTTGGTGACCTGGAGGAAGAAATGAGGCGCTTCTGTAGCCTGGGAGTCCATGCTTGATATGCGCTAAGTTTATGGAGCCTCACAAGTTCTGTATAGCACCACAGCAAGTGCTTCACTAGTGACAGTTGAATTTTTATTACTAAAACCGTTCTGTACACTTAAAAAAACTTTTTGTTGTCCGTTTGATGCTTCAGTACCTACATCGGTAGTATCGGTATCGGTACTGGCCAGTACTTGGAGGCTGATGTAATGGTACATACATGTAGGTGGCGGCACCAGTCCGGCTTTGGCCGGACCACTTTTCCAGCCGACCTGATTATAATATCACATGCATGTGTCGTCACGCATAATCTACGCTAGCGCTCGAGAGCTCAATCGTATACATGTATGCAGACTCGGCAATGGCATCTGTTTCACGTCCTAGTTCTGGGCCGGCTGTATACAATCGGTGGACTGGACTACTGGACTGGACTACTGGACTGGACTACTGGACTACTGGACTCACCCAAAATTCCATGAAACGCCCTTTTCAGTGAGAAGCTAAACCTCCTTGCTCAGCCTATTAGTTCGCTAAAGTTGCTTCCTAGCCTGTTGCGGCATCGTCTCCTCGATTTCCGAGGTCAAAGGTCACATGCATATTTTAATGAGCTTCAACAATTCTGTACTGGCTTTGGGCTAGCCTCGTTCCCAGGTCTACCCGGATGCGGAAGAGCTTTGAACATCCATGCTAGCTAGCTTTGAGCATCCATGACTTGTATAAACTGTTTTCTTATGGGGGTCACACGCATATTTGTTGGGAAGTCAAATTTTAATTGAGCTCCAGTTAAGATTCTCCGCCTGCTTGAAGGATTAGAAGAGCAGTTAGCACGTTATCAGCAGAAACCAAACTCCTACCATGCTATAGTATAGTTCGAGCTTGCTCATTAAATATGCACGTGACCTTTGACCTCGGAAATCGAGGAGGCGATGCCACAACAGGCTAGGAAGCAACTTTAGCGAACCAATAGGCTGAGTAAGGAGGTTTAGCTTCTCACTGAAAAGGGCGTTTCATGGAATTTTGGGTGAGTCCAGTAGTCCAGTAGTCCAGTCCAGTAGTCCAGTCCACCGATTGTATACAGCCTTCTGGGCCTACCATTGAAACTCCACACCAGCTAAGGTCTTTCTCTTTCCCAAAATGGCCGTTTGGATGCTACGAGAGCGCTTCTTCATTGCCAAAAATACATATGAAAAAAATTTACACACAGAGCGCCCCTGGGCACCGCCTTCTGCATTGCGCTATGATGATGAGCTGTACCACTTTTTCTATGCTGCTGCCGCCCCTGTGGTATCTGTAGTATCGGTATTGGTACTGGCCAGTACTTGGAGGTTGATGTACCGGTATCTGTAGTATCGGTGTCGGTACTGGCCAGTACTTGGAGGTTGATGTACTGGTATCTGTAGTATCGGCAAAATGTGATACATGTATCGGTGCACCCTTATTACCCCGTGCGCATGCGCAGCAGGGGGTAGAGTGATCGGTTTGTCTGTCCGTCTGTCCGCAGTCCAAGCGCTGTTTGAGCAGTGAAGGCTTTATTGAAGGCTTATTTCAGGATAGAAGTGTCAGAATTCAGAAAATACTAGCGTCTACATAACTCACAGACCAGAGATCTACTCGAGAGGCTGAGCAAAGCTGCGTGAAAGTCGTGCTTCTAATTTATACAATTTGACCGCACCCAATTTCTAACATTACTGCCACAACTTACGGTATCTCATTCTGCATGCTGACATCGCTGTATTAAATCATGGCCTAGCCAGTGTGTATTATCCATGAGCTAGCTCATCGTGCATGCTGTATGAATAGGCCTATAGCTGTCAAGTCAAAGTTGCGCACGGGGTACGTGCTCTGCTGAGCACCTCTAGTTCTTAACTTGTTTGGCCCATAAGCACATTCTCAGTGGTTGGTCTGTTGGTTAGATGTGAGCCTCAGACCTAACCTCTTGCTCGGCTTCATGGTTGACTATGTGCGGCAACACAATGGCAGCTGGTGGTTGAATAATGGACGCTATGGGATCAACATCTTGCCAGTAGCAACATGTCCAGTCATTCAAATTTGACCTGAATTTTGGCATATTTTCCAGTCATCTACAGTGTATCAGCACTACATGTAGCTACATGTAGTGCATCAATGCAACCCCCTCATGCATCACTTTGTCCTCATGGATTCATAGATTCTGACTGATTCTTGTGCTATCAATACATTAACCGTGTGTGTGAGTGACGGAAGTGGCTAGACTGTTGATGTGCATGACCTTCGTGTATTTGACCTTTGCACTTACTTGACCTCGTTCTCACACTAATGTGGCTCCACTATCGCACAAGGCTATAGCTGCACCAGAGTGGAGTGCATTATTTGAGAAGTCCCCATCTCCTCCTCCCTACAGTGAGTGGCTGGTGAACCAGCACAGAGACAGCTTTGCCTCTTACATTGGCCACCCCAACCTCGTGGAGTTCTTTGCCATCGCTGAGAACGAGAGCAAAGCAAGAGTCAAGTTTAACTTCCTCCAGGTACATAAAGGGTTACCCCAGCTACTGTATGTATATGTTTAATATTGTTTATGTAGCATACATGGAAGGCACACATTACTAGTAGTCTGCTTTCGGCTGTAACTCTGCGTATCCCAAAGATCACAGATCTAAATATGACTAATAAGCAGCTGCTTGAACCTGATTGGCACGGAATGTTGGCAGTAGTCATCAGTAATTTTCCGTGCATCTGGTCCACAAGACAACATTACCAGTAGTGGGTATGACCCTCCATCGAGAGTGGATCAATCTCACTATGCGTTCCAAGTGTTTCGTATTGCTCTCTTGTTGAATGGTGACCAGAAAGTCTCTCTTTGCTGATCGGACAATGCACTGGGTCCATGTATCCATGGTATCACTAGCCTCATTCCCAGGTGCGTGGCCTGGGAATGAGGCTGTAGTATCACGGTCACCTACTGCAGCTGAATTTCACTGTCTGTTTCCCCCAGAAAATGCTGCAGCCGTGTGGGCTACCGCCAGAGAAAGAAGAGGAAGACTGAACACTGGGAAATTATCAACATTCACTTTTCCTCTGTGCTACATGTACCTCATCACATGTGACTGCTTACTTTGCTCATTCCTTCACAAATTATACCTTTCGTTAGTACTATAATGATCTTCACTTGTTTCCAACAGCAGGCATGAGTGGCTTAAAACTGACTCCAGTCAGACATTAATTTTTGAAAGCACTGTGGCTCCTTCATGAGGACAGAATACAGACTGCACAACACATCTAGCATTGTTCCCAGGCCTTCTCGCCCCAGCGGTTGTTGCTTGCAAAGCTACAACACATCCTCGCCAGCACTAGTCACAATACGATGAGTCATGATGCAAATATACCATGAATTATGCAGTACGTATACGTGGGCACAACAAATTCTGAGGGTGGATAACTGCATTGTGTTCACGCACTATATACTGTATCCCCTCCTCATACACCTGGATTCCACCCACATGCACATACCTGCATGCCGTTTATAATTATAGCAGATAATATATAGCTACAGCCTGCATGAAAGCTATAGCTCACTACATAACCATGCAGAAAGAGCATGAATGTACCTGGATATACAAAGTGATGTCATGATCTATAGGGTCCCTAATCATAATTTGGCTACAAATTTAGCAACTTGTGATGTAATAACTGCTAACCTCCATGTAATCCACTAAATACACCTAATTCTTTTTCCACACCTCGTCATCGGTCAGTTACTTAATTAGCTTCAGTTTCATCTTCAATCGAAAACTTGAATGTTGTTGGCTTCCATGGACAGGTTGTACAATCAAATGCCAAAAACTCCCCACCATCGTCATCCAACTTCCCATCGTCGCTGCTGTTCCTGTGCTTGTGATACCACTTCCATCCCCGCACTACTAAAATGTAGACAGATATGAGCACACACGGAAACCACAGTGCAACTCTTGCACCCTTGACGTCAGTTCCGTTTCCACTGCACCCCAAAGGAACATTATTGTCAGCCAGAAGATAAACTGCTATTAAAAGGATAACAAGTCCTAGGTGTATATTTGAAACGGTCACTACCGTGTAATTCTCAGTTACTTTCTCGTCATCTACGGAAAGGTTTTTGTCATTAATTACATAGTTCAAGGTGAAAACTGTAGCAGTTGCAAGCACAACGACATAACCTAGCCATATCAGCCATGCTACAATGTGATAAGGAGTTGTGCAGCCGGCTCCAGGTACATCTTTTTGTATTGCAGTAAATACCACATCAAACTCGTGAGCAAAGACTACAAGCCCCAGGGCATCATAGAGAGGAATTGGTGTTCGCTTCTTTTCTTCCTTTTTGAAAGCATCAAACCACTTGTGAATGAGTACGAAGAAGTAAAGCGGAAGAATTAGTGAAAGTAACCCTTCTCCTACAGAGACTGCCACTTCTATACATGTAGTATTGCAGTTCAGTTCATCAGAATAGTCTCTGAGAATCGGGGAAATGTTGTCTCCTACCATGTACAGGAGCCCAGCAATGAACTGCAGAATTAGTGAAAGAATCACTGCACAATTACGGGAAGTGGTACCTCGAAGACGATCAATGAAAACAGCAACCCCGGCCTGCAAAGATGTACACGATTATGGAGATGGCCAAGACTGCAAGTGCTATAGCTGCAGCTGCCACACTGTTTGGAGCAACGAGTTGGAGAAAGTCATGAAAGAATGACTGCAATATATCACAGATTAGTGCCGAAAATTGTAAACCTTCAGCCTCCACAATTTGACCAAGGTCAATCTAAAGAACAAAATCAATACAATTAACATTCACAACCTTCTCATTACGTATGGTATACTGTTATGAACAAGATACATGCGCACTTACATGTACATGGTGTACCATTCTTGCAATAGCAATTTCTTCACTCTTTCTTATAGTAAAGGTATTCCCTTTGTCTTTTCAAACTGAAAGTATGGTGGGTGTACCATACACCACAGGTGGGTGTGTCAGGAATGTATATAGGGAACATGAATAATGGCAGCTATGTGTGATCAAGGGGCACTTCAAAAATGCTTGCTGTGTGGTGCTAGCAAAAGTACTATGATAGGAATATTGTATATTATGTGTGCAGAAAGTCTGCACAGTTTATACAAATTTAATGGTTTCTCCATAATAAACATGAACACTGGAGCCGCATGCACCCCGGCCAAGTTCCAGTCATTTGCAATACGTCCCACCTGTCCTGGCTGAACATGATAGCAGACCATAATGATAAATTGCACTCCATGTTCAGTTTCTGGCCTGCAAAGATTGGATGAATAATGCACCCTGAGCTAAATTCCACCCCTACTCTGGTTATGTAGGGCCAAGTTCCACCCCTCACTGTGCAAGTTGCCACAACTGTTCAGCCGCTGGACCCTAGCTGAGGCGTAGTCTGTTATCATGGCTTGCATGCATGTGGCTGTTTGCTCATCCATACGTTCAGTTAGCTACCAGCCTGCAAAAGCGGTTGCTGCGCATGTATAATCATGAGTATTGCACCCTGAGTTCCACCCCTCTTCTATACACAAGTTATGTTGAGCTACTGATTAGTCTGATCTAGTGGGCCTTCATCTGCACAAGCTGCATAACCATATTATTCACGGTACTGAATTCAATCTTCAAGTTGCACAGTGCATGAATACTGCACTGACCTTCAAGTTGTATAACACATTGTAGCTACTGAGTTCTACCCTTAATTCGTCTGCACAAGCTGCATGTATAATATTGTAGCTACTCTGAGTTCCATGCACCTTTCAAGTTCAACCTGCTTTCAACCAGAACCGGCGTACTCGGGCTGCTAGGCTGCTGAATCTAATTGCAGACAGTAGCTAGCTATAGCATTTCATACAGTATTTTTTTAACAACTCTCATGCACCTATTCGTATGACTTGTGCATATTATGTGTGATTCAAAATCACTGATGGGATCTGTTAAAGCTGATTGCTTGCAATAGCTTTAGCTAATAATCGAAATGATTTCTCTGTGGTAGAGAGCAGATCGTAATCGAGTTGATTCTCTGTGGTAGAGAGCAGAACGTATATGGGTGTGGAAGATTGAATATGGTGCATGAGTAATGTATCCCATAGCTCTCATCAACACTTATGCTATTATTATTATCAGGAGCCAATACTAAGACTATAGCCTCAAACACTAGAACCAACTCCACCTAGTCTCGTTCCTAAACTCCACCCTAATGCTAAGCCACATGACCTATAGGCATAATAGTTCCTTAATCATTATACAATAAAAGAAGGGAAAAAAAGCCTAGCAGCCTTCCCTCCATGCCAAAGGAGAACAAAACAACCGGAAAAAAAGGAACAAGAAAAAGAAAACCAAAAAAAAAAAAAAACAGAAAGGGAGAAAGAGAAAAAAAACGAAAAAATACAACCTAGCAACAACCCATCCCTCCGTGACAGGTCAGACACCGAAGTGTAAGCCTCAGGAGCGCTGGATAGGCGGTCCTGGAATCACAGGAGGCTAACCTGCTTTCTACCAGAACACCTTTAGCTTCGGTGGTCAGATGGGAACCGGCGTACTCGAGCTGCTAGGCGGGGAAGTCGAGAACCGGTATGTACGGAGTGGCCCAGACTCGTACTCGGTTATTGGGGAGACGAACACTCAACCCCCAGGCTGTAAAGCAAGTGCTTAGCGAGTGTGCCATCCCGACTTCCCGCCAAAACTAGGTACAAATTCAATATTTAAGCCCCAAACCGGAAGTAGCCTGTTGCGCATGCGCGCAGGCTGACCTTTGAACCTTTGAGCAAAAAATGGTGGCCGAGTCCAAAGCTAGCTAAGGTCTTAAGTTTGTAGCAGTTTACTACATAGTATTACTGTGCTCTTAGCGGCATGGAAATCACTAGCGAAGTTTGGAGTCAGCCTTGAACTGAGTTTGTGAGTCGACTAAGCGGGGCAGACGAAAAGAAGCGTGTGGGGTCTGAAACTTCCAAGACATGGGTCTTACTTTGCTTCTGTGGCGAGGAAGAATGTGCTGACATCGAAAGAAACGTTTGTGGAGGACGTCTGAGTTTTGGTGAGTGTCATTAGCAAGAAGAAAGTAGTCCCTAGTTGTCTGCTTTAAGTAAATTACAAAAACTGACCTCCGTAATCTGTGGATGGTAAAGGGTTAGGAAAAGAGGGTCTAGAAACTTTGGACCACTTTGCTTGGGCTCTACTCGAATTTGGGTAGAGCCAATCAGAGCCTTTCAAATCGCTCGGTGCAAGCGTTGAGGACTGTCTGAAGTAGCCTGCGATTGCTGTTCTCCTGCACAACAGAAATACAAAACAGCCAACGAGGTTAGCGGGCCGGAATCGACTGACTGCAGTTGCACTAAATAGTATGACATAACGGACGTGATGTAAAATTAATTGCATTCCTTCGTACCGAGTAAAGTGGTCCAAAATTTCTAGGCCTTACTTCTCCACGTGTGCGTACTGAAAGCGATCGCGCGCTGGAGAAAGTGAAGGGCTAGCTTGTTAGACTAGGGAAAAACCAGCTGAAATGTAGGATACCTGTAGCAGTCAAGAGATAGGCAAGCTGAAGCTGAACCAAGCGCTGAATCTCTGTCCAACCGTACCTGACTGTACAGAGACCATGATGGGTCTCATTATGTAGGTCATGAATATCATTAGCAGCCTAATTACTATTGTGTTTGTTGGAGGGTGTCATTGTATGCCGTCGGTATGGCCACTGTACCTGTGAAGCCAACTGTAGCTAACTTTGGTTGTATGCTGACACATGACATGGTCTGACCAAATGGCTGCCAGAATCCTCATGTAAATAGCTCCGTTTTAATTTTATTTGCATCCCCATTAGCCCTTTCCCACCCAATGTTGTATGTCGTCATGAGACTGTCAGCTTCATGATGTCACATCCGGCAATGTCCTTGGGAGATAGGCTCTGCGCCAGCAGAAAGGGCGGGGCAGGGGGAGGTGGGTGGGTGCACCCGAAGGGTGCAAACAGCATGGCCGTGTCTGGACTCAGCTTTGAACAGCCCTTGGTTGGAGCCGGGTAGGCCAAATCTTGGGTTTTAAGCATAAATGGGCCTAGAAAACAGTGGTCTCACCTTGCAGAGCCTCGAATTCCAGTGTTCAAGGCTGATTTTTCTGCTAGAGCGAGTCACCATCGCCCAAACATCTTGATTGTGTGCACGTTAACGAGTGGGTGTGGTCAGAATCACGAATGTGGAAAGCATGTCTGTGTGAAGTTCTGCGTGAAGTTTTGAACCTGAAAACCGATGGGAACATTATCTAGTAAATTACAAGCTAAAAACTGACCTCCATAATCTGTGGGTGGTAAAGGGTTAAATGGCAGTAGCCTCGTTCCCAGGCCCGAGACGGCGAGGAGAAAAGGGCCTGGTTTCCACTGTTTGCGCATGCGCTAACTACAGTATACCATAGCGGTGTGACATGTCACCACAGATGCAATTGCTCAAATTTTATAACCTACAGTACCGTAGTCTTCAGCAACGGGACATGTCACCACAGATGGAATTGCTCAAATTTTATTGACCTGCGGTTGAACGATGGGATATTTTCGTGTGGCTATCGTCGCACCGACCGGGTGGAGTCAGTATGCTACCAGACTCTTCTGAATTAAGAATGTCCGGTAAGTCTGTTGCTGGTGGCAGTGCAATTGTGGCTGTGTTGCCCCTCATCTCGCAGATCAAGGACCAGTGTAGCAAAATAGGTAGCGTCACACGCTCGACCATGTGACTACGAAGGCGTCATTTGCACCCTCCCCCTTATGAATACGTGTTACGGTTACAGATAATTAAGCGCATGCGCAAACAAGACAAGGAAACCAGTCCTGAATTTCACAGGCTGGTTGCATGTACCAGGTACCAAATGCACAAATGTAGTGCATATTGCAAAAGGAAACGCAAGTGCTCTAGCGGTGCTTTCATTACCAGGTGCAGGTTTGGATTTCCTCTCCAAGCATGTGAGAGTGCCAAGCTTAACTCAGTAAGTGACAGCCTCAGGTCACGCAAAAAGATTTACCAACTACCCAGGGGAGACACAGAGGTGAGAGTAAATGATTACAACCCTCTCTTGCTAATGCTCTGGCAAGCTAACATTGACATTCAGTTTGTGGCAGAATCATCGCTAGCTCTTGCTCACTACATTAGTGGTTATGTCACAAAAGCTGAAAGGAGCAACATGCAAGAGATCTGGCAAGAAGTCAGTGAGAATAAGAGCGTGTACAGTCGCCTCTGGAGTTTCGGTGTACGAAGCTTACGCTTTCAAGAGTGTGGTCTGTACGAGGCAAGTGACCTTTTGCTCGGAGATCACCTCAACGAAAAGTCTGACACTGTAAAGTGGGTAGACGTGTCACTGCCACATAAAAGATGTCGTAGGTGTCGTAGGTTGATGGATCACAAAGTGCTGCTGGAAATGGCTGAACACAATCCGGACACTGGAGAAATCTTTGAGGACAACCTTCTTGACACCTACTATCCACAGAGACCAGCAAGGCTGGAAGATGTTTGTCTTTACGACTTTATGATTGGTATGCCAAAGATCGGAATGGAAATAGGAAGTATTCAAAGCTCGGCTTCCAAACCACAACTCTTTTTTTTTGTCTATAACAATTCTGTCATAATAGACAAGGATACATGTACATAGCAACATAGGCTAATACAAGACATGATCCCTAATTATAAACTACATTAATGAAGGTGTAGATAAATACAACACGCTCTCTTAAAGGATGCAATGGAGGAAGATGTTACAATCTCAAATGGTAGTTCATTCCATTGTCGGGGAGCTTGACAACAAAAGGAGTTATAGAAACTCACACTGTGTGCAAAGGGAACCTGCAAAGTGAGGGTGTGTGACCTGGTGTCATGTGAGGTGTTAGGCCTGGGGATGATGGGGGGGTTAGGGAGGAAAGTCAGGCCATTTAAGACCTTGTACAAAAAGCAATGCTTTAGGACGGTCCGCCTTGTCTCCAGGGTCGTCAGATTCAGCATACTGAGCCGATCATTATAGTCAACACCCAGCCAGGCCTTCGTACACACTTTGGTAGCGAATCTTTGCACGGACTCTATAGCTTTAATGTCCTTTAACAGGTGAGGGTCCCACACCGGGACTGCATATTCCAGCAGGGGTCTCACAGAGGTGGTGTATAGCATCCTCAGTGTGCTAGAATCAGCGTCACGATAAAAGCGGCGATAGAGCATCCCCAAGTGCTTCTTGGCTCTGGAGCAGATATTGGAGACATGGTTGCCCCATGACAGGTTGGTTTCCTTGACAATAGAAGTGATTTGCACTTTTAGTGTTGAGTTTAAGATCATGGTCTGAGGTCCACTGGACAAGTGAGTTAACATTGCTCTGCAGGTCTTGGAAGTCAGACAGGCTCCGAATCACCTTGTAGAGGAGGATATCATCAGCAAACATTGACAGGCTGCCACCGGTCAAAGGAATCTCAGCAAGTCCATCGATATAGATCAGAAAGAGGGTAGGACCCAGCACAGAGCCTTGTGGCACACCAGATATGACATCAACAGGGGTTGAATTAGCACCAGAGACTCCAACTTGCTGCTTTCTGCTGTACAGATAACTGGAGATCCAAGAGACCAGGTGAGTTGGTATATCAAGATTAGATAATTTAGATATTAGCTTGGCATGGGGGACAGTGTCGAAGGCTTTTTGCAGATCAAAGAATACAGCCTGCACTTCAGCTCCACTATTCAGATTGACATGCCAGTCATGCACAGCTGAGAGGATGGCTCCTGTCGTGGATCTGCCAGGTAGGAAGCCCCACTGCTGGTCAGAGATGGTTACAAAACTGCGCAGTTTCTCCGATATATGTCTTTCGAGTACTTTACTGATGATGGGCAGAAGTGAAATAGGTCGATAGTTCCCTGGGTTGGATGCATCACCTTTGATGCAGAGAAGGAAGCACAGAGAGAAGACTATTACTACTCCCTGATACTTCTCTTTGTTCCTTTTCGAACGGAGAGTAGTCTGCTTCTTGACAATGAAACAGCCGAGGAAGCATTTCGTAGGCCGGATAGCTCTTCATACCATGCCAGATTGCAAAAGATGTTGGAAGCACAGTCCAACATCAAAAAGATCAATGAAGCCAGACATGCTGATGGTGAAGAAGAGAAGATCAGCAAGGAAGACAATGACCCACAGTTGATGGGAGAGGCTAGGACAGCAATGGATGATGTCGCTGACATAATGTCAAGTCATCTACTGACCTACCTTTGGAATCCAGAGTAGCCATGCTGAATGCTGATCAGCGGCGTATTTTTGTAAATATAAAAGCAGCCGCGCATCCCAGATCAGCAAAAGAATTGACATGGCGCATATGGCCGAACTCGAAGTGGAAGTAGATTTAGGTAATGTTCTTGCATTTTTGCATGCATACACTGCGGTCGACCCCTAGATAGCTAGCTAGTAATACAAGGATTTACGTGTAAATATATATCGGCTAAAGCGTAACTACTGAAGCAGGGATTCATTTTTATTGTCTCTTGCTCTTTTCACAGACGAATTCTTGGATGTGGCCGATGAGGATGTATTTCCGCCGCCTGGGGGGCCGGAGGCCCCGCCCTTCCAGCGGGCCCAGGGGGCTGAGAGCCGCCACCACCGCGGCCCCCATCACCGCCACCGCAGCGGCCAACACCACCCCCACCTCCTCCTCCCCCATCTCCTCTTCCCCCACCTGCTCCCAGGCGGCGCCAGCCGTTTCATTGCCCTTCTCCCCGCCGCGTCCGCAGCCTCTCTCCCCGACGCCCCCGCAGCCTCTCTCCCCGACCTCGCCCTATTGGGCCACCTCCTGCGATGTAAGCTGATCTGTTAAATTGGGAGAGAAAGTAGTCTTCACTGACCAGAGCGTCTGTCACCAAAATTTTTCTCTCTCTCTTTGAACCCGCAGTTGGAGGAGGTATAAGGGCCGCGGAGGCCGGCGAGGCCGAGGCTGGGGAGGCCGAGGCCGCGGGCGTTGGCCGCGTGGACGGCCTATACTTAATGTAAGTCACAATACAATAAATTATTATATTAGCTATAGAGTCTATGACAACTGCTTATATTCACCTGTGCAGATCTATGATTGTGAAGTAACCGTATTATACGGCTCTGACTTTGAGTATTAACTGTATGTCATTATCTCAGTATATCTGCTTTCATCATTCATCTATCTATCAATCTATCTATCTATCTATCTATCTATCTATCTATTATATATCTTATATCAATAATCTGTCTACTGCACACCTATCTTATTATACGATACCCCCTAAATATCTTTCTTCATTTTACCCATACTTTTGCACTGCACTCTTTTGTTGCATGGGGAGCCTGGAAAGGTGCATGGACATTTAGCCTGCAGCTATGTGCTGCCATGGTTATGACTGTAACTTTGCTGTACATGTAGTGGGTATTGTAATAAGTGAGCTGCTATCGATATCCAGTCTGTTGTGTTTACTAACACCTGTGTTTACTAACAACTAACTGGGAAGGTTACATAACTAACAGACAGAAAACTTCTGCATAGGGCTAAGTCTTGAAAGTACACAAACACACACCCATGCACTCCTATGCACACACACACACACACGCACACATGTACAACTGCACAGTGCACACACACACACACACACACACACACTGCACACACAGCCTTATATATATAGACTAGAAGTGAAAACTGGTGTGCAAATGCATTACATCGCATCAGTATGAGCACAGCGCTGCAGCACTACCAACAATAGCCTCGCAATTAAAAACATTTAAAAATGTAACAGGCTCCGCCACGGGGCGGGGCTGGCACGAGGCTATACCAATGATCATTATATTTCATACTTTAAAAAATTAACGTAAACAAGTAATTAAAAAACATTTAAAAATGTAACAGGATGTAGGGATACCAGAACGGGAAAAAGTACAGAAACAAGGTAGGGATGATCACACAAAACAGTGAAGTATACAATCCCCCCTACATATCTTTCTTCATTATACACGTATATGGAAAAAGATCTCTGTAGGGGGGATTGTATACTTCACTGTTTTGTGTGATCATCCCTACCTTGTTTCTGTACTTTTTCCCGTTCTGGTATCCCTACATCCTGTTACATTTTTAAATGTTTTTTAATTACTTTGTAATTAGTAGTGTCCCGTTAATTAACACAATTTGTACAGTGAGTTCCATGCAGTTATTTTATCCCCCAGAATCTTCATCAGGTTTTTTTTCAGTCCCTCCTTAACTCAAACTCTCCCCCCACATCGAGTATAGTAGTCTCGTTCCCAGATTTCTGAAGTCTACCCCGACTCGCCCGGCGCGCGCAGGCCTAGCCGCGCCTCTTTCGATCCTAGCGCTAGCGCAGGCCTGGCGCCTGGATCGGGAAGGTGGGCAGTGGGCGTGGCCAGTGTTGCAACTTTAGCAGCAATGGATATCTGCCCTCAGGTTTCCGAGGGACAATTTGAAGATGCAGGTGGAACATTTCAATCTACTGTAGCTGCGGAGGACGAGGAGGAATGCACAGACTCTCCCGAGATCGTAAGCTCAGACGAAGAGATGGGCGATAATTGGAGTCATGACTGGGAAGACCAGACTGGAGACTTCACTAAGAAGTTCAACGCTGCTCGAACTGGTCAGCGGAGTGCAAATAGAAATGCCCCATCACAGAAGGTACATGAGTCAAGTTCAAAAGCCTTCCAACGTTTCGAAAACCGAATAGACTTGGGAGATGTTGAAGCTGGTCAACATGTACTTGGTTCAGCTACTAACTCTCTCCTTGGAGTGTCGAAAGGTGGGAACCGTGTGCGTACAAAGGACAAGGCAGATCGAGCCACCTCCGAGCAGGTCCTTGACCCTCGTACGAGGATGATCCTCTTCAAACTTCTTAGTCGTGGGCTGATAACGGAGATCAACGGATGTGTGAGCACAGGAAAAGAAGCAAACGTGTACTATGCAGCCAGCCCCAATGGTGATTGTGCTCTCAAGGTCTATAAGACCTCTATACTGGTGTTCAAAGATCGGGACAAGTATGTCACTGGAGAGTTCCGTTTCAGGCAAGGCTATGCACGACACAATCCTCGCAAGATGATTCAAGTTTGGGCAGAGAAAGAAATGCGCAATTTGAACCGCATCTTCATGACTGGTTTACCATGTCCAAAGCCAGTTTTGTTACGAGGCCACGTCCTCGTCATGGAGTTTATAGGCAAAGATGGCTGGCCATCACCAAAGCTGAAGGATGTCCTCCTAACTGAGAACAAAGCTCGAGAACTCTACTTGGAATGTGTGCATATCTTGCGAAAGCTTTATCATAGCTGCAAGTTGGTGCACGCTGATCTCAGTGAATATAATCTACTGCTCCATGAAGGCCATTTGTGCATCATTGACGTCTCACAATCAGTTGAACATAACCATCCACAAGCACTCGAGTTCCTGAGGAAGGATTGTGCCAATATCACCGAATTTTTCCGTAAGAATAAGGTGTGTGTCATGACAGTGAGGGAGCTCTTTGACTTTGTAACTGACATCACAATCACAAGTGATAACATCGAGGACTATTTGGAGCGGGCACAGGAAAGAGCATCTTCGAGGTCTCTCGGTAAGAAATCTGCAGAGGAAGAAATTTCTGAAGCCGTGTTTCAGCAGATTTTTATCCCTAGAACTTTGGATGAGGTTGTGACGTATGAACAAGACTATGAAAAGATGCAATCAGGTCGTGGGGAGGATATTGCTTACCCAACTGTCACCGGACTGAAACCCGACCTCTCAGGTGTGCAGACTGTGCCACAGCTACTCAAAGAGGAGCGCACTAGGATTCAAGAAGGGACCTCAAGCGTTGGCCAAGGAGAGCAACTAGACAAGGAATTGGGTTTGTTACAACTGGAGTTGGAAGTGGAAGGAACCAAAGGAGGCCAGGAAGATGAGAGTAGTTCAGGTGACAGTGAAAACAGTAGCGAGGGAGAGGAGGAAGAAGACGAGAGTGAAGGAGAGGGGTCACGTTGTAGCAAGTCGACTCAGTACATCCACCCAAGAGGAAAAGAGAAAGGAGGTAAGGAAGTTATGCCCCTAAACTTTGTACGGATGAGAGAAGATTATCCCTCACCGGTGTACCAAGTACAACTGTATCTCTTAGTAGTGTTGGGAAGTTGAGCATTACCAGATGTTTGTATTGACCCATTGGAGAGTTCTTGTGCTCACACTCGCAGTTAGTCTCGGTCCCAGACCCAACCAACCCCAGCACGGATCGCTTTTAGTATCGCGCGCGGGGAAGGAATCGTGCATTATACTGGAAGCGATACACGCGCTGGATAAACGGTCTGGGAACGAGACTAACTCGCAGTATGCATGTATAATCATTGTATGGTCAGGAGATGTATGCTGGAGTCAAAGGCTATGATGTATTAGATACTGGCTGGTGTCACAGACGTTTGTGTGTAATAATACATGCTGGAATAGGGTAGCCTCGTTCCCAGACCTTCTCACCCCAGCGTTTGTCGCTTGCAGTACTAACGCGGGGGTACTGCAAGTGACAAACACTGGGGTGAGAGGCCTGGGAACGAGGCTAGGAATAAGGTAGTTAGTATTTTGATTATGGGTAGTAGCACTGTGTACCTAGTTCTACTGTCTCCGGCCTACTTTGCAGATCCACAGAGCTCGGAGCTGAAAAAGACTCACAAACAAGCCGTGAGGGAGGAGAGGAGAGAGAAGAGGAAGAACAAGGTGCCCAAGCATGTCAAGAAGAGGAAGGACAAAGTGTGGAAGCAGAAGCATGGCGGGAAGTAATTAATCATATTGTACAATCTGTATCGTCACACTGATATGAATTGTTGGTCCCACTATCTGTGTAGGATTGTTGCATGGCAGAACGTGTTGCTATGGGGTTTGTCAACACACATTTCAAGGGATGAAGACCAGTGAGATGGCCGTAGCAAGGACAATGTCATGCAGAACACTTTACGTAAATGGCATTGATAAGCATCCACACAGAGGATCTTAAGAGGTAGTCTTGTTAGCAGGTGCTCGGTAGCGCCTGGGAATGAGGCTAATCTAGTGCCATGAAAATTATGGTCTAGCTACATGCAGTTGCATTGTGATTTTCCATGGAGCACAGTATACGTAATTATGCATGCCTTCTCACCCGACTGTTTGTACTGCAAGCAACAAATGCTGGGGTGAGAATGCATGCACCTAGTTTCCCAGAGACCTCAACACAGAACCAGCACTGCCCCGCTGCACCACCACATGCAGAAATCTGCCCCAAAACTCTAGTTTCATACCTAAACCACTCAAGAAGGAACAATTGCACAAGGCAAAACTACGGCTAATCCCTAGCCTCGTTCCCAGGCTCCTCCCCAGCTTTTTGTCACATACCGTGTTTTTCAGGTTGCTTGCTCCGTCCAAACTCGGAATGCAAAACTGCAAAATATCACGTGACTTGAATCCACCAATAGAATCCAAGTTGTCACGTGACAACTTGGATTCTATTGGTGGATTCAAGTCACGTGATACTTTAGCCTTGTACCCAGGCCTTCAAGGCCTGGGTACGAGGCTAGTGATACTTTTGTAGTTTTGCATTCCGAATTTTTTGGACAACCAACCTGAAATTTACGGTACTATACAGTATGCAACAAAAAGCTGGGGAGGAGCCTGGGAACGAGGCTAGCTAATCCCCACAATGATATATAGTGGAACCCCTCTATTCCAAACCGCAATGCAGGCCTGAAATCAGGACACATTTAAGTTTAATTTGTCCCACGTCTCAATAATTATAACTTCACCCCTAAATGGCGCCTAATAAGCATAGGACACTTTTTGGGGTTCAACAAATGTCTGGAATAGAGGGGTTCTACACAAAATTGATCATTAGACATCCATGAGTCTGCATTGGTCAGCATGAACAACATGCATTCTGCATGGAGTCAACAGCCAGCTGCTGATCCGGGTGATCCCCCACATTGACGACATGCAACAATAATGGAATTCCTCTCTGCAAGTAGAAACTGTCAAACACAAGGAATCCCATGCCAGCATAGGGATAAAAATACTATTGTGGCTACTGTTTGTGTTGCTTCTCTTGTCGAAGGTGCTCTCTGGACAGAAGATCAGCCTATGGAATACAGAATAGAGAATACAATGAATATCTATCCATACAGCTATCTGTGTAGCCCTGACTCCAGGAAACAAGGGAAAAGGACACAGTCAGAGTCTGACAGGTCCTTATTTGCTCGAGCTCAAGGTAGACATACCTGTCGGACAGGCTCAGGAACTCTCTTCTTGGAGCAAGCTATCGCCAGCTGTGTTGCAGTCTCCAAGGAAACCTTGTGTCCAACAGACGCATACACCGGGTTGGAAGCCTCATCAGAGGTCCGTACCGCCTGCATGAGGTCATAACAGAGTCCACCGGTAAGTACCAAGGGATTTATCCAATAGTGCCAACATACCATTCCCCAGACACGTCCAGACGATCCCTTCAATGGAAAACAGTCTCCTTTTCTGAGCAGAGCAGAGTTAATCTTCATAACGAGCACATGGGGATTGAAGAAAGGAATACTAGCATTAACTTTGCTAGGTAGAGCTCTTTGTAAGCACCTTCTCCTTGTGCTGGGAACTCTTTTCAAGGCCGTCTACATGATAGAGTTTCTTCCCTACTCCCACACACGGGATACCAGAGAGCACACCCAGATGACTAGCCAGGCCAAAACCTGCAGTTTCAGGGATTGAATGGATACACACGCATGATCACAGGCTGATGAGCCTGATGATGCACACCAAGCACCATTTCCTGATATACTGATGTTGGAGCAGTGTGACAGCTGACGTACTTTCATTACCAACTAGATCAGCCCTGAGATTCCTTCATGCCTTAACCTTAATGCTAATGCTGGACATGCTGGTTCAGTGTGAGGTTACGCATGCAACGTACCTCTTGGATGGAGGACCCCATTTCCATCAACAAGTATCACCTGTGGAGATTACATTTATCTGCATAAGACAGAGCTGCTACACTTTCTTTCCCTAGTTCCTACATGTAGTTCTGGCATTAGATAATTATGCATCCTTCTTTTCATCATTACGTCATGGGACTTTGAAATTTTCACTGACACGACCACCGTTTCAAGTGCATGGCCTCATTACACTATGATATACATGTAGCGTCTCAAGTTTCCAGTATTGCAAACATCCAAACCAGGATATTGTTCTAGTATAATTATACGGGATGGATCATCTGCTTATGCAGTGCTTAACTGATGTACTAGGTGACAATCCACACAACAGATGGCTGTGCTCCGCCCAGTAGTATGGCTTGGGTGTTGAAGGTGCTAGAAACTTGAGACGTTACAGAATTTGGTTGTGATGCTACAATATAGGGGAGGGATTAGCCTCGTTCCCAAGCCATTTCCACTGCCAGTATTTGTATTTGCATACTGCAAGCGATCAAATACTGGCGGTGGAAATGGCCTGGAAACTAGGCTGGGGAGGGACAACCTCTGAGAGTATCACACGTACTGACCTGTGGCAAGAGGTGCGGGCAGTCATGCTTGACCACCTCCAGTCTCTGCAGGAGGAAGCCCACTTCCCTGAAGGCCAGAAATCCTGGAATGTACGGCTCCGTCATCTCCACTATCGCCCAGCTCACATGGACAACCTACGATGAAAGAACAATCTCTCATCGCTTGTATGTTGTTAGCTGCTATGAAGTATGCACACCTTGAGGTCGGGAAAGCTCAGTATGGCCAGCATGGCACAGGCATGGGTAGGACGCTCCTTGTCAAATGAGATGTCAACTCCAGCTACGTGTCGGAGGTTAGCGAAGGGATCGTCCCCCTTTCTCCATGACTTCACATCATCTGAGTCCATTTCCACCAGTTGGGACTTGAGTTCTTCCTGCTCTCTGCAGTCAGTGTGCACAGCATTGAGACTTGTTACATGAGTGTTCACTAGAGTCGTATGCCCACTGCATGTACCAAGATACGTACCCAGAGGCTGGATCGCTAAACTGTATATTAGTTTCTGAACCTTTTCCACTGACATCTCTTGGCAACTTCGTCTGGTGAGAGTGTACGTGGTCCTCCTTCAGTGCATTCTTCATCATCACCTGAAGAATGCACATAGCAACATGTACGTAAATGAGTTATCTTGCTCCATGCATGCATGCAAGAAGCTAGAGTTAATGCACCAACCCATGACTATGTCAGGCACTCCATCAACTTGTGTACCTACCAACCACTGCAAGTATACTTCTGCTGTAAAGTGCAGTTGCTTGGTTCCATATCCCCGACCATGCACTTAGTCTCGCATAGCCAGAATAGGTCAAGGGTTCAGCTTGAGAGGGGAATGGACGGTTCTCTGATGTCAAGGGTATAGTAAGGCCCCGGCAATGAGTTATACACCAGCAGTGGCTGCCATGCACAAATATCATGGAAGTGTACAGAAAAGTTATCATTGATGACATCAGTGCAATGCCCTTAGGCATCTGTTTTGCATATTTGGGGAAAAGGAGTAGAGTGAATTACTGATTGTCGGACACTGTTGACCACTGGACTTTGACAAAGATTCGAACTGAAGTGAGTTAAACCACCCTGGAGCGGCTTACATGTGTAGTTGCCTAAACTGAGACAGCTCGTACGCAGTAGTTTGTCATGATCATGCGAGTTGTCCGTTTACTGAATGTTCGATGATGACTTTTTTCAGGTCAGTCTGCCACGATCCAAAATTGAGAGTAGAAGAACCACCTATGCTACGTTATATGACCCAGTTCCCATAACAACCAGTGCTGTGACCATCCTGCTTTTTGTGTAGCGGACATGTAGGGTGTCCAAAGTTCGAGGCCAAGTCTCGACGAACGAAGTTTCGGAGCCCAAGTCATAACACCAAAACTACTAGGTCTACGAAATGTGGTTTTCATTGTCATGGATGGTAGTCTCAACACATAGTGTTGGTGTTCCCTGGTTGGTGAAAATCTTGAAGTATATTGCCTTGGAAATAGTGTCTGAAAACCGATTGCTCACTCTAGCCTCATTCCTAGAATTTTTCACCTCCAATGTACAATCACAGTATTAATAAAGCATAGGGCCGGCCTACTGTAATATTGGAGGAGAATGAGACTGTCGACCATAAAAATATACATGTATGTGTGAGTTGATCACCTCCCATTGCAACAAAGCGACTTCATCAAATTTTCAGGCTTACCCAATCCTATGTCCTGAACCAGTGCTGATAGGGTGGTGTCTTCGTTTTGGGACTCTAAGCAAGCCATCATCATCCAGTCGCCCTTTGACCTTGAGCACGCCTACGCATAATTAGCTAATTAGCTATGCAGTTGCTCACGTGCTCAGCAAGGACGAGTAGCCATTGGCAACAGATATTCAGAAACAAAAGGCTGCAAGCAAGAAGAGCAGAGCTTTGTCCAGGTGGGTCACTTCAGGCTATAAATCAGTAGGCGTGGATGCTGCAAGTGCTATAGTCTTGCGTAGCCAGACGCTCGCCACGGGATGGAGTCTGCTACGCGAGACTACAGCTAGCTGTTTGTGGCCCATCTAGTGGTACCTCCAGCATCCAGGTGGGTACATATATGGCATTCTATAAAATGCCTAAGCAGACAAAAAAAAAGATATCTGTTCAATCCTAGCCCACGTTTAATTGAAGATTGGAGGATATATTTCCCATTCCACGACTGAAACTAAGTTAAGAGAGGGGATTTCCAGACAGAGTTTCTGGACACAGCCCCAGCTTTCACTCTCTAGGAGCAGTTTCTTTTAACAACTACACAGGTTCAACAGTATGGTATGCACGTGCACTTACATGTACCATTATGTGGATTCCAGGGCCATGAAGTGCCGCATCTGAAATTACAATACCGTCCGGAAATCCTCTCCCTTACGTTAGTCTCGGGTGGCCAGGTCTGGCCACGCGAGACCAGAGACTGGGTTGTAGCCATGTAGGTAAATTGTGACAACAGAGATGGCCTTTTCTCACACAAGTGGTCTTCTAGCGCATCAGCCACCATCAGTGGGGAGCATTTTGCATCAGCACCAGCAGTCTACTTCCATCATGCACATGCAAGCACCTTGGTGTTGGTGGGTGGAGAAATAGTGCATAGTAGCCACAGTATACCAACAGTCACCAGCAGATGTTCCCATTTACCCTCCCGTCTTATGAGGGGGACCACTCTTTGCCTTCAAGCTTCTTGTCCGTAGTCCAAAATTAGCTATTATAATAGGGCGGAATCGACCAGGTATGCTACTCACATTTGGTTGCTGATTTGTATACAATCTTGAAAGAATGCCTGTCAATATTGAGTCTTAGTTCAATCTCTGCCACTGGAGTACAAGCATTGTTCTAGGTTGCCAGTTTACCATTTCAGCAAAGTTTTTCTTTGCTTCGGGTGTGTGTAGCTCTACCCGTATGTATTTTGTGTTAGCCTCTCAAACCCCGAGATTGCCCACCTATCAAGTTTTCTAGTAAAGAAGGCCTGAGAGAAGCACTTATTGTATTACTAGCAGGAACTGCCCATCTATGGGTGGTATCTGCATGCTCGCGATGGAAACGTCCAACCAGGCCCACCTACATGCCCCCCCACCACCACCACCCAGCCCTGCACCACCACCACCACCACCCAGCCCTGCACCCTACCTCCTTCAGCTCGGTGATGCAACCCGTGGCACTATGAGCAGATGCTCACACAATGATGTCAAACTTGTTCTACATTGTAAAGGGCATAGTCAGTTATTCGTTGCATTACTAGCTCAGAAGTGTGATGCACACTTGACAATCTTATTAATGTACTGTTCTAGGCAATGGAGGAGGGAGGGAAGGTGGCTGAAGCAACACCGGGAGGAGGAGAGAGTTCAGAGGGGAGCGGAAGTGGCTTCTATAATCGCAGGCTCCACAACTACCCTCTGATCAAGGTGGGGGTTAGACCCACTATTAGGCCTTTAGACTACAGGTCACTCTGCTGTTCCTGTGCTGGAATCAAGTGCAATTGCTGACTGGTTGTATATTGCTGTTGCTTGGCCCCTCAGCACTCTGACATGAACGAGGAGATGAGGGTGGAGGCTATGGAGCTGTGCGTCACTGCCTGTGAGAAACACAGCAGCAGCAATGAGGCAAGCAAGATCATGTCCTGCACTAGTTAATGTTAGCCTCATCCACATGCAGGCTGTCTCCCCACTCTGCTTTCCTGACTGCATGCATGACCTCCTCCCGCTTTTCCTCACGTGGTTCAAAGGTCACGCATGCAGTCAAGAAAGCTGACAGCCTGAGGACGAGAGTAAGACATCGTGCCATCATACTCTTTACGTGCGTGGTAGTTCCATGTAGCCCATAATCAATTCCATGTAGTTCCTAATTTTAGAACTGCTGTCTTTGATCATATGCAATGGCACATGATTGTGCCTTCCATAGATCCTGTGCTAATTAGCACACACGTGCACCATGCACATACACTGCCATGGGGAACATTGGAGGCGGGTAAACAATGCCCATATTCTATGATCATGGTACCTCTGATTCACACTGCAAGGGTGGAATAATTGTTACTGCACATGAAGTGAGATAGAACAATAACTCACTCAGGTATGAGTTGCAGGAAGGCCAACATTTGTAGGAGTGAACCATGCAGTGCTTTAGCCTCGTTCCCAGGCCATCGCCCAGCTTTTCGTCGCTTTACCGTATACTGCAAGCGACGAAAAGCTGGGCGTGGGACTGGGAACAAGGCTAGCAGTGCTTCCTAAGCGAGATCCACTAGCAACCTTTGGTTGTCTTGCACACACACACACACACCCACATACATGCACACTCACATACACATACATGAATACACTCTGCACACTTGCACACACACTCACATGCCACTGCACATATGCCCCCCCCCCTCCCCCCCACACACACACACATACACACCACACACTTGTACACACACACTTGTACACACTCTCAAATGCACACACATCACAAACACACACACACACACATGCATACACACACGCGCGTGCGCACACACACACACACACCACACACACACACACACACACCAACGCACACACACACACACACACACACACACACACACACACACACACAGGCTGCAGCCAAGATGATTAAAGATACGATGGACAAGAAGTTTGGTCCTGCATGGCATGCAGTGGTAGGGGCAGGATTTGGTTTTGAGATCACCCACGATGTGAAAAACTTATTGTACATGTTCTTTGGAGGAAACACAGCAATTTGCGTATGGAAGTGTGCATAATTATGCCTTGTGATGTTCCATGTGTTATTATTGGTGGATAGATTACTTACAGTGTCATGTGACTGCACCATATTTATGCCATGCACTCTTGCTACCCTGTATCACTTCCTTATAATACAGTTTAGTAATGCTGGTCTATAGGCAGGGCTGTGCACCTCGTCTAGAATGCGCGTTGTGCGACTGCTAACCTGGCAACAGTTGGAACCCTAACAGGTATGGTAGTTTGACACTCCTTCGCGGCGCTCATAAGCCAGACACACATTCAAAGTCCAAATAAGGTGGTCCGAATGTTTAGGGTTCTATACTGTTTTCATTTCTTGCAGTCATTGTGTATAGCAATGCATGCAGTCAATTATTTCTGACCACAAGTACTATATACTTGTCACTATTCTGGAAGAGGGAGTGCATGCATGGCTTAATTCTTAATATAATTATGATTAATGCATGAGGAGATCACTGGAAGAGGGAGTGCATGTTTTTCTTATAGCAACCAGAACTATAATTGCAGATTGAAACCTTAGTAAAATAGGCCTAAGAGGGCCTGTTGGTTTCGTACTGTGACTTATTCCATTCATTCATGTCATATTGTGGGGTGAGCCTATAGCAAGTGCATATGCAGAACATGGAGCGTTTGCATGCCTGCACTTACTCTCGTGACCCACAACCTCTTAATTGGAACTGTGGCTGAGTAGGCACGCCACACACGACATGGATACACTAATAATGTGTTCTTCTGCAGAGCATGTACCGGACACAGCAGCTGCAGCCCAATTCTAGTACTGTACAAAGTTTGTGATACAAACAATCAGAATGATAATATACAAATGTGGCTACAAAGATATGCTATACTAAACAGCAATAGCAAACAATACAAGTGACAAACAACATAATCACTGAACGTGCTTCAGAAGCATAATTTTGTGCTGGATGTTGATATGTTAACAGTTATACAGATGGTTGGTGACATCTTAATTTACTGACACATAATAGCTAACGGATTGATCTTGTCGAGCCGTAGAAGTCATTCTGCTCTCCTTCAGTTCCCATTGCAATGAGATTCACCAGTCCCGTCTTCTGTGTCTCGCTTGGTCTCCTAACTCGGTCCGCAACCAGATTAGCAGTTACTTTTGCTCTCTGCCAGTATGACCGCCCCTCACTCAAGTCCACAAACTTGAAGTCTGCCGTCTCAGTTAGTCTGTTGCGGTACCTCCGATAAGGGATGTACACACCGACTATCAGCAGTATGATGACCACAACTGCTACCAATACTCCTAACACAACTGCCGTGGTACTGGAGGCTACAAGTACTGGTGAGGGACCTACGTGTGTGAGGGTGTGTAGGTGTGTGTGTGTGTGTGGGAAGGTGTGGGTGTGTGAGGGTGTGTAGGTGTGTGTGTGGGTGTGTAATGTGGGTGAGTGTAATGTGTATAGGTGTATGTGTGATGTATAGGTGTGTGAGGGTGTGTAGGTGTGTGTGGGAGGGTGTGGGTGTGTGAGGATGTGTAGGAGTGTGTGTGGGTGTGTAATGTGGGTGAGTGTAATGTGTATAGGTGTATGTGTGATGTATAGGTGTATGGGTGATGTGTGATGTCCATGTGTGTGTGTGTAACCATACCACTCCAGGCATACAATGTAAATAATTATGCCGAAAGACTAGCCTCATTCCCAGGCCTGCGCGCCACTTTTGGTTGCACGAAAGAACGCGGAGGGCCTGGTATGTTTCCTCACATGTGTGATGTAGGTGGTTACTGGTAGAAATTGAACATGGGCAAACTGAGGCTCAGAACAGCAAGAAGAGCTAAGGTACCAGCTGCAGGTAACTTACTGCAAGTACCTGGCTAGCGAGGGGCGACTGTCATATATACCAAGCATTAAATGTGTATTGAACAATACACAAAAGTTCTTTTTTTTTTTGTTCTGAAAAAATTTGGCAATTTGTCGATTACATCATGCTCATGTGGGCAAACATATACCAGGCTCTCCCTGCTTTTACATACTGCAAGCGACAAAAAGCTGGGCGGGGCCTGGGAACGAGGCCGCTACTGAAAGATTACAGCTGCTGACATACGTACATGTCATTCCAGACTTACCTGTGACAACAGAGTATGAAAAGACATCACTCTTGTAGCTTACATCGTTCCAGAACAGAGCAACAAATGCAAACTGTCCTATTTCGTTGAATGTCATCATCACTTGGGTACTTGTTGAGTTCAACTGGTGGCACTGTTGAAACTTACAAGTGTTCACAGGATAGATGGGCATGGATGTGTTGCTAGATGGAGTGATATTCCAGCAGGCGGTGATGGGGACACTGTGTGCATGTATGTGTGAGCGGTGTGTGTGTGCATTGTGAGAAGATGAAATGTAATTGATCCATTGCGTGCGCACGTGCACACACACACACACACACACACAATACACACACACACACACACACACACACACACACACACATACACCACATGCTACACACACACACACACTCCTTGGGAGGAGCCTGGAACAAGGCCACACACACACACACACACACACACACACACACACACACACACACACACAGCAACACACACACAGCCACACACACACATCAGTGCATGGTGCCGTCTCCAAGAGTTGGATCTTTGTTCTCCCCCCCCCCCCTTCCCTCTCCCTCCCCAAACTGCTCTTACCTTCCTTTGGCTGATATTGTAACAGGTGCTGTGGAGTCCACTATCACAGAGTTATCACCATTGACCACCATACTTATCTGGTCGACCTCCTCTGTGAGTTGGGTGGGAGTAATGTGATGTGCATGTGTGAGTGGTCTACACACCTTGCCTCATTCCCAGACACCTGGGAACGAGACTAGGCTACCCAAGGGGAAATTCCCTTGGAGAAGGCACAAAACAGTCATCACAGCAAATATGCAGTCTACAAGAGTTCACTAATTGAGTTGGCTCTGGCTTTATTGTTGCTGCTTGCACATGCTGGATTTCAATTAGCCTCATTCCCAGGACCCAACTCTTGCAGTACGGATAAGCCTACCCGTACTGGCCCATGAGTCGGTGAAATCTAGTCCATCAGGCCCCAACCCAGCTTTAATTCAGTACCATTGCTTGCAGTACAGTTACTTGCAGTATGCATAAGTAAAACTTAAGCTCATCCGGGTTGGGGCCTGGGGACGAGTCAGCCTTTGATCCCAGGCTCCAACCCAGCTTCCACTTATCCATACTGGAAGTGGGTTGGAACCGTGGGGCTAGATACATATCACTGACTTATCATACGAATTGCCATTTGAGGTGGCCATCGTTCATGCAAGCGCGATTGACTCACAGTTGATGTATGAGAACACATGGACGTGGACAATGAAACACCATCAGGGAGCTTTGGAAATGCCTTTTCTTTTGAGGCCAAGAAAGGTACTGCACGAAGGTGGGTTGCTAAAGTACCAATGACAGCGCTTCCTTGTTGAATAGGCCCCAAAATGCTGCATGCTTTGCAAGCAGATTAGCATCCCAGAAATCCCGTTTCAAAGTTTCTGGGTACGCCCCGGCTACAGATGTAGCTCAATCAGTTCTGTGGCAAAGCACAGTACGCCTGGCTCACTCCCCACAGTGATCACACATGTACCAGTGTACTAATTCACAGTTGGCTATGTACATGTATTTGTGAATGTCCAGGACGGCAGTGAAGTATTTTTTCTTCACTACACAAGTTGTCCCCTCTGAACTGTATTATGAGCCATCATTTCCCACTTGGTACCAATATCCCTTAATGGTGGTCGTTGGAGCTTACCAAGCAGTTCCATATGATCTGTCAGATTAGTGTGCAAGGACAGAAGCTCTGTCATGAAAACACCAATGGCATTCACTGAGTAGTTGTATGTGCCCGTCTTGTTATAGCAATGTGTGATATTTGGTTCAGTGGAGTCCTGCTTGTACTGCCCATCCCCAAAGTCGTAACTGTAGTACACCTGCTCGATTACACTGTTGTTGAATTTTGTTTGAGAGACAGTTGGCACAAACACGATGCAGCCCACAGTGTACTGGGGTGTGCCGTGTAGTACTTGCACCACTTCTGAGCAACCAGTGAGCTCCACTGATAGCATCAAACCACCATTCTCTGCAGGTACACAGTCAAAAAAGTATATCATATATGCGTGTGCAGTCTACAACACTGACTGCCCAGTATCACGGTCCTATCCACCCAGAGGATGGTGGGGTTCCAGGGGAGTAACTGGGACTGTGAGACTGGGGAGGTATATAAGTACTCACATATACATGCAGCAGCCCTGTAGGAAGCAACTATCGGTTGATCTGGTGGCGAGAGCTCAATGATGTAGACACCGTTAAACGTGCGATTGCGAAGCGTGCCAGGTAGGCGGGGTCTGGGCTGAGATCGTCTCAGGTGCAATCTTGGGACACACGTTCTCGTTACAGGCATATCCCAGATAAAATAAGAGAAGAAGACGGGGAAGAGTCTAGTCGTTAGCCAACTTAGAGTCATAGCTAGGGAAGGCTGCATCAATATCGTTTCATGGGAAGGAAAGGTAGAGAGGAGGCAACTGCCTCCCTCCGCCCCCACCACAATTGTAGATATATGGTAGCCTTGTTCCCAGGCCCCGCCCAGCTTTTCGTCACTTGCAGTACGGAAAAGTGGGAGAAGGCCTGGTATCTTTCCTCACATGAGCCTCGGAATGAAAAAGCAAAGTTGTTCAACCAACTACACGTTCAACACTTGGTGTGTATAACAGTCCCCCTCCCCCCTCCCCCCTAGATACGCGTGGTAAAATTACCTGATACCTTAGCTCTTCATGCTGTTCTGAGCCCCAGTGTGCCCACATTCAATCAAACTGGTTCTACCATCGGTTCTATCCCGACGTCACTCACCTGAGGAAAGATACCAGGCACTCTCCCGCGTTTCCGTACGGCAAGCGATGAAAAGCTGGGCGGACCCTGGGAATATATTCCCCTGAGCTTTTTAGCAGAATGCAAGCAGTTGTACCGCACACACTGCAAATGTTTGTTGTCTTTCACTTATAACAAGCCGTGATGTTAATATTTCTGTAAACACCTGAATACAGTGCGAGCTATGTAGCCATGGCTAAATGCATTGGTAGCAAAGCTGGTTGTTTGGCAGTGTTCGGCATTCCAGACAATGAAGAAGACTGTCTATTCTCATTTGAGTTAGCCATTGGTGTGTGCCATGGAACCAGATATTGACAGACAATTAACATGCATTGGGAAGAGGTACATCCACTGCAGCCGTCATTCAAGTCATACCACTTTTGAATTGGAGTTTTGTCTGCGACACAAGTACAAACATACGGAAAAGCCAAACCCTCAATCAAGCACGCATTATGGATTGCAATCTGTTAAGCCATTCGACTTGCTAGCGTGGGGCTTACTCGGGCTCACCCAATTGTGATGGCAATCTTGACCCTGTACAGCTGCACAATCTCAACACGCTGTATATATACTCACAAAATCAACGCACCTGCAATTGATATGTTGGTCGTAGCACAGGCCAGGAATGAACTGCTGGCATTGTAGATCATCACCAACAGATCAGCATACCCATTGGATGGCCAGCTGAAGTTTACCGACGCAGATGTGTTACTGTCGACACAGCCAATTGTTTGTGGGTAATGTTGATGGAAATTTAAATTTGTATAGCAAAAATCGTAGTGATGTTGGCCATTGGTGGTGTTGTGGTCATAACTTGCAGTAATTTCAGACTCTCCATACACGTAAGAGACCAGATCAGTTGCCAGAAATGCTATATCGTTCCATTCAGTGCAGTTGGAATAATCAAAGTTCAATGCGCTACATGGATCTTCAGGGAGGGAGGGAGGGAGGGAGGGAGGGAGGGAGGGAGGGAGGGAGCATGTAAGTTGGAGATATATATCAATATATTAAGATTTTAATGTGCGTGTGTGTGTGTGTCCGTGTGTGACGGAAGTGGGATGTTCGTGGGGCGGGAGTAGACTAGTGACGCGCGACCTTTGTACTTCAATTTACTGAACCGAGTCGAGCTCCACAAAGAATGTTCGAGAACATTGGGCTTGGGCTGGAATCTTCCAGAACAGGTGAGGCTACAAGTGGATACAATCGGGGAGCAGCAGTCGAAGCGGACTCGACACAATCGGGGGAGCTGTTGAAATCGGGGAAGAGCAGCTGAAGCGAACGTAATCGGGGAGCAGCAGCTGTAGCGGACGGAAACGGGGAATAGCAGTTTGAAGCGGATCGATGCAATCGGGGAATAGTAGCTGAAGCGAACACAATCGGGGAGCAGCAGCTCTGCACAGAGAGCTGTTCGGCGCCAGATTACTGACGTAGGCGAACGAGGGGGAAGTAGCTGAGCGAGTGAAGCGAGCGAAGCTACTTATAATACATAGCAGTGTATAGTCCTCTCTTCAAATGAAGATGGGGTTATTCTATTGTAGCCACTCTTCTATAGGCATGGCTAAATTGGTTGGCTGCTAACCATTTGCCTATACACAGATCTAAGGACCAGAAGTTTTGAAATCCAGCCTGCAATTGTCAGTGAATCTCTACTACAATGAAGTATGGACACTGTTTTAGACATGGTACAGCACAAACTAAAATGTGAATACATGAGGGCGTGGTTGCTGTAGCTTACCGAGCAGTTTCATGTCCTCTGTCACGTTGGTGTGCAAAGATACAACCTCAGAAACAGCAATGGCATTCACTGAGTACCGTGTGCCTGCAAGACATGTCTTGTTATAGCAATGTGTGGTATTTGGTTCAGTGGAGTCCTCCTTGTGGAACCCGTCCCCAAAGTCGTAGCTGTAGTACACCTGCTTCAGATTAGTGAAGTTGGAGTTTCTTATGGAGACAGTGGGCACAAACAGGATGCAGCCCAGCTGTTCGAGTGTGCCATGTTGCGCTTCTTGCTCCTCTCCTGAGGAAACTGTGAGCTCCACTGAAAGGTTCAAACCATAATTCCCTGTACAAAGAAAGATACATTAATATTTTAATGTGTGTCTGTCTGTCTGTCTGTGCATACTGGATGTTCGGGGGGCAGGACTAGACTAGTGATGTGCAACCTTTGTAGTTTACTACAACCTCCAAACCTCAAACTCTGCAAAGAATGCTTGAGAATGTTGGGCAGGGGCTGGAACCTTCCATAACGACTGGGGCTGCAAGCCGACACAACCGAAGAGTAAGCGGAAGCGATCGGGAGCAACTGCAGTAGTGGGCACTATCAGGGAGCAGCAGCAGAGACGGATGCAATCAGAGAGCAGCAACTGAATCAGATGAGATCACAAAGCAGTAGCTGAGGCAGATTCAATCTGGGCATCAGAGAAGCAGTTGACAAGTGGACGCAATCGGGGAGTGGAGGTGAGAGTTTGTCAGACCTCTGCACAGAGAGCTGCGAATGTTGCACAACACACTTTATGCCATTTGTAATGTACAATCTCCATTCTAACAAAATCAACGCACCTGCAATTGATATGTTGGTTGTAGCACAGGCCTGGAATGCCTTCTCATTGTACCTGCTGGCATTGTAAATCATCACCAACAGATCAGCATGTCCAATGAGGGGCCAGTTGAAGTTTACCGATGCAGATGTTTTCCCATGGACACAATCAATTGTTCGTGGCATCCAATGAAAATGATACTTATAGCAAAAAACATAGTGGTGTTGGCCATTGGTAGTGTTGTGGTCAAAACGTGCAGTGATCCTGGACTCTGCAGACTCATACGAAACTGGATCGGTATTCAAATGAGCTACATCCTTCCATTTCGTGCAGTTGGAAGTATCGAAGGTCAAAATAGTACATGGATCTGCAGAGAGAGAGAGAGAAGCCTTGAGCTTTGAGAGACCCCTGGGAACATCAGTAGCCCCCTGGGAACGTCGGGAGCCTCCTGGGAGCCTCGGGAACCCCCCTGGGAACCTTGGGAGCCCCCTGGGAGCCTCAGGAGCCCCTTGGGAGCCTTGGTAACCCCTTGGGAGCCTCAGTAACCCCCTGGGAACCTCAGGAGCCTCCTGTGAGCCTCAGAAGACCCCTAGGAGCCTTGGGAGACACATGGGATTCTCGGGAGAACCATGGGAGCCTCGGGAGACACCTGGGCTCGGGAGACCCTTGGGAACCTCAGGAGCCTCCTGTGAGCCTCAGAAGACCCCTGGGAGCCTTGGGAGACCCTGGGATCCTCGGTAGCCCCCTAGGAACCTCGGTAGCCTCTTGGGAACCTTGGGAGCCTCCTGAGAACCTCAGGAGACCCTTGGGAGCCTCGGAAGACAATCGTCTGTAGTATCTATTCTTTCGTATGTGTTACTTTTGTTTGCTTATTTTTTTGTGGATAGGGCCCAAGCTATTACTGTAACCTCCTTTGTATGGAGCTCTGGCAATCTGCTCTTGGGTTATACCCTCCCCTCATTGAGTTGCACTCATGCAGATGTGAACAGTGCAATGAAGAGTTTATGATGACGAGAGAGAGAAAAGTACTAATGTGTAGTAAGCTCCATGATCTTGCTCTGCTGAATGAAGTAAGAGGTCTTGGGTAAAGAGTGATTATTGTGGCCGCAATGCACCAATGCTGTTGTCTGCCATGGGTATCATTCACACAGGAGTCAGGTGGGGGGGGGGGGATGGAGGCACTCCTTCCTCGTCAACAAACCCTGAAAGGGGGTGGAGGGTGGGAGGCGTGGGGGGGATGGAGGCATTCCTTCCTCGTCAACAAACCCTGAAAGATTCGCCAAGATATATAGCACAATCTTGGCCTTGCTGTGCTTGGTGATTATTAGCCTCATTCCCAGGCCCGCACGCCGCTTTCGGCTGGACGAAAGAGCTGGGCGGGGCCTGGGAATGAGACTAGGTGATTATTATTCCCCAATAGGAACAGAATAGGACATTCCATGGCTATACATATAGCATCTGGCCATGGGACAGCTAGCTAGATGCTCAACACCTTCAGTACATGCAGCTGTATTCATGTGACAGTGTAATGTGTACAATCACAATGGCTTAATGCAGTAGAGAAGTTGCACATGTACATGTATGGTCTGTGTAATGCCTAGCAACAGAGTAACCCAAAGTTGGTAACCATAACAACAGGTCCTCTACACCTGAAGATGATACTGTTTACATTGTGACAATATTTCCACTACCATCCTTGGTACATGTATATACCTTTGACTATTGAGCACATGGTCCATCAGTGATCATAGCACATGGAATGGCCCTGTTACGAAGATCACTAGCCACCAGTTGGTAAAAAATCAAGCTCAGAGAGCATAATCATAATCTTGAGAACATGAGTATCTTCCTGCCATATGGCTGTGGTATCTTCCTGCCGTATGGCGTGCAAGATCACTACCCAGCCATATACGCTGATGCTTCTTGTCAAGCTTGTTTGTGCATCAAACATATGGCAGGAAGATACTGCAGCCATAGGGCAGGAACTTGAGATATGACAGACATACAGCAGGAATATATTTATCCACACACTCAGGCTTGGGTTCAAACCACAGGAAGTAATGTGTAATGTGGTAGTGATTGCCTATTCTGCAATCTGATTTAACTTTGCAGTGAGTACAAAAGCTGATATAGGCTTCAGATCAGACCTCGCAATGACGCGCTCGGTCTGGCTTTGCCAGACTAATGAAAAGATCGACCCCAAGAGCATTCCCCGGTTGGTTCTAAGGGACAATCTCAACAGCATTTGTGTTGGAGTAGAGCTTTTACTGAGAATGAGACTGCAGGCTCTGGTGGGATTCCATCGGACAGTCCCACCTGTCCTACGTGGTACGTACAGTGGGATAGGACGGACAGCTAGTGGGATCTAGGACAGCACTTGGGTATGGGCGGGATTCTATCGGACAGTCCCACCTGTCCTATGTGGTATAGTGGAATACGATGCACAGTGGGATCTAGGACAGCACTTGGGTATGGGCGGGATTCTATCGGACAGTCCCACCTGTCCTACGTGGTACGTACAGTGGGATAGGACGGACAGCTAGTGGGATCTAGGACAGCACTTGGGTATGGGTGGGATTCTATCGGACAGTCCCACCTGTCCTATGTGGTATAGCGGAATATGATGCACAGTGGGATAGGACAGCACTTGGATGTGTGTGGGATTCCATTGGACAGTCCCACCTATCCTACATGGTAAAGTGGGATAGGACACCCAGATGGGACTCCACTAGCTGGACTACCACATACATATCCCACGTACATGTAGCTACCGTCCTATCCCACTGTACCACATAGGGGAGGTGGGATTGTCCAATGGAACCCCACCCATACCTGAGTGCTGTCCTAGATCCCACTGTCTGTCCTATCCCACTGTAGCATGTAGGACAGGTGTTACTCTCCAATGGAATCCCAGCCATATCCAAGTGCTGGCTGAACTAGTCTCGGAACCAGACCCTTCGCACGGGGGAGGAGGAAAGGTAAGGGTCTGGGCACGTGCCTACATTCGAGTTGTCCTCACGGAATTAATGTAATTATGCGTGGTAATTAGCGATCAACTGCGATACTACACGTACGATCACAGTCGACCTGCTCGTTGCTCTCCTCAACTTTTGTCAGACACTCGCGGGTAACGCGGTATGGCACAGCGATTTGCTGTGTCTAGTCACTGGCGACACTGAAAGTCTGGAGAAAAATCATTTCCCTGACGTCATTCGCAATCAACGCTTCTGATTCGTTAGGTCAACATTCCGACCTGGGGACAATTCGAATGTAAGAAGGTGCCCAGACCCTTTCCTCCTCCCCCGCACGAAGGGTCTGGTTCCGAGACTAGGGCTGAAATAAGCTGCCATCACGTGTCACTAAGTAAGAACATAAGACTGGCCCTGTACCTGACGTAGACATTGACAGTCAAGCTAGTTCTAGCCGTTCTAAAGTGCCAACTAAGTCAGACCTTGGCAAAGTTACATTATGCTCTTTTAACAGCTCTTTATTGTGCCAGCATATGCTCTTATGCTTCACTGTACCATTGTGCTCCAGCATAATTTGCCAAGGCCTTATGTGAGTATGTGTTCCCATGATCAGCTTTCAATCCTAGAAAGCACACCACGGTCAAGGAAATCAAGAAACAGAAACAATCCAGTAGGCAAAAATATTGTTGCATTTGTTGTTCCATTGGTCTTGGAACCAGACCACACAGGAGTGAGGAAGGGTCTGGCCACGCGCTTACATTCGAGTTGTCCCAAGGACGGAATGTTGAACTGACAAATCAGAATCGTTGATTGCAAATGGCATCATGGAAATGGCTTTTCCCCAGGCTTTCAGTGTCGCCAGCAACTAGATACGGCAAATCGCTGTGTTATGCTGTGTTACCCCAGAGTATTTGACAAAAATTGAGGGGCGCAACGGGCAGGTCGACAGTGATCAATCGCGTGGTATCGCCATTGATCGCTAATAATTGTTACCTACACATAATTGGATTCCGTCAGGAAAACTCGAATGGTAGGCACGTGCCTAGACCCTTCCTCCTCTCCGCGCGAAGGGTCTGATTCGAGACTAGTGTTCCATCTGTCATAACTGTTGTGACCATGTGGTGTACATATTGCATCATACTAAGATGAACTATAAACCCCAGGGTCAGGGTCTCCATTATTTATGGTTCAGAGTTAAAGACAACACAAGATCTTTCCCACAGCCTTTGTAGACCTCACACGAACGACCCGGACCTTATGTACTAAGGATTTGTCTCGTCCTGCATCACAAATAACACCCGAACTTGGCACAGGACTCACCTTGCTGACAGCGTGACTCCACACTGGAATACCGGAGTAGCAGAACCACTGCCAGAACAAACAACGGCAGCATGCTCGGTTTCCACCACCTTGAATACTGTCCTACAACTCTTCGGACTCCACAAGCACAAACATCACCATTAGCGCTATAGCCTACATCCCATGATCTTATAATTTGTGTACGTGGGTGTGTATGAGCCACACCCACATTCCATCCTGTCGATCAATTAAGGGTTCCCCCACACTGCACTATTAGCTAGCTAGCCGGCCGTACATGTGACGTCGAGTCCGGGGTCAAGTGTGTAAATTATGGCTGCAAACAGTTTGGGATGTGATGAGCTCTTTGACAAACTGGATGGTCCCTCGCGGGTGGAGATGCTTTGCAAGCTGTTCAGCCAGTGCAGACACCGGGAGCAGGTGTCCCTGATGGAAAGACTGCCCATCTACCTCAGGAGGGACTTTCTCAGCCTCCTTCCTCCCGAGCTGGTGGTCAAGATCTTATACTATCTTGAACCAAGTGATGTCTTCAACTGTCTGCTTGTGAACAGTCGATGGAATCAGATCATCAGTGACTGTGATCTCTACTGGAAAGTCGTTACCAAAAGAGCTGGGATAACGAATCGCATGCTGGAAGAAGAACGTTCAATGTATGGACCGATGAAAGGCTTTGCCGCGCGCATCTTCAGTTTTCAAAAGTGTATCCGAAAGGCTAAGCCTAAATTTTTGAGCTTCACGGAAGTCCCTCCTGGTTTTGATGGCGTAACTCTTACCGTGAGGCCAGCTGAACCCACACTACCGGGTGTGATCTTCATAGGCCACGAGATCCACCCAGACGTTTCACAGTTTGGGAGGTACAGACTGTCCATGAGAAGGGTGGACAGCCTAGGAGCAATGTGTGAGGTGGCTCATGCTGACGTCTCGCATCTGTTTGTCATTGTCTGGTGCACCTCATCACCAAATTTTGTGCTGGTGTATGGGAGCAGTGGGGAGTGGCTTCGCTGCTCATTTGACAGGCAACCAAAGCTTGTCTTAAGGTGGCAGGATGAGATTTATAGCTTGGCGTACTATGAGCTTGGCAACTGCCCAGAGTGCAGCCTACTTGGCGTTTTGCCCAAGATGCCAAGGGGTTCTCTATGGGAGTTAGAGATCCTTCAACTGAGATACATCCGTGGTCGTCCCGAGAAAACCAAGTGCACATTCTCGTTTCTGCCTGATAAGAAGTTGAAAGGAAACGTCTTCTTTCAGGCTCATAAGATTGCACTTTTGCCTAGTTTGCAACCACACAGCCATAATCGGGATGGCTTTTGCACGGAGCACCAAATTCTTGTACAGCTTGGTGGGGGTGTAGTAGTTTTCAACCTCCACCTTACGGAGAAGGGATTCAAGCTTTCTGAGCCTCTTCAAGTTTTCTGCCCAGAGAATGATCCCAGCTACTTTGCCACGGCTTCTGTTTTAGGGCACAGGTTTTGCCTTTCACTGGACAGAAAACTCCTTGCTTGTTTTGTGGATGGGAGCTACTACAAATGGCAGATGGACACAGGGGAGCTGTATGGCAGCAAGTTTCGAGACAAGGACCACAGATTTTCCAGTAACTCTGACTGCATAGCTGTAGGCCACCTGTTCTCGGTGATAATGGCCAATGGTGTCGTTAGGGTGCTTTCTTCTGTAAGTGGGAAGCTTCTCCTTCAGCACCGGGTCAAGTCTCCCAATGAGAACCCCATCTTTGCTCCAAGGCATCAGGAGTGGCTGAACACACTTGAAGCATCAGCAGCACGTGATTTTGAATTGGCTGTGACGGTAACAGACTGGATGAATCCCGGCGTCATCACCTTCAAAGGGCCACCTCTCACGTATAGCTATGTTTAACTTACCATTCAAGGAAGTACCTATTTGTACCCAAGATGTTCTCCCAATGTGCAAACATAATGGCTCAGCTAGAAGAGAACACATACCGCTCCCTGTATGTGGGAATAGACTATTAATTTTGCACATTCATTATAGTGTGTGATACTTGGCTATGTAATTACCTTCCTCAAGCAATACGTCTGTCGACAGAAATAAAATCGTCCCATCAGATTTGGGTGTATTATTAGCAATGGGTTATAATTGCGATGAGAAATTAATGGCCAGCTTTCAGTTGGAATTATAATCGATCATGTTGACCTTTCCTGTAAGAAATTTCACCAAAGGGTTTAGTGATATAATTATGCATGCCTTGTCCACCTCTCAAAAATGACAGCTATATTGGAGTTATATACAAGGATTAGCCTGGTCTCAGCCCCAGACCATGCAATTAAACCAACCCATGCACTTTCCTTCCAGTATCAGGGCCGAGACATTTATTATCAGCCCTCAGGCAACTTCAAGTAAACGAGGGTGAGCTGGAGCAAGTGCACATACGGAATATGGAACTCACAGTAACGCATTGCAATTGCATGTGACTGTCATCAGAATGTACTTCAGGCGACGACTGCTGCAATGATCAGTCCTTTCTACAGTCGTCATTTCCAATGACCAAAATGCATGATCACCAACATGAAAAGGAATTGTATACTACAAGTGTAATGTATGGAGATGAGTAGCAGAACATGCATGTGCAAAAACAAGCAGGGACGATGGCATAAAACAGTTCAGTATACAACCTCATCTTATAATATCTTTCCACATAATACAATGTATAGTGAGAAAAAATATGTAGGGTGTTGTATACTGAACTGTATTATGCCATCATCCCTGCTTGTTTTTTGCTGTTCTGCTATCCCTACATCTCCATACGTTTTTACACCTCATTGTAACATTGCAACTGGTTTGAGGAGAAAATGTTACAAGGACTCTAGTTCAGTGACATGAAGTGCAATTGACTCGTGTATTTGCCACACCTAAAGCATACATCCAGACGCAGTAAATGCAGCCAGGTCTTGAAAGCTTCAGACTCAAAGCTGAACTTGTATGTTACACATGATTCATCCCCAGTCTTACCCTCCAGGAGGGACAGTAACAGCGGCATGATGGGTCCGTAGTCTTGGTTCTCCAAGTCCGTGGTAAAGAGCAGCAAATAAGGAAGATCCATATGCCAGTGTCGTAGCTTTGGAAGTGCATCACGAAGTAGTCCGTGCAGAGAGAGGACGTCTTTCGTTTGCATGTTCAAACTCTCCCTCCACTCAAGAAACTCCAAACGGGAGAGGCGACCGAGTGCTTCAAACACATGGGACAGGTTTGGACGGTAAAACTGAGTTGAACCAGTGCCTGTATGTGTGACACTTAAAACACGAAGATGACTGCACATCTGAACTGCAGCGAAGGCTTCTGAGAGCAAACAAGACCTTAGCTGCAGGTACTCCAAAGACTTGCAAACACTCTGCAAGCATGCTGTAATCCTTTTCATACCAACACTAGTACTCGAAGCATTGAGAACAGCAAGAACTTTCAAATTGCTGTTTGTGTTTGCTAGATCATCGAAAACAGAGTTCGAAGTTGCAAGTAAACCTCTCAAACTACAAACTGACTGTAAGATAGGCAAAATACCTACCTGATTGAACACCCACAAGGTAAGATGCTGGGGCAGTGCGGACAAGACAGACAGTAAGCACGGGCCGGCAGTAGTGTCAGGAACTGCTGATAGGTACAGATCCCGCAGCTCACTCAGATCAAGATTGTGCAATGCAGATATAATGTGCTTTGGATCCAGTAGGGTTAAGTCAAGTCCCTTCAGGACCAGGTGGAACCATTTGGATTCAGCAGACGATTCGAGGACCCTTTCCAGCATTGAGGGGGATTGGATTGAAATGTTGACGTAGATCTTGGTACGGCTAGCTGGTCTGCAGACATGGCTAAGATGCGGTCTAGGCCTGCCTCTGACTTTCAACAAGTCTTCAGCACTGAGGTAGTCACTGGTGTGTCTCCCCGGAAACGCTCCACATACAAGCTTACACAAGACGTCCACTGAAAGATACATATGTAAGCCATATGACAGGTAAGTTGTAATCATGAACTGAGTATATATTACCAAAAGTGGCTTTCTTACGTGATCTACATATAGGCATAGCCACAGGGTGGTCACAGAATGTGATCCTACAACTTGGCTACTGTCAGGAATCCAGACTTCATATCTAGTCTCATTCTCAGAGGGGAAAAATAGTCTAGTGAATGCCATTCTCGTTTCACCAGCCAAAATATTGGCAGGCCAATCAGGTTGTGTGTAATACATGGGAACGATGGCAACCAAGAAAGCTGAGTGGTGTGCAGGAGACTATACTGCACAGTCGTATAAAGCCAGATCATGATAAGGGTGTCATGTGTTTTGTGAACGGTCAGGATGTGTTTATGAGCTTACCAACCAGCAGCATAAGTTTGAATGCCATTAATTAAGATTGCTCTAGGGTTTCTCTGATGCTGACAGAGCTTTTTCTTTTCAGGGATGTTGTCTCCTTGGCATTCAGAACCTCTGAGCAACGATGTCTCAGTGTGGTGTTATTATGTGCCAGTAGTTCCGCACCTTCTATGACATCATTATATTTCTGCAAACGTCAAATCACAATCTTTGTAACTAAGGGTACAAAAATTGTTCATCAGACTATTTTTCCCCTCTGTGCAATAAATGGTCTGGGAACGAAACTAAATTCTGCCTGCCATATTTAGCATAATTATGGATCACCATTTATCCTAACATACCATGAGTGGGCTCCACAACGATATCACTCACATCAACACACTTCATAAGAGGTTTGTGACCACACAGACAACGGTACATGTTGTGGAACACCCCAACTGCAATACTCAGAATGCAAAGTGCAAACTCATCGCTGCAGAAGATGCCATAGTACTCGTGGGGCTCCAGACAACTACTGGACGCCTCCTTTTTCAGTCTACAGAGGGGATTCGAGAGGAAATCAAACGAGAGATTGGGGTAAGGCCACATCTCTATCAAGCTCTGTACAGCCACCATGTTTCCTGCCCTGCAGGCTTCGTAGAGGAGGTAGTGCGATATCTTCTGCGGGAGGTGGAGGGGAGCCCTCCTCATCAGGTAGAGGGACCTCAGGATACATTGCACACAGCATTCAAACAGAGAAGAGGCCATGCATCTTTATACGAGTGTGGCTATGCTCCAAATTACCGAAAATGATGTCATATTGAAATAGGTGGGTGGAGCTCCAGTTGCAAAATCGTCGCTCAACACAGATGGGAACTTTGCAGTGTGCTAATGCAGAGGGGGGAGGCCTGAAAGAGCTTGTCACATGCACAATAACTATGTTGGGTGAACTCTGGCAAACAGACAACTGTACAAAAGACAACTACGTGAAATACACTGAAAAGATCATGTCAACAACAATCATCTTCTAGTGGAAGCCCTAGAAATCTCAGGCAGGCTGATGCCAGGACTCCTAGTGCCTGCACCACTAAAGTTATAATCAGAGCCGCCTTCTAGGTTTCTGAACGCAGAGCCTCTCATTTGGAGCAGATCTTGGTTGTACTGGTGCTCCCGCAGAAGGGCTTGGTACTGCTTCCCCAGGTGCTTCTTACGAAGCTGGAGGTCGTTCGTGGTCTCTATTAACCGCTGTAGTTCACTTCTCAGCTGCTGATTCTCTGTGCGGATTCTCTGAGTATGCTCCTTCAAGCATTCTGAAGCTTGCTGTTGGGTAGAAAGGATGCAGGCATTCACCCTAGCACATACATCCAGAGGTAGCATACAAAATGATGCGAACATTCAGAACTACAGAATGGCAGGGCCTCATTCCTGGGACTGGGAATGAGGCAGCAGAGGGGAATAGACACTGGGAATAAGACTAGTAGTCAATGCACTGAATGCAGACTTTGCAATTTGCAGACATGCAACCTGCTCAGCCATGAGCTGTAGTTGGGCATGGGTAGCCTCATTCCCAGCCCCCTCCCATCTCTCCGTCGCTTGCAGTACACTTAACCATACTGCAAGTGACGGAAAGCTGAGAAGGGGTTGGGAACAAGGGACTCGGGTAGTACCTCCTATTAGAGAGGTACTAATGTGGATTACGAGTGACCAAGGCTTAACTGCAGTTGTTGCATACTATTACAGCTTCTCAGTAGTGCCATGTGATCGAATTGCAACATATGCAACATTTCATAGCCATTCTCCAAGCTACACAATGACTGTGCACATTCCTCTCTGTCTACAACCATGTATCCACTGGGCAAGTTTCACATGACACAAACTCTCACAATGGCAACCTTCATGGCAACATTCAACATGACAAACATGGATCTGCCTTCTCTGGAGTGTAGTGGCAGAGTAGTCTAAGAGTAGAAAATGCATGACGGCATGACGGCCAGGGGTACATGAATTACCTTGTTGGCTCTCTGAGCCTCAGCCCTGATGCGGTCTTCAGTAGCGTCCTCAAATGCCCTCTTGTCTCGCAGGAACTGTGTCTTGAGCCCCCTTACCCTGTCCTCGTGTTGGAACCTCATTTCCTCCAGCTGCCTCTCCAGCCGGTTGATTTCCTGCTCCTGCTCTTGCTGTAGGGACTGTGTGTGTGTGTGTGTGTGTGTGTGTGGGTGTGTATGTGTGTGGGTGTGTATGTGTGTGTGTGTGTGTGGGTGTGTATGTGTGTGTGGGTGTGTATGTGTGTGGGTGTGCATGTGTGCGTGTGCGTATGCGTGTATGTGTGTGTGTGTGGGTGTGTATGTGTGTGTGTGTGCGTGTGCGTATGCGTGTGTGTATGTGTGTGTGTGTGTGGGTGTGTATGTGTGTGTGTATGTGTGTGTGGGTGTGTATGTGTGTGGGTGTGTATGTGTGTGTGGGTGCGTATGTGTGTGTGCGTGTGTGTGTGTGCATGTGTGTGTGTGTGGTATGTATGTGTGTGTGTGCGTGTGTGTGAGTGTGTGTGTGTGTGTGTGTGTGTGTGTGTGTGTGTGTGTGTGTGTGTGTGTGTGTGTGTGTGTGTGTGTGTGTGTGTCTGAATTCATATATAACGTACTACATGGAATTATGAGGAATCCCAAGAAACGTCGCTTAGAACACCAGACATAGATCTATGTACTGAGGCATCAGAAGCTCAAGTCCCGGATTTAAAAATTATGACATTCGTTACGCCATATGGCCCAGCCTCATGTGAGAAGAAACGTCACTCAGAACACCAGACCCTCTCTCTGCTTTTCGGGGAGGGTCTGCATGGGAACGAGACTAAGAGGGGATGGGAAATCGACTTAGTGAATTCAATCAATGAACTTTGACCTCTACACTGAGGTCTTAAAGTCTGCCCACAGATCAGTTGCAGGATAGGATACAAGGTAGACTTGGCAGTGAACAGTCAAAGTTCACTGATCAGGGCTTCATTTGGGGGGGGGGGGGGGGGGGGGGGGCAATCTCTAAATTAAACTCCCTAGGTCCCTTTTCCAATGCCCCATCACACCATCCCCATGATATATTGGGCACACAAGTTGGTTTGGTCTGCATTACAGACTCACGTCAGCCACGTGAAGACTGTACACAGCCTATCCCGATTGAACTAAGCCGGAACGTCAATTTTCCCTCAAGGAAGGAAGCTCTGCTGGTGATCATCAATATATTAAGATTTTAATGTGTGTCTGTGTGTCTGTGTGTGATGGAAGTGGGATGTTCGTGGGGCAGGACTAGACTAGTGACGTGCGACCTTCGTACTTCAATATACTGAACCTCAAACTCCGCGAAGAATGTTCAAGAACATTGGGCCCGGGCATGGGCTGGAATCTTCCAGAACAGCAGGGATGCAATCGGGGAGCAGCAGTCGCGATCGAAGCGGACGCAATCAGGGAGCAGCAGTTGAAGCGGACGCAATCGGAAAGCAGCAGCTGAAGTGGACGCAAATGGGGAGCAGCAGTTGAAGTGGATCGATGCAATTGGGGAGCAGCAGCTGAAGCGGATGCAATCAGGCCCGGGGAGTAGCAGCTCTGCCCAGAGAGCTGTCCGGCACCAAATTACTCATGTAGGCGAATGAGGGGGAAGTAGCTGAGCGAGCAAAGCTACTTGTACCATTAAAGATTTCACTGGAAATGGTATTATCACTCAAATGCTAAACCCTCCAAACTGTATCTCAGCTCCACTGTGTGAGAGGAAAGCCAGTGTAGTGTGTACCCAGTAGAACATAGATTTTGACCAGCAATCACGAATAAAAAAACCTGAGTCAAACACTCCTCCAACAGCTGACTCCCAACTCCCATATCTCTTTACATCACCTCAAAAACAGCGAAGTCTTAGCATCCCTCCATGCCAGCACCGACAAACTTACTGCTGCCATATGCTAACAAAAAATGTGCAAAAATTTTCATAATTCATCAGCTGCTTCATTAGGAAAATATTTTCTTTACACAGCCTATGTAGGAGCCCATAAGTGTGCATGCTGCAAAGCAGCTCTGTCCATGGAACATGACATCAATCAGTGATGTCTGACTTCAAGTAGCTATATACTTGTTTAGAATCTCTTAAGTGGTAATTATAACTTCACGTAAGCGCTTTAACTTAAGTGGTTCATGAATACAATTATAAATCACTTAAGTGCAACCACAGTAGTAGCGGGATGCTCCCTAGTCTCGTTCCCAAGCCGTTTATCCAGCGTGTGTATCGCAATACTAAAAGCGATCCGTGCTGGGGTTGGTTGGGTCTGGGACCGAGACTAGATGCTCCCTTCCTATTACATGTATGCCTTAGCCTCGTTCCCAGGCCTGCAAAACCTGGAGGTGTGGAAGGCCTGGGAACGAGGCTAATTATGCCTCCTGATACCTCAAAGTGAAGTGCTTGTCAGAAAGAAATCCTTGTCCAAGACTTGCACCAGGAGCTGGTTCATAGGTTGGACGGGCATGATATGGTGCTCACCCTACAGCACAAATGCTTATACTGGGGGCATGCATTGGCTCCGCCTCTTCATGATCATAGAGTCCTTTCAAATGCGTAACTAAAATAGTCATCTTAATTTATATGCCTGACAGATGTCACAACTGTTGTTGAGTTTCGTAACATTAAATTGGCTCCATGACAATCACAGCTTTGTAATCAAAGTGCACTGGGAACGAGGCTAGAAAAGAACCTTCTACAGACAGCTGTTTTTGCTAATGCTTGCTGTTTACTTATGATGGTCTTATAAGCCCTAAATCACCTGTCGCTTGCGCACATGATATCGCAAGGTACGAATTCCTAACTGGTACACATCATTCATCTTTCCTTCCTAGTTACTGTGATCATTGATACTGCATGTTTCCTTCTGAGAACGTTTGATCCTGCATTTTGGAACACAGTGGGGACAACCCACCCTACCAAATCAGAAATGGTCACTAGTAGCAGACGCAAGTCATCAAACATTTAATATTAATATTCCGCGGCACACAAACACTACCTTGTATGGTTGAAGTGTCTCCAAGTCTCTGTTGATCTTGGACAGCTCATTCTCCTTTTCCAGCAGTGTGGCATTTAACCCTGTAGCAAAGACACACACTTCCTGTATCCGCTGCAGAAACTTCCAAATAAGGGAAATTCACATCAGCTCATTGTGATACCGTTGAACCATAGTGGAAGTGGTCACACTCCTGTCCTGTTTCTCATAAGACTTTGCTTGCAAGTGGGCAAGGGAATTTTCCGTTTCAAACACAACAGCTGCCCAGGGCACAGGGCTGTACATCTCTAGCCTCGTTCCCAGGCCTTCTCACCCCAGCGTTTGTCGCTTGCAGTGCTAGGCCTTCTCACCCCACCGTTTGTCGCTTGCAGTACTAGGCCTTCTCACCCCACCGTTTGTCGCTTGCAGTACTAACACGTTAGTACTGCAAGCGACAAACACTGGGGTGAGAAGGCCTGGGAACGAGGCTAGTACATCTCATGCAGTGCTGCAAGGAGCTCATGAGTCAGACACTAGTGACTACAATATGAAAATGCGGGATGTCTCACGTATGAAGCTCAGATCAATTACAACTGCTAGCAGCTGCAAGCCACCGATAGTAGCATTTGCCACCTTGTCATACATGTGGCATCCATGAGCTTCCAGGGACATGAGGAGCCCCACATGACACAATGACGGGCCTAGTTGCATTCGTCTGACCTGCCCTTTTCTCCTCGTAGTCCCTGACAAGCTCCTCCCTCTGCTTCTGCAGCTCCCTCAGCTGTTGCTGGTTGTCATCACTCAGGGACACAATCAGCGACTGCCGCTTCTGGGCCTTACGGGATACGTACGTCTGGTAGTCTTGCTGTGGGGTGCATGATGATAATATGTAAACGCCCGTAAGTCTGATTCATTAGGAGGCTCAGCACATTGGCATAAGTCTAAATAGAGCCCACCAAAACATTTATGAGGGCCGGGGCTTGCAATCTGTGGGTCTTAAGGGTAGTTAGTAAAGTCTGAAGCCTAAAAGATGTTTTAGTTTGGCAGTTACATGTACATTTTCTCATATGTTATGTACGGTTTGGGGCCGGTTAGGTTAGCCTTGTTTCCAGTCCCACGCCCAGCTTTTGTCGCTTGCATTACAAAAGCGGGGAGGACCTGGTACATTTCCTCACATGAGTGACGTCAAGGATAAAAAGACGGCAGATAGACCTAAAATGAATGTGGGTGTACTAGGACACAGGACAACATGAAGAGCAAAGGTACCAGGGTAACATACCACATGTGTCTAGCTAACTGCCAACCTAAACATCTTTTAGGCTTCAAACTTGGAGACTTTAACTACCCTAAGGCCCACGTGCACCAAAAAAATCAGATTGCCAGCCCTCTCAGAAATATTTCGGCAGGCTCTATTTAGACTATTATGAACAGAAAACTTCCCCCCCCCCCTTGTGAGAATTGGCCCCCCTCAGATTGGTTGAGTATAGGGTGACAATGTCAACAAAACCAGCTGGCTGTATGCAACTGGACCCCTCCCTCCCACCAGTCACACACAAACGTACACTTTCTTCCCTTGTCCGCTCAGACTCTTGTTGTAGCCATTCGTTTTCTGTGCGTCTGTTGAATAGCTAAGGAAACTTGGCATAGAGTTGATAGGGTTCTACATCCACAAGTTGATCTTTCTAGTGTGCAGATTACAATGTGCTGCTCAATTATGCATAGCGTATAGGAATGGGAAGTAATCTTAATGCCGCACTTGTCATAGTAACATCTTACTATTACACAAATTTTTTATCACCATTGCTGTTTACTACTCCCACACGTACAAATTAAAGTGCGCTTACTTATGTACATGCCACCTTTTCAGAGGTCGAAATGCGGTCATCGGTCAATTTCCGTGCATTTAGCTAAAATGACCGCACACTAGTGCACTTGTTCGGTAGGCGTGACCGAACAACCTGCATGAATACAATCACCTAAGTGCATGACCCATAATGACTGTACCTGGTTCGAATCTGGTTCTTTTTCCTCTTTCTTTATGCATGAGTTCTAGTCAACCAAATTCTTTTTTTTTTTTCCAATACACATATACACACAACCAACATGGATTTGAATCTAGCTTGGAGAACACACATTCATGCTCTTGTGATTTCTTTTGGTGACGGGCGCGGGCATGACCTAACATAATTTTTGTAAATGTCTAATCAAAATCTAAAGTGCTAGGACATTTGACAGCTCAACATGTAATCCTTATTTCGACCTCTGCCTTTGTTAGGAGAGATAATATGAGTTCAAGTGCTACTCGTACTCCTTAACCACATAAAATGTTGAGTATACTCATGTTCTAAATTTATCACCGGTCAATTGGGAAGCAAATTCCAGGAAAGTCAGTAACAATAGCTGACGCAAGTGGAACAACAAAGCAAATGAGTGAGTACATTGCACGTAGAAAATACTATGAGACCCCCGCTGCACAACACATGGTGACATCACAAGCTGCAAGCAGGCCACGCACTGTGTGAGTGCACTCAGGTACAGTCGATTTCAGTTCCACTTCAACAGTAATCATGCTGTTAGTGCTAGTGGCAAGATACCGTATGGCTGGAAAATTTGGTGGGAATTAAATTAGGCGGATTGGCTCTAAAACACCCTGAATTACATTTGGCGGATTAAAAGGTGGAGCTTCATGAAAAGTACACAGCCTGGAATATGCTCAGCTGTGTGGGCTAGCCTTGTTCCCGATCAGTGCAGTATGCAAATACGGCGGGGGAAAGCCATGCCTGGGAGATCTGGTCACGTGTGATTATGTCAGGCAGACACAAGACAGAGGGTATAGGAGGCGGTGTCCAATTGCTGTTTCGTTTGATCCGTCCCTGGCGCTGTGAACAACAAACGGTACTGATTGTCTGCCTTGCAAATGTTCTGACATTCAGCGTTTGGACGGACAGTACAAGAAAAGGCATCGAGATTCTTCGTTGGGCACTGCCCCCCATGAGTCTTAGCCTTGTACCCAGTCCCACGCTTGTACTGCAAGCGACAGAAAGCTGGGCGTGGGACTGGGAACGAGGCTACATGAGTCTACCATCTGTCTACCTGATGCCTGATGGCACCACATCATGTCATGTGACCAGATCTCCCAGGCCTTCCCCCACCGCATTTGCATACAGCAATCGATCAAATAGTGGCAGTGCGAATGGCCTGGGAACGAGGCTACACTTTCTCATTTTTCACCATAGAAATTGGAGAGGAAGAAATGTAAACAGTGACCAATCAGCAGGCAGCATGGTGATGTAATGCCTTCCATAGTGAAAGATGCCATGTATATCCTAGTGTTTAGGATCCTCCGTAAAACAAAACTGGGTGCCACAAACAGCTGCTAAATACCACTGTTCTTCATGGTGCAGGCCTACTTCCTAGGCCCATTTTCTGCCACTTATTTCACCTGCACATGTAGCCTCATTCCTAGGCTTTTCTTAACCAACAACTAGATCAAAATTCAATATGCCACGGAATCCTGCATGCTGTTGGTCTCATTCCCAGACCCAAACAAAACAACCCCAGTGAGGATCGCTTGCAGCAGCGATCCTCGCTGGGATTGTTTGGGTCTGGGAACGAGACAGCATCCTGCTGTCAATACTTTGCATTTCAGGGATACAGGTCTTCAACTTGCTTTTTCAGGGTGTCTAGCTCAAGGTTCAAGTCGTCCAGTCTGCAGAAGATACACAGTGGAGTCATAAAGTCGCTAGTGAACCACAAGTTAGCGCATTAATTAGAATCCGTAACCCGCTCACTCTTTTGTCAGTGTCAGCTCTTTATCCGTTGAGTTAGGAGCCTCATAACTCCTTGGCTCGGCCACTTCCTTCGCCTTGCCTTCTTCGCCCTTCCCCTTCTTTTTGCCCTTCTCCTTTTTCTTCTTTTTGGGCATCGCTAGCACTGCGATTTGTTGGGAGTGCCCATGGCAACGTAAGCAGCAAGTGCAAGGTACGTACTGATTACAGGAAATCCCCTCGGGGGATTACTTTAAAAGAGAAGTGCAGCTAATACTATTTACGACAGCAGAAGATCACTTTTTGCAAGCAAAATCGCTTTGTACTGAATTTTGCAAGCAAGATCGCTTTGCACCATAGCTGGAATTTTGCGAGCAAGATCATAGAGAATCTTGCAGGCTCAGTAGAGACCGCTTTGTACAGTTGTAGCTAGCTAATCATGGCGGTACGAAGAAGTACCACTAAGATCTACGACAATGTTGCGCCGGCCTTGATTGCTCCCGATCACTTCTTCTGCAACGTAAGTGAGTATAATATTATATACACTCAGTATTATACTGCCGGAGTTCTCAGTTGCAATAATGATGCATTCTCCTGCATGCACATACAGCTTGGCCATATGTTACACACTGCTACTTCCTGTGCATGCATAATTACCATCCAGCAAACTTCTTGCTCAAATAATTACTTGTGATTGCATTACAGCAAAGCTCCACAATTGTACTCATCTACAATGAGCCGCTGGGAAAGGAGATGGACGGTGTCACCCTGATGTTCCCAGGAAATTTGCCAAGCAGCTCTCCGCAAAGGGTTGTCCCACAGAGGGTAGGAAACCGAACACTGGTCTTTGAAACCCCAGGTGAGGATATTAATTAGTGGGCTTAAATATTTAGGCCATGTAAAAAGAAATCATGGCCTGCGTAGACCCAGGGCTTGCAATGTGTTGCAAGAACGTAACTGTTGCCGATTTTTTTCTCTACATATGCATCTACGTACAGTTTCTATTACCTAGTAAACATTTTCCAATACTTGACTTGTGGTTATAACCATACGTTGTGCCAAAAGATGATGTACGTACATAATTCTAGTGTGGTTGCCGTCTTTACAATGAGAGAATGGTGGCTTCACTGCAAAAACACCGTTTTGTTTGGAGAAAATGGGGTACAGTGATCTCCAAAGCCAAGTTGACAGATGAATGGGCAGCTGCAGCATCAAAGTGTGCACAAGTTTCAACAACAGTTTGTTTGTTACTTTAACAATATTATGCCTTGATGGCACATAGTATGCCTTGATGGCACATAGAGGAGTACTCTACAATATCACTGTGGAAACTATATCTACGTACAGATTATAGTCGATTAGCCAATACCTTTCAGTCCTCCTATATATTCTCTCTCCCCATCCAGTGTACTCAGCAAGCAGGGGTATGGTTCAGGTACTACCCTTGCTGAACCTTCCCTCAGGGGAGGTAGAGCTGGCCCCATTCAAGATCGGCATCAAGCACCCAGTGCGGAATGTGATGGAGTTGTGCCTGAAGCTCTCCTCCAGTAGTGCTGTCCTGCCTGTGCTCATTGCGCTCATGGTACACAGTGTCAGGGAGTGTACGCAAGAAGCGTTTCAGGTACGAACATGCAATCACACACTTTCTGATGAGCACATACTGATGATAGCGTATTTATTCTATTACAGCCTCCAATCTCTAGAATCTAACTCTATATATTACAACCTCTAATGGAAGAATTCTATTTGTGCAATTTTCAAATTCAGTTTGCCAATCTATAAGGAAAATGTCTTATAAAAACAACATCAATGCCTAGCTTACAAAGTACATGCAAGTCTACTACAATATTTATATAGGTTCTATATTGCTAACTATACGTAGGACCCTCACATTGACCGGATCATGGCCACCCTGGCTGGCAGCAGGTTCCCAGGAGCAAGCACCAACATCAAGGACATTATTCTGCCTGGTGAGACCAGCATGACTTGCCTTAGCAGTGTACAACTCTACTAGCAGTAGCTACATAAAATATTGCAATTGACATTGAATTTATGTCAGGTGAGAATGGGTTGTACTGCCTGAAGTCTTTATGAAAAGCCCTCCAGAATGCATCGCCACAAATATAACAATGGAAACAATATTATACAGCTCCAGAACGATGACTTACATAAGGGTTGGTAAATTCCAAAATCTAGCTGCAGAAAACTATGACTTAAATACTTGCAGTGGAACCTGCATGCCTATATAGTGGTCACCTTGGGATCAGTATTTTTTGGCCACCATAGACAGGTGGCTGCTTTAAGCAGGTCGTTTTGTGCTGGATTAGCACAAAATTTAAATGGGACCAGCGAAAGCAATAATAGAGAGGTGGCTGCCAAACAATGACCACTATAGACAGGTTCCACTGTACAGTCATGTATGTATGTCCAAAAAGAGCACCCATATTGAATAGTATACACAATTATGACAATTATTGCCATCCACAAGGTTGACCTGAGGTTGATCCACCACCTTAAGTGAAGTATACTTAACACTACATTCAAGTGTATATACAACATAATTCTACTGAGTAAGTAGTTGGTTTGTGCCTCCACATGCATGGCACGAATGAACTCACTTACACAACTCTCTGAACTCTTGCAGAAAGAAAGTGGCGACACATGTCACTATCAGAACTTGCCAGAGAATTTCAGCTTCTTGAGACAGAGAAACAGGCCTACGGTCTCAGAACGGTAAGCTAACCATCACCAATTGATAGTTCATGGTCTGCATGCATGAGCAACACCTAGCATTATGCTCTCTCTGAATGCCCACAGTCACGGATGAAATACCGGAAAAGAAACCAAAAAACCACAGGTGAAGGTTGTGAGCATCTATGAGTGTTATGAATTTTGTGAAGTAAACAAAGTAGTCTAGTCTAGAAGGCAGAGAGTGATGTCCAGGGACATCTACCTGTTACAGTACATAAATTACGTGGCATGCTACTCCATCTCCTATACAGAAGCAGCCTCATGTCACGAAGTGTGTGCTGGTCGAAATGTGCCACTGTATGTGAACATGAGAAGGCCTCTCTTGAGCTCCAGAGACCAGGTATTGCAATAATACATGTTGTATGAGTTGCTTCTTTCCTGTAATCACATGAATGCATGCATGTATGCATAATTATCACTGCAATAAAACATTCGTAGAGTGGTTCATCTGAGCTGCAAGCTATATGTACCGACATGGGTTCACAAGATGACATTATAATGCACCCCTTATTGAGACAGGAAAAGTTGCTTCAAGGGCTGAAAAATTTAATCAGCTCACAGAAAGTTCAGGAGTACCCAGTCCTGCATGCACGCACTTCTCATGACATTTATAAGAGAACAATGTGTTGTGTACCATCTTGATTTTAGATAATAGCTATACGGTATAGTTCATGGTCTTGGTTGGCTTTCTTTGTTTAGCGCCAGAGGAGTTCCAGTGACATGCACATTGAGGTAACCGGTCACAATAGGCCTGACGATGAGCGCTGCCTCACATTATCCACTGATCGTCCTGGAGGTCAGCCTATCAGTGACCCAGAGGATCTCAGGCGACCCATCCGGCCACACTATGCAAATTTCAGTGAATTACACATGAGTACTGACTTCCAGGTTAGTGTAGCAGTACTAGCTAGTTCACACACACAACCAGCTCCATTTTTACACAATCCATCACTTATTGCAGTTATCATACCGGTACTAGCCAACATTGTAAGAGATTTTCAGTTCCCTTTGAACAAACATTGTAAGAGATTTTCAGTTGATGAAGGTCAGGCAGAATTAAGTTGCAGGTGATACATGCATTAAGGGTTGCATCTATTATCAGCAGTTGTTAGTGAACTCTTGAATGTTAACTGCAAGCGACCCAGTATAAATTTGGGCCATGTTAAGTCAGTGTAATGAGAGGCGATTATTAGCAAGTGCTTGAGAGTTCTTACTGGTGTGGAGTTGTATAGCCCTAGCTAGTCACGTGATCGCTTCCGGTGTCCCACCAATTTTACTAAAACTGATCGCTGCACTGGTTAGTGCTGGTATACCGAGACTAGTTAAGTTGCTGCAGCAGTCTCAGCAAATGTTCGAAGTGAATTAAATTTACTGAATTCTCTTGTGCTGGTAATTATATGTATTATTCATAATGGCCTACTTTTTACAATGCAGTTTGCTGCAGGTGCCTGTGGCAGTGACGTACCTATCGTCTCTCAGAAGCAACATATACTAGCACCCAGTGGTGCATCCTACATTGACAGATACAAATCCCAATCAGTTGGGAGTGATCTGGACACCACACCACCTGCAGAAATGCTGGTATGCATGTAACAAAGCTACTACTAGTAAATGTGGCAAGAAATGCACCACTATGGGGCACAACTGCAGAACATAATATTATCGTTATGAAAAATCTTGCTCACATAAGACAAAGCGAGGACTCAATGTCAATGAGTAGCTGTGGCAGATTATGTCACGGTATAAACATAATGGCCTGGTGCCTGGGGTAATTCCAAAAATAATTCGAAGATTTAATTGGTGAAAAATTGACCTATATTGACTATGTACAAGTATGTGATCAGGCGGGCCTACAAGCTCCCATGTTACGTATGTGTCCTCTCCCACATAGCCAATGAGGCCACATAGCAGTCAAGGACTCCCAGCCTTCCCCATCCACAGAACGCAGATGCAGATGACAACAACAATGGCTGACAGGATGAATGCTGTGGACAAAGAGAGCTTAACGGAATCCAGTTCTGAGGAAGACCAATGCAGTACAGGTGACAGGACTACTCCACCATATTATTACGCCAAAACAGAGTCTTCACAGGTACATACTCAGTTAGCTACCCCATGTAATAATCATGAACTGGCAGTTGGTGCATACATGCGAACAAGCCATGCATGACGTTGACTGCTATGTTGTTTTTATGATGCTCTAATGTTGCATCTCAAGTTATTTGGCTGATCGTACATCATCCCAATCAATCGGTGCCTTATAGTAGGTACTGCTGACCATGACCAATATGGAGACGGTATGAATGTATAACTGGTACAATAAGTGTGTCATGATTGCAGTCTACAGTAGCTATTATTTTGCATGATCCGTCTTTCAACAGCCTTATCCAACCGTGTCAAAGGACCCTCCACCCAAGTTGAAGAGACCGGTACCGAAACCTCGCAAAATAAAACCGCTGACCATTGCTGGTGATAACCATCAGGCCACTTCCAATCAGCAATCACTGGACTACCACCGTCTCAGTGACCCAAGTCCACCTGCCACCAAGTGGTTTGAATCCCAGCCCGCCTCCTCTCAGCATGGCATCCGACGGCAACACAACAGTGCATATAGCATGTCTATGAGTGCCAGTGGCAATGATGAGACTCGAGATAGTGTTATATTTACACTTATGTGACAGGATTACAGAGAATCAAAATTGACACTACTTTGATGGTTTACACTTATAACATTTACTTGATCCGTTTCACCAGTACTAGAGTGCAGTGATTTGCAATTAATGGGGAAAACTAGCACTAGGTTGACTGTGGATCATGCCATGGGGAAAAATTACCAATAGCAGTGACTACAGTAGATTTGCATGATCCATCTTTGTCTCTTTCAACAGCCTTATCCAACCGTGTCAAAGGACCCTCCACCCAATGCAAGTTGAAGAGACCAGTACCGAAACCTCGCAAAATAAAACGTAAAATGTTCACGTAGATCTTGGTACGGCTAGCTGGTCTGCAGACATTGCTAAGATGCGGTCTAGGCCTGCCTCTGACTTTCACCAAGTCTTCAGCACTGAGGTAGTCACTGGTGTGTCTCCCCGGAAACACTCCACATACAAGCTTACACAAGATGTCCACTGAAAGAGACATGTAAGCCATAACAATCAGCATAATGTACACTACCAAAAGTACTGTAATCATCAGTGGTAATCATAGTCTATATACTGGTATTACCAAACCAAGTACTGTGGCTTTCTGTCAAGGTCATACGGGATCTAGATAGTCACAGGTATACGTGTACTTGGGTGGTCACAGAATGTGATTCTGAACCACAGAACTTAGCTACAACTATAATAACTAGTGCATACGTGAATGCACGCAGAAGAGCCTCGCGGGAAGCGAGTTAATATATACTTGCCAGTACACTGGTGTACTGTATTCGCAGCATGGTAAGTATATTCATGTAGCTCACCCGGCTATACGGCTAGGTAAGTATATTCATGATGCAACCACAAAACCCATACTGATTTTTTTGGAGTCAAAACTCTGTGTTATAAATAGCAGCCAGGTACTATGGACGACATTCGCTGCGTGAATGCCCCCGGCACTGCACATAATGAGTATTGCCCCCACGCACTTACACATACATGTACATAGTGAGGGCCGTAGGAGTAGGTATGCATGCGGCAGGTGCGGTGGCCGCCGGACCAATAATATGCTCAGTCTGGCTAGCAAGTCGTTGAATCTTGCAGTTTCATCCCAAGATTGCACCAGAAACGATCTCAGAAGGTCTAAAATTCAAAATTTTCCTGGGGGAGGGCCCCCAGACCCCCCCCCCCCCCCCCCCCCCATGTGACGCGCTTCGCTCCACTTCTTGGTCGCCGCGCTGCGCGCGCCATTGCGCTGCCACGATCTCATCGCTCAAAAGCGCTCTACGCCTGACCAAACTAAAATTGCTTCCTACGGGCCTGAGTCGAGTGATGTCCTTATTGCATTCCTGAGCGTTACAAACATATATATATACGCTAGCTCAGATTCCACTGCCCTGCTGCACGATTAGTTGCCTCGCTTCCCGCTCGGCAATTATGTCAGAGATCGAGACAATGTAGTCCGATTTGGACAGGAATCCAGATTTCAACTTAGTCTCATTCCTACTGGCCTATTCCATTCACGTTTCACCAAATGGAATGCTGGCGGGCCAATCAGGCAACCGGCAGTGGGAGTTTGATGCCATTAAGCTTGCTCCAGAGTCTCTGACGTTGACAGAGCTTTTACTTTCTAGGGATGTTTTCTCCTTGGCATTCGGAACCTCCAAGGAAGGCAACGAATTGTCTCAGTATGAGGTTATTGTATGCCACACTTTATATGATGTCATAATTCCTACAGTGTACGTGTATCATAACAGCCTCTGTAACCAAGGGTAAAAAAAGCGGAATAGGCTGTTCACCCGACTATGTTTCCCCTCTGTCCAAAAAATGGCCTGAGAATGAAACTAAAATCTACCTGGCATATTTCTCCTCTGTAGCATAATTATGGATAATTATGGATCACCTATAGTCCTGTGGGCCAGCCATATTTTTGTTTTATGTCCGGTGGGCGCCTGGTCCCAAAAATTACGGTTGGCCCGCGAGACTACAACGTACCATGAGTGGGCTCCACAACCATGATATCACTCACATCAACACACTTCATAAGAGGTTTGTGGCCACAAAGACAATGGTCGGAATGCAAAGAAGCAAACTCATCGGTGCAGAAGATGCCATAGTACTCGTGGGCTCCAGACAACTACTGGACGCCTCCTTTTTCAGTCTACAGAGGGGATTCGAGAGGAAATCAAACAACAGATTGGGGTAAGGCCACATCTCTATCAAGCTCTGTACAGCCACCTTCGTAGAGGAGGTAGTAGTCTCGCGGGGCCAGACCCACACGGAAGGGAGGGTCTGGTCAAGTTGCAACGACACTCTTGTTCTGCGCAGTCAGCACATAGACCATTCTTCAAGTACCTGTTAACCGCCACTGTTTTTGATGATACTCGACACCAGAAGTTCTCTGGGGTGTCAAAAACAAATTGGTCATTGGAACTTGACCAGACCCTCCCTTCCGTGTGGGTCTGGCCCCGCGAGACTAAGGAGGTAGTGCGATATCTTCTGCGGGAGGTGAAGGGGAGCCCTCCTCATCAGGTAGAGGGACCTCAGGATACATTGCACACAGCATTCAAACAGAGAAGAGGCCATGCATCTTTTACACTCGTGTGGCTTTTCTCCAAATTACCGAAACTGATGCAATATTGAAATAGGTGGGTGGGGCTCCAGCTGCAAAATCTTTCGCTCGTCGCTCAACAGATAGAGATGAGAGAAACCGACTTTGATCATTTGCAGTATACTAATGCAGACGGCCGGGGGGAGGCCTGAAAGAGCTTTTCACATGATTATGTTAGGTAGACTCTGGCAAACAGACAAATGAAATAGACCATGTCAACAACAATCATCTTCTAGTGGAAGCCCTAGATATCTCTGGCAGGCTGATGCCAGGACTCCTAGTGCCTGCACCACTAAAGTTATAATCAGAGCCACCCTCTAGGTTTCTGAATGCAGAGCCTCTCATTTGGACCAAATCTTGGTTGTACTGGTGCTCCTGCAGAAGGGCTTGGTACTGCTTCCCCAGGTGCTTCTTACGAAGCTGGAGGTCATTTGTGGTCTCTATTAACCGCTGTAGTTCACTTCTCAGCTGCTAGTTCTCCGTGCAGATTCTCTGAGTATGCTCCTTCAAGCATTCTGAAGCTTGCTCTTGGGTAGAAAGGATGCAGGCATTCACCCTAGCACATGTATACAACCAGAGGTAGCATACAAAATGATGCGAATGTTCAGAATGGCATGGCCTCGTTCCTGGGGCTGGGAATGAGGCAGCAGAGGGGAATAGACATTGGGAATAAGACTAGTACCTGCTCAGCCATGAGCTGTAGTTGGGCATGGGTAGCCTCGTTCCCAGGCCCCTCCCAGCTCTCCGCCACTTGCAGTAAGCCGTACTGCAAGTGACGGAAAGTTGGGGAACGAGGCTACGACACGGGTAGTACCTCCTATTAGAGACGTACTAATGTGGATTACGAGTGACCAAAGGCTTAGCTGCACTTGTTCCATACAGCTTCTCAGTAGTGCCATGTGATCGAATTACAACATGACCAACATTTCATAGCCATTCTCCAAGCTACACAATGACTGTGCACATTCCTCTCTGTCTACAACCATGCAGCCACTGGGCAAGTTTCACATGACACTATGGCAAACTTTATGGCAACATTCAACATGACAAACACGGATCTGTCTTCTCTGGAGTGGTAATGGCAGAGTAGAGTATACTCAGTATAGCCTCGTTCCCAGGCCATTAGGAAGAAACGGCATGGGAACGAGGCTAAGTAGAGTAGAGAATGCATGACGGCATGATGGCTAGGGGGTACATGCGTTACCTTGTTGGCTCTCTGAGCCTCAGCCCTGATGCGGTCTTCGGTAGCATCTTCAAACGCCCTATTGTCTCGCAGGAACTGTGTCTTGAGCCCCCTTATCCTGTCCTCGTGTTGGAACCTCATCTCCTCCAGCTGCCTCTCCAGCCGGTTGATTTCCTGCTCCTGCTCTTGCTGTAGGGACTGTGTGTGTGTGTGTGTGTGTGTGTGTGTGTGTGTGTGTGTGTGTGTGTGTGTGTGTGCGTGTGTGCATGTGTGTATGTGTGTGTGTGTGGGTGTGTGTGTGTGTGTGGGTGTATGTGTGTGTGCGTGTGTGTGTGTGGGTATGTGTGTGTGTGTGTGTGTGTGTGTGTGTGTGTGTGTGTCTGAATTCATATATAACGTACTACATAGAATTATGAGGAATCCCAAGAAACGTCGCTTAGAACACCAGACATAAATCTATGTACTGAGGCATCAGAAGCTCAAGTTCCGAATTTAAAAATACAATTATGACATTCGTTATGCCATATGGCCCAGCCTCATGTGAAAAGAAACATCACTCAGAACACCAGACCCTCTCTCTGCTTTTTGGGGAGGGTCTGCATGGGAATGAGACTAAGAGGGATGGGAAATCGACTTAGAGAATTCAATCAATGAACTTTGGGGGGGGGGGGGGGGGGGGGGGGGGGCAATCTCTAAATTAAACTCCGTAGGTCCCTTTTCCAATGCCCCATCACACCATCTCCATGATATATTGGGCACACAAGTTGGTTTGGTCTGCATTACAGACTCACGTCAGCCACACGAAGACTGTACACAGCCTATCCCGATTGAACTAAGCTGAAACGTCAATTTTCCCTCAAGGAAGGAAGCTCTGCTGGAGATCATCAAATTTTAATGTGTGTCTGTGTGTGACGGAAGTGGGATGTTCGTGGGGCGGGACTAGACTAGTGACGTGCGACCTTCGTACTTCAATATACTGAACCTCGAACTCCGCGAAGAATATTCAAGAACATTGGGCCCGGGCATGGGCTGGAATCTTCCAGAACAGCAGGGATGCAATCGAGGAGCAGCAGTCGCGATCGAAGCGGACGCAATCGGGGAGCAGCAGTTGAAGCGGACACAATCAGCTGAAGTGGACGCAAATGGGGAGCAGCAGCTGAAGTGGACGCAATCAGGCCCGGGGAGTAGCAGCTCTGCCCAGAGAGCTGTCCGGCGCCAGATTACTCATGTAGGCAAATGAGGGGGAAGGAGCAAAGCTACTTGTACCATTAAAGATTTATCATCACTCAAATGCTAAACCCTCCAAACTGTATCTCAGCTCCACTGTGTGAGAGAAAAGCCAGTGTAGTGTGTACCCAGTAGAACGTAGATTTTGACCAGCAATCACGAGTAAAAAAAACTGACTCAAACACTCCTCCAGCAGCTGACTCCCAACTCCCATATCTCTTTACATCGCCTCAAATACAGCAAAGTCTTAAGCGTCCCTCCATGCCAGCACCGATCCTCTCTCTCAAACTTACTGCTGCCATACGCTAACAAAAAATGTGCATAACTCATCATGTAGGAACATATTTTCTTTACACGACCTATGTAGGAGCCCATAAGTGTGCATGCAGCCCTGTCCTAGTTAGCACCATACTACAGTGATGGTCTGACTTCTTGTTTAGAAGCACTTAAGTGGTAATTATAACTTCATGTAAGTGCTTTAAACTCAAGTGGTTCATGAATACAATTATAAATCACTTCAGTGCAACTACAGTACGTTGGATGCTCCCTTCCTATTGTGCCTCCTGATACCGTAGTCACGTGTTATTAAGCGCAGCTCACTAGTAGACGCATATTCACTGTTAGGTGCAGGTTTAACTCAAGTGGTTCATGAATATAATTATAAATCACTTCAGTGCAACTGCAGTACGTTGGATGCTCCCTTCCTATTATGCCTCCTGATACCGTACTCACGCGTTATTAGGTGCAGCTCACTAGTAGACGCATATTCACTGTTAGTGCAGGTTCAACTCTCGTCCCAGGTACTCGCTGTTAAGTGCTGCAGTCTTCTTCCAGAAATTCTGCCATTTTCGATCCTACGGAGTTGAAAAAAAGCTATAGTTTGAATTGAAGCGCACTTCCTATTCGAGGAAATCACTCATTATTAGGCGCATCTCGGTGTAGGCGCATGTTTCCTTCCTGTGGAGTTATAGGCGCATGCGCCTAATAACGCGCGACACAGTACCTCAAAAGTGAAGTGCTGGGTCAGAAAGAAGACTTGCACTGGGAGCTGGTTCATAGGTTGGACGGGCATGATATGGTGCTCACCCTACAGCACAAATGCTCATACTGGGGGCATGCATTGGCTCCACCTCTTCATGATCATAGAGTCCTTTCAAATGCGAAACTAAAATAGTCATCTTAATATATGCCTGACAGATGCCACAACTGTTGTTTTGGTTGAGTTTCGTAACATTAAATTGGCTCCATGACAATCACAGCTTTGTAATCAAAGTGCACTGGGAACGAGGCTAGAAAAGAACCTTCTACAGACAGCTGTTTTTGCTAATGCTTGCTGTTTACTTATGATGGTCTTATAAGCCCTAAATCACCTGTCGCTTGCGCACATGATATCGCAAGGTACGAATTCCTAACTGGTACACATCATTCATCTTTCCTTCCTAGTTACTGTGATCATTGATACTGCATGTTTCCTTCTGAGAACGTTTGATCCTGCATTTTGGAACACAGTGGGGACAACCCACCCTACCAAATCAGAAATGGTCACTAGTAGATGCAAGTCATCAATTATTTCATATTCCCGAGCACACAAAAGCTGTCTCCAGATCCTTGTTGATCTTGGACAGCTCATTCTCCTTTTCAAGCAGTGTGGCATTTAACCCTGTAGCAAAGACACACACTTCCTGTGTACACTATCCACTACAGAAACTTCCAAGAAGGAAATTCCCATCAGCTCATTTTGATACCCTTTAACCTGATGCAGGAACCCATGGTGATAGTGGTCAGACTCCCGTCCTGTTTCACATAAGGCTTTGCTTGCAAGTGGCCAGGGATTACGGCCCAGTTGCATCAACTGTTGTTTTTGTAACAGGCAAGGGAATTTTCCTTGCTGTTTCGAGGGGCAACCACACTCCTGGTAGCCGTTGCAACGCTGCGGTTGCCTCGCCGTAGCGAAGCTAAATCATTGCAATTCGTTCCAATTAACGCACATGCCACGTGGCTCAGTCGATCGCAAGCAATGGCGACCAAAAGGAAGACAAGTCAGCACTCACAACTTAGCCAGCACGGTGAGTTTTGGCATGTAAGCGTCAGTTAACGACAGCGATGACGGCTGTGTGGTCAGAATCTTCGTGTGCCTTTCCTAAGAACGGTACTGCCACCGGAAGTCGGAGAGAGCGCTCGAGCAATGGCGGCCACGGCGAGACAAAAGCGCTTGTATCTCCACCACCAAGGTGAGTTTCAGCACAAAAATTGTACGCTTGGGTCACTGAACGATAGCGATCACGATGGTGAAGGCAGATTCTTTGTAGGCCATTTGCAAGGTAGTGTAAGGTTATTTATTTATTTATTTACATTACGCGGCACAATTTTTCCTATACCAGGAGTGTAACAAACACAACAGCTGCCCATAACTTCCCCAGGGCATTCAGGGCTGGTACATCTCTAGCCTCGGTCCCAGGCCTTCTCACCCCAGCGTTTGTCACTTGCAGCACTAACGTGTTAGTACTGCAAGTGACAAACACTGGGGTGAGAAGGCCTGGGACTGGGGCTAGTACACCTCATGCAGTGCTGCAGGGAGCTCGTGAGTCAGAGTGCTGCCCACATACAAGATGTTTTGCTACGTAGCACAGGCAGGCTGCAAAACATCTCAAGTGCTTTTTCCCACCTTTTCTCAGAGGCTAAGATGACAAGCTGTGTTGCTAAAGGTCAAAGCCACCAAGCGGTCTGTTCTCTCAGATTCTATCACTGTAACAAACCAACACTAGTGACTACAATACGAAAATGCAGGACATCTCACATAATTATCTAGTTCAGATCAATTACAACTGCTAGCAGCTGCAAGCCACCGACAGAAGCATTTGCCACCTTGTCATACATGTAGCATCCATGAGCTTCCAGGGACATGAGGAGCCCCACATGACACAATCACGGGCCTAGTTGCATTTGTCTGACCTGCCCTTTTCTCCTCATAGTCTCTGGTAAGCTCCTCCCTCTGCCTCTGCAGCTCCCTCAGCTGTTGCTGGTTGTCATCACTCAGGGACACAATCAGCGACTGCCGCTTTTGGGCCTTACGGGACACATACGTCTGGTAGTCTTGCTGTGGGGTGCATGATGATAATATGCATATTCCCATGAGTCTGTAGCTATTAGGAGGCTCAGGCCGAATTGCACATTTGCAATAGAGCCCATCAATCTGATTATTTTTTGATGCATTTAGGCCGTTAGTAAAGTCTCCAAGTTTGAAGCCTAAAAGTTTGGCAGTTAGAGGGCAACAAAAATTCATACATATGGTTGGGGGTTAGGTCAAATTGGGTCTACAGGCTTGCTCGGGCTTGCCTCAATTATCATGACCAGAAAACCTGTCCCCCCCCCCCCCACATTGGTTGAGTATTGGCAAACCAGCTGGCTATATTATGCATAACTTGACTCCTCCCTCCCACCAGTCACACACAAACGTACACTTTCTTCCCTTGTCCGCTCAGACTCTTGTTGTAGCCATTCGTTTTCTGTGCGTCTGTTGAATAGCTAAGGAAACTTGGCATAGAGTTGATAGGGTTCTACATCCACAAGTTGATCTTTCTAGTGTGCAGATTACAATGTGCTGCTCAATTATGCATAGCGTATAGGAATGGGAAGTAATCTTAATGCCGCACTTGTCATAGTAACATCTTACTATTACACAAATTTTTTATTACCATTGCTGTTTACTACTCCCACACGTACAAATTAAAGTGCGCTTACTTACATACATGCCACTGTGGTTAAGACAGATGATATGAGTTCAATTGCTACTTGTACTCCTAAACCACATAAACCGTTGATACTACGTCACTCATGTTCTTGGAAATTAAATTTGTAACTGGGTTACTTGGGGAGCACATTCCAGTAACAATAGCTGCCGCATGTGGAACAACAAAGCAAATGAGTGAGTACATTGCACGTAGAAAATACTTTGTAATATGAGACCCCGCTGCACAACACATGGTGACATCACAAGCTGCAAGCAGGCCACGCACTGTGTGAGCGCACTCAGGTACAGTCGATTTCAGTTCCACTTCAACAGTAATCATGCTGTTAGTGCTAGTGGCAAGATACCGTAAGGCTGGAAAATTTGGTGGGAATTAAATTTGGCAGATTGGCTCTAAAATGCCCTGAATTACATTTGGCAGATTAAAAGGTGGAGCTTCATGAAAAGTACACAGCCTGGAATATGCTCAGAAGCTGTGTGGGCTAGCCTTGTTCCCGATCAGTGCAGTATGCAAATACGGCGGGGGAAAGCCATGCCTGGGAGATCTGGTCACGTGTGATTATGTCAGGCAGACACTAGACAGAGGGTATAGGAGGCGGTGTCCAATTGTTGCTTCGAGTTGATCCGTCCTTGCGTTGTGAACAACAAACGGTAACTGACTGTCTGCCTTGCAATTCAGCGTTTGGACGGACAGAACAAGAAAAGGCATCGAGATTCTTTGTTGGGCACTGCCCCCCATGACCATCTGTCTACCTGATGGCACCACATGTGACCAGATCTCCCAGGCCTTCCCCCACCGCATTTGCATACTGCAATCGAGCAAATAGTGGCAGTGGGAATGGCCTGGGAACGAGGCTACACTTTCTCATTTTTCACCATAGAAATTGGAGAGTAAACAGTGACCAATCAGCAGGCAGCATGGTGATGTAATGCCTTCCACAGTGAAAGATGCCATGTATATCCTAGCGTTTCGGATCCTCCGTAAAACAAAAAACTGAGTGCCACAAACAGCTGCTGAATACCACTGTTCTTCATGGTGCAAGCCTACTTCCTAGGCCCATTTTTCTGCCACTTATTTCACCTGCACAATCATGTAGTGCAGCTAGCCTCATTCATAGGTTTCTCTCAACCAAAAACTAGCTCAATATGCCACGGAATCCTGCATGCTGTTGGTCTCATTCCCAGACCCAAACAAAACAACCCCAGTGAGGATCGCTTGCAGCAGCGATCCTCACTGGGGTTGTTTGGGTCTGACAACGAGACAGCATCCTGCTGTCAATACTTTGTATTTCAGGATACAGGTCTTCAACTTGCTTTTTCAGGGTGTCTAGCTCAAGGTTCAAGTCGTCCAGTCTGCAGAAGATACACAGTGGAGTCATAAAGTCGCTAGTGAAACACAAAGTAGCGCATTAATTAGAAATCCGTAACCCGCTCACTCTTTTCTATGGTGTCAGCTCTTTATCCGTTGAGTTAGGAGCCTCAAAACTCCTTGGCTCGGCCATTTCCTTCGCCTTGCCTTCTTCGCCCTTCCCCTTCTTTTTGCCCTTCTCCTTTTTCTTCTTTTTGGGCATCGCTAGCACTCACATTTCATTGCGATTACTTAGTTGGGAGTGCCATATCCATGGCAACGTAATTGTAGGTGCACTGATTACAGGATCTAGGAATCCCGGCCCGCCTCGGCCATCGGAGGATTACTTTAAAAGAGAAGTGCAGCTAACAATAAGATCACTTTTTGCAAGCAGGATCGCTTCGTACAGAATTTTGTAAGCAACATCGCTTGCACCATAGATTGAGAATTTTGCAGGCAAGAGCAGACCGCTTTGTGACTGAATTTTGCAATCATGGCGGTACGAAGAAGTACCACTAACAATGTTGCGCCGGCCTTGATAGCTCCCGATCACTTCTTCTGCAACGTAAGTGAGCATATATATACACTCATTATCTACTGCCGGAGTTCTTTGCAATAAGGATGCATTCTCCTGCATGCAGCTTGGCCATATCACATAATTTTTATGTTACACACTGCCACTTAACCTTCCTGGTGTAATTACCATCCAGCAAACGTCTTGCTCAAATAATTACTTGTGATTGCATTATTCTTACTCCAGCAAAGCTCCACAATTGTAGTCATCTACAATGAGCCGCTGGGAAAGGAGATGGACGGTGTCACCCTGATGTTCCCAGGAAATTTGCCAAGCAGCTCTCCGCAAAGGGTTGTCCCACAGAGGGTAGGAAACCGAACACTGGTCTTTGAAACCCCAGGTGAGGATATTAGTGGGCTTAAATATTTAGACCGTGAGCAAAGAAATCATGGCCCACGTAGGCACAATATACCCCCCCCCCCCCCCCCCTAAAAAAAGAAACATAATTATTTACTTAAATGTGTTGCAAGAACTGTTGCCGATTTTTTTCTCTGCATCTACGTACAGTTTCTATTACATGTAGCAATACTTGACTTGTGGTTAGTTCTCCTTTCATCTATACATTGTGCCAAAGCCAGATGATGTACGTACATAATTGGCACTTTCTAGTGTGGTCTTACAATGGGAGAATGGTGGCTTTACTGGAGAAAATGGGATACAGCAATATCTCAGAAGCCAAGTTGAGGGATGAGTGGGCATGCAGCATCAAAGTGTGCACAATGCAAGTTTCAACAACAGTTTGTATTGTTACTTTAACCACAAGTTACACTCCTGGTAGGGGAAAAATTGTGCCGCGTATAATATCATAGACTCGGTAGAGTCTATATGTAGGGATACGACGTACACGCAATACATGCCAATACAAAAAAATCTCTCCAAATCTCAGAAACGGTACACTTATAAGCCTTTATAGCCACATACCGTTCATCTTCAAGTGTTTCCATGACCAACAAGACTCCTCGCATCGCGAAAAACCGTCGCGAAAGTACCACACCAGACACTCGCAAAACGGGCAAATTGTTTTTCTTTCTTTCTTTCTTCTTCAGACAACTTAGCTCAACGTTGCCTCAATCTGTCACGATGGTTTTCGCACGAAACAGCAGCATTTTCAACCGAGCAGTGCAACGTCCCATCGCTTTTTCGCTACCTCCAAGTCTTCACCAGGCGGCTGCAGCTGCCCACTCAATAACTATGGCTTCGTTTGTCACGCCATTTTCACGTTTGTACGCATGCGCGCTTAAACGATCACTTGGCAACGAACGTAATTATTTCTCAAGATCGCTGAATTAGAAACAGTGGGGAAGATGCAGACCGATGTGTTGTCAAACGAGGCACTCTTTATAAGACTGAGGTTAGTCCCTGTACGCATGATTTAGCTAAGCTTTTATTGCTACCTATACTGTATTCTGTGAGCAGGGTGAATGCCTATCTCAACTCTCAACACCCATATGAATGTCCCTACTGTAAACTGCCTATGCCATGGTCTTCAGACAGGGAGAACTCAGTCATCCATCTAGGGAACAGTTGACTTGAGATGCCCGGGCCTGATTCTTCAGCCAATGCTGGAAGTGTAATACCTGAGTAATATTGTCCATATACCAAGGCAAGGACACCTACTGCCCAGGTGCCTGTGAGGTCACTGACTTCTGCAGCAAACTTCAGCTCAAACATGCGCCTGCTGCCAAAAAAAATTACATAAACAAGTAATAAAAAACATTAAAAATGTAGCAGGATGTAGGGATACCAGAACGGCAAAAAGTAAGGAAACAAGAGGGATGATCGAACATAACAGTGAAGTATACAATCACCCCTACATATCTTTTTTCATTGTACATGTATATATGGAACAAGATCTCTGTAGAGGGGGGTTGTATACTTCACTGTTTTGTGCGATCATCCCTGCCTTGTTTCCTTACTTTTTGCCGTTCTGGTATCCCTACATCCTAACATATAGTAACATATATAGCACAGAGAATTTACCTCAGTCTAGCTACGGTGAACACAACAGCGCAAGGCACTTCTAATTCAGCGTCTGAAGAAAGAAGAAAGAAGAACAACCGAGTACCGGGTGTGGTACTTTCGACGGTTTTTCGCGATGCGAGGAGTCTTGTTGGTCATGAAAACACCCGAAGATGAACGGTATGTGGTTATAAAGGCTTATAAGTGCACCGTTTCTGAGATTTGGAGAGATTCTTTTGTATTGCCATATATTGCGTGTACGTCGTATCCCTACATACAGAGTCTACCGACTCTGTGATATACATGCATTAATGGTATACATAGGGGAATATCACTGTGGAAACTATCTATGTACAGTTTACTAGGAATAGTTAATTAGCCCGACTCTGTGATATACATGCATTAATGGTATACATAGGGGAATATCACTGTGGAAACTATCTATGTACAGTTTACTAGGAATAGTTAATTAGCCAATAACTTTCAGTCCTCCTGTATATTCTCTCACCCCATCCAGTGTACTCAGCAAGCAGGGGTATGGTTCAGGTACTACCCTTGCTGAACCTTCCCTCAGGGGAGGTAGAGCTGGCCCCATTCAAGATCGGCATCAAGCACCCAGTGCGGAATGTGATGGAGTTGTGCCTGAAGCTCTCCTCCAGTAGTGCTGTCCTGCCTGTGCTCATTGCGCTCATGGTACACAGTGTCAGGGAGTGTACACAAGAAGCATTTCAGGTACGAACATGCTATCACATGAGCACTTTTGATGATAGCGTATTTATTCTATTATAGCCTCCAATCTCTATTACTACCTCTAATGGAAGAATTCTATTTGTGCAATTTCCGAATTCAGTTTGACAATCTACAACGAAATATTAGGAAAATGTCTTATAAAAACAACATCAATGCCTGAAAGATAGCTTACAAAGTAAATATTCTACAATATTTCACTGTGGAAACTGCATTGTTGAAGTAACAATACATTTGTCATCCCATGACTAGCCTGCAGCTGTGAGTTGTGAGTACTGCAATGACACATGATCAGCAGGATGCATTCCATGACTGAGGTGACCAAACCAACAGTAACCATGATGCTTTACAGTGGTGCATTCCACAGTGCATGCATGGAGGGGGCACAGATGCAATTATGGTGGTGACCCAGAGCCTGGTTAAAACAACCCTTCCCTTTTACATGCATGTACTGTAAACAGTCACAGTGAAGGGATAACTTATTTTAACCACGCTTAATTGCATCTCAGTGCCCCCCTTCATTGTGGAATGTGCCACTGCAAAACATGATGGTTGGTTTAGCCACTACAGGGCCGGAGCACTCCCTTTAGAGGTGGTAGGGCAGGGGCGGATACAGGATTTATGAAAGGGGGGGGGCACTATATATTAAACGCTGGAGGCAGTGCATAGAGGTGTGTAGTGCTGATCAGTCCGCACAAAGCGCGGAAAAAAATTTTCGCCTTCATTTTTCACTTCTCAGGATGGCTCTCGTGGCACCTTCGCGCTTTGCACTGCACGTTCCAGATGTACGAGAATTGCAGGTCCCAGGGCCGCCATGAGCTTCTTCCTTGCTCAAATTTCGCTCACGAAAGTAATACGTACGTACATGGAGGGGTATACTAGATCGTGGTCTCGTTCCCAAGCCATTCGGTTTCAGGCAACACACGGTGTTGCGACTTAGGCCAGGAGTTGCAACGCAGCGGCAGCAAGTTAGTAAGGAGGGGGGGGCACCGGGGGCCGGTGCCCCCCCCCCCCCCCCCCCCTAGATCCGCCCCTGTAAGGCAGAGGGTGTGAACTGTGAAGTAGTGATATAAGGATCCTGGAAAAAGTGGTAGGGCCATTGCCCTACCTGCCCTACCGTGTGCGCCGGCCATGCACTAGCTCAGTTGCAGCTCGTATATAGTGAAGTCGACGTCATGGGATGCATCTGCTGATCATAACCATTGCATGTGCAATTGCTACTCACAACTCACAACTGCAGGCAAGTCATGGGATGACAAATGTATTGTTACTTCAACAACAATGTAGTTTCCACAGTGTAGGGATACAATTTCTATATTGATAATTATAGGACCCTCACATCGACCGGATCATGGCCACCCTGGCTGGCAGCAGGTTCCCAGGAGCAAGCACCAACATCAAGGACATTATTCTGCCTGGTGAGATATTTGGAATTTATTATCCCTTATAATTTTATATGTAAGTCATTGTTCTGGAGCTGTATTTACTTACAGTGGAACCTGTCTATACGTATATAGTGGTCACCTTGGGATCAGTATTTTTTGGCCACTGTAGACAGGTGGCTGCTGGATTGACACAAAATTTTAATGGGACCAGCAAAAGCAATAATAGAGAGGTGGCTGCCAAACAGTGACCACTATAGCCACTGTACAGTCATGTATAATATGTTCAAAAAGAGCAGACATCAACGCCCATATTTTTAATTAATACACAATTATGACAATTATTGCCATGCACAATTATTAAGGTTGACCTGAGGTTGATCCACCACCGCAAGTTGAGCTCAGTATATTAAAACTACAAGTGTATATACAACATAATTCTACTGAGTAAGTAGATGGTTTGTGCCTCCACATGCATGGCACGAATGAACTCACTTACACAACTCTTGCAGAAAGAAAGTGGCGACACATGTCACTATCAGAACTTGCCAGAGAATTTCAGCTTCTTGAGACAGAGAAACAGGCCTACAGTCTCAGAACCGTAAGCTAACCATCACCAATTGATTGTTCATGGCAACACCTAGCATTATGTTCTCTCTGAATGCCAACAGTCACGGATGAAATGGCGGAAAAGAAACCAAAAAACCAGAACTATCCCAGGTGAAGGTTGTGAGCGTCTATGAGTGTTATGTTAAAATTTGTGAAGTAAACAAAGCAGTCTAGTTGAAGGCAGAGAGTGATGTCCAGGGACATCTACCTGTTACAGTACATAAATTATGTGGCATGTTACTCCATCTCCTATACAGAAGCAGCCTCTTGTCACAAAGTGTGTGCTGGTCGAAATGTGCCACTGTATGAGAACATCAGAAGGCCTCTCCTGAGCTCCAGAGACCAGGTATTGCAATAACATGACATTGTATGAGTTGCTTCTTTCCTATAATCGCATGAATGCATGCATGCATGCATAATTATATCACTGCAATAAAACATTCGTAGAGTGGTTCAATATTCCCTTTGTCATCTGAGCTGCAAGCTAATGTACCGACATGGGTTCACAAGATGACATTATAATGCACCCCTTATTGAGACTAATTAGAAGTTGCTATAAGGGCTGAAAAATTTACTCAGCTCACAGAAAGTTCAGGAGTATCCGGTCCTGCGTGCACGCAGTTCTCATGACATTTGTAAGGGAACAATGCCCTTCTGCGCAGCTGTGTACCATCTTGATAAGAAGGGATCGATGACAGGTCTGCATGGAGTCGTGAACAATGGCCAGTGTAAACAACCAAGTTGAGGCTTTGAGGTATACACTTCCAATTACTCAGGACTAAAGCTTTCCGGTACAGTAACTATGTTTTTGGTGAGACCTCTTTTGTGCCACAACATACGGTATAGTTCATGGTCTTGGTTGGCTTTTTTTCAGCGCCGGAGGAGTTCCAGTGACATTGAGGTAGCCGTTTACCCTAGGCCTGACGATGTCCGCTACCGCACATTATCCACTGATCGTCCTGGAGGTCAGCCTATCAGTGACCCAGAGGATCTCAGGCGATCCATCCAGCCACACTATGCAAATTTCAGTGAATTACACATGAGTACTGACTTCCAGGTTAGTGTAACAGTACTAACAGGCAACTGAAAAATGACCGTGAAAAAAATTTTCCGCGCTTCGCGCGATATATACAGATCAGCACTACGCGCCTCTACACACTGCCTTCGGCAGTGGACGTATCCAATTTTGCCCTACCAAACCCAAATTGCTTCCGCCGGCCCTGTGCTGTGTACCATCTTGATAAGAAGGGATCGATGACAGGTCTGCATGGAGTCGTGAACAATGGCCAGTGTAAACAACCAAGTTGAGGCTTTGAGGTATACACTTCCAATTACTCAGGACTAAAGCTTTCCGGTACAGTAACTTTTCTTCTATTTTTTTGGTGAGACATCTTTTGTGCCACAACATACGGTATAGTTCATGGTCTTGGTTGGCTTTTTTTCAGCGCCGGAGGAGTTCCAGTGACATTGAGGTAGCCGTTTACCCTAGGCCTGACGATGTCCGCTACCGCACATTATCCACTGATCGTCCTGGAGGTCAGCCTATCAGTGACCCAGAGGATCTCAGGCGACCCATCCGGCCACACTATGCAAATTTCAGTGAATTATACATGAGTACTGACTTCCAGGTTAGTGTAGCAGTACTAGCTAGTTCACACACACAACCAGCTCCATTTTTACACAATCCATCACTTATTTAATAATCATACCGGTACTAGCCAACATTGTCAGTTCCCTTTGAACAGCAGTTCTATGATGAAGGTCAGGCAGAATTAAGCTGCATGCAGGTGATGCATTAAGGGTTGAATATTCAGTGGCGGATTTAAAGGGGGGCTCAGCCACTGGTGCGCGAAGTGCGCCTGAAAATTTTTGTGTTGCCACACCCACTACCGGTCACGTGAATGCATTCATGACACGCGTCTGACCTGAGTTTTGAAGTTCAAGGCGACTTGTCTAGCGCTGGAGACTAAAAATGATGATCGGAACAAATCCAAAACTGTTCTACAATAGACGTAAGTTACCTTTTCTAGCTGCCAAAGGGGAGTGCATTTGCACCCCCTAAATCCGCCACTGATATGGGTTGATATTATTAGATTGGAAGCTAATACAGTTAACCCCTTTCACCAGTATAGGGACAGGTGTGTCCCTTCACTTTTTTTCTGTTAAACGTATTACATGGAAATCAATCCTTCATGCATCTAATATTACTTTGATTATCAGCAGTTGTTAGTGAATTAAGTCTTCAATGTTTACTGCAAGCGACCCAGTAAATTTTGGCCATGAAGTCAGTGTACAGGGGCGTAGCTAGGATTTGGAGACTGAGGAGGCATGGAGTTCTTTTCGCGCGCACGGCGAAAATGTTTCGAGCTAATTAATTATTCATAAGTTAATACGCAGTGCGTGCAAACAGTTGCTCTCAAAATGCTACAGCAATATGCGAGTGCCCTGACTGTCCCAGACTTGCAGCACTATCAGCGTTAAGAGTATACGCCGGCTCATGGTCAGCCTAGCTCCTGTCTCTGTCATCAGATCGAACGCACATCGTACGTTGAGTGTGCGAGACTCCGGACACGCACGTCATTATATCAGAAAAGCGAGGAGGCAACTGCCTCCCTTGCCTCATTGCTAGCTACGCCCTAGGTGTAATGAGAGGCACTATCCCTCAAGTGCTTGAGAATACTTACTGCATGGTGAGAGAGCTAGTGGAGTTGTATGGTACCAGCCCTAACTAGTCAGGTGATCACTTCCGGTGTCCAACCCATTATACTAAAACTGATCACTGCCCTGGTTAGTGCTGGTATACCAAGTTGGTGAAGCAGTCTCAGCAAATGTTCAAAGTGAATTTACTGACTTCTCTTAAGCGCTGGTAATTATGTATTATTCATAACGGCCTTCTTTTTACAATGCAGTTTGCTGCAGGTGCCTGTGGCAGTGATGTACCTATCGTCTCTCAGAAGCAACATATACTAGCACCCAGTGGTGCATCCTACATTGACAGATACAAATCCCAATCAGTTGGGAGTGATCTGGACACCACACCACCTCCAGAAATGCTGGTATGCATGTAAAAAAGCTACTACTTTTTGCTAGTAAATGTGGCAAGAAATGTACCACTATAGGCACAACTGCAGAACATATAGTTATGAAAATCTTGCTCACATAAGACAAGGTGAGGACTCAATGTCAATGAGTTGCTGTGGCAGATTATGATGTCACGGTATAAACATAATGGCCGGGTGCCTGGGGTAATTCCCAAAATAATTCGAACTGCATGTTCATTTAATTGGCTAAAAATTGAGCTACATTCACTATGTGCACGTATGTGATCAGGCAGGCCAACAAGCTCCCATGTTACGTAGGTGTCCTCTCCCACATAGCCAATGAGGCCACATGGCAGACAAGGACTCCCAGCCTTCCCCATCCACAGAATGCAGATGCATATGACAACAACAATGGCTGACAGGATGAATGCTGTGGACGAAGAGAGCTTAACGGAGTCCAGTTCTGAGGAAGACCAATGCAGTACAGGTGACAGAAGAAGGACTACTCCACCATATTATTATGCCAAAACAGAGTCTTTGCAGGTACATACTCAGTTAGCTACCCCATGTAATAATCATGAACTGGCAGTTGGTGCATGCGAACAAGCCATGCATGACGTTGACTGCTATGTTGTTTTTATGATGCTCTAATGTTGCATCTCAAGTTACTTGGCTGATCGTACATCATCCCAATCAATCGGTGCCTTATAGTAGGTACTGCTGACCTATGGAGACTGTATCTGACGGTATGAATGTATAACTGGTACAATAGTGTGTCATGATTGCAGTTTACAGTAGCTATTTGCATGATCCGTCTTTGTCTCTTTTCAACAGCCTTATCCAACCGTGTCAAAGGAACCTCCACCCAAGTTGAAGAGACCGGTACCGAAACCTCGCAAAATAAAACCGCTGACCATTGCTGGTGATAACCATCAGGCCACTTCCAATCAGCAATCACTGGACTACCACCGTCTCAGTGACCCAAGTCCACCTGCCACCAAGTGGTTTGAATCCCAGCCCGCCTCCTCTCAGCACGGCATCCGACGGCAACACAACAGTGCATATAGCATGTCTATGAGTGCCAGTGGCAATGATGAGACTCGAGATAGTGTTATATTTACACTTATGTGACAGGATTACAGAGAATCAAAATTGACACTACTTTGATGGTTTACACTTATAACATTTACTTGATCCGTTTCACCAGTACTAGAGTGCAGTGATTTGCAATTAATGGGGAAAACTAGCACTAGGTTGACTGTGGATCATGCCATGAGGAAAAATTACCAATAGCAGTGACTTAGATGGATCCCAGGACTTTTTTCCCCAATGCTTACATAAGCATTGGGAAAAAAGTCCTGGGATCCATCTAAGTCACTGCTACTATGTCAAGTTATACCATCATGGCATGCATGTGCTCTGACTGCTGCATGCTCACTGTAGCTATATATATGGCTCTGACCACAACCCTGATCAAGCTACATTCACAGCATGGATAGGAAGACTGATTGCGTTGTCACAAGAAAGAGGCTACTAGGTAGCTCATTCAAACTTTTCTGCACCTTGAATTCAGCATGGAACATTCAGAAGCTGGTAAAAATGATCGATGCTGTATTTCATGTTTGCATGCATATAGGTATACTTGTACTATAACCACCATGGGGGATCAAGCTTACCCTCTATATATCATAATATTATGGAAACGTTGTGGTCTACACTGTAGTGTTGGTTTGCATGGTTGCTGGTTGGGACTAAATTAGTTAACTGCACTTTGGTTCACTATTACTGTAGTTTCAGTTTCACCATGCAACAGACTGAAATATAGTTTTATACAACAACAGACTAAGACAGTATCAATTTTAGTTTTTACTAAAATGAAATATGCACATTAATGTGCAATACAAAAGGTCTCACCACAATGGGATAGACAGTTAGATACACACAAAAGCATGCACGATTGTATAATTAGGGGATATACAACGCATGAATAATTATGTGATATATGAAGGGACTATCCCAGGGGATCTCCCTTAGTGCTCCCAAGTGTACCATTACCACAAAGGTGTTGACATGTGTTGACATGTAGAAAACATAGCACACGGAAAGATTACATGGAAAGATTACATGGAAAGATTACATGGAAAGATTACCGCATCTCACCCAAAGTTCACAAAGTTATTAAGAATCTTGGATCTCTATCTCAATCCCAATTGTAACTATAATACCAGTGACAATAATGAGAAACAGAGCAATGACATACATCACAAACTGAATTATGTCGGTGGTTGACTGCAGCACTGCTTCTTTAATAGTTGGTATCCCAAGGTTGACAGCCAAGAAAGTACATAATACACCAGCACACACAAGCCAGATTATGCTATAGAAGAGGAAACGCAGCAGACAGTTATCATTGTCCTTGACACGATGGCTGATTGTCACCAATAGAGCAAAGTAAAGCTTGGAAAAGAGAGCCGTAGCAGCCAGGATTCCCCCTGTAGCAGCAAAACCTTCGGCATATCGGAAGAGGAGGCGGTAGCAATCATACATGATGATATCTTCAGGTGGGAGGCCGGAGGAGGAGTTTGAGTTGTTCAGGAATGAAATCAGTTCCAAACTACAACTTTGAACTGGCTCTCGCTGCAGGTGCTCATTGCCAATCCTAGGAAAACAGTCAAAGTTCGGTAAACACTCACCTCCTATTGCTTCATCCACTGCATACACATTCCAGAAAGTAATAAACAAGTACTGGTGATAACAGGTATGACTATTATGCTCAACATAGCATAGCACCATGGGAAGATATCCTTGCCAAAAACTTGATACTTTCCACCTTCTTTTTTGAGGTCAGGGAAGGCAAGCTCCACCATCTCCTGGAACATAAGGGGCACTGGTTTGTCACGAATAATTCCCTTACTGCATATGCCAAGTAGAACTGCAAGGAGGGTGATGACAAAAACAACTGCCATCAGTACTGCAGGCAATGTCACGTCCAGAAGCTCATATGTGTCCAATGAATGCATGGCGGCTCTTTCCTTTCATTTCCCTTCTCCTGACTTTCTTCACTTATGCGGCCCGGTTATCGATGCCAAATCTCCTTGCTCAGATTGATTCCTTTAGCGCATGCGCGTGGGGGTTAGCCGGAAGGACTTTAGCCTCGTTCCTAGGCGCGGCGTAGGGGTACAGGGTAACGTGGGAATTCGGAACGAGCAAAGAGGGGCGTTCCCAGGACGTACACACGCGTACGCTTGCTTCACTCTAGCTCTGCATGCACTAACGATCATGTCAAGGGGAAAGAAAATTACCAAGATCTACGACAACGTTGAGCCGGCCTTGATTGTTCCCGATCACTTCTTCTGCAACGTACGTGAGCTGCTGTTATATCAAATTTTAATAGTCCACGGGGTGTATATATATACTATATACTGGTACGTGCGGAGGAGAGTCTGACCCATGCACGCCATGGTCTGACACCTGCACGACTACTTCGTCAGTCACCAGTTTCCGTCTCTGGCAGCACTTGGCTGGTTTCCTAGTACAGAGCCTCAGACTGGTACACTGCTACCCACTGTTGGCTGACAGAGCAGACTGGTACACTGCTACCCACTGTTGGCTGACAGAGCCTCAAACTGGTGCACTGCTACCCACTGTTGGCTGATTACTAATATTTCCTATACTCAACCCCCAGCAAAGCTCCACGATTGTGGTCATCTACAATGAGCCACTAGGAGAAGAAGTGGACGGTGTCACTCTGATGTTCCCGGGGGACACGCCAAGCAGCTCTCCAAAGAGGGTTGTCCCACGGAGAGTCGGCAGCCGAACACTGATCTTTGACACCCCAGGTGATATGACATTGCTATTATATCATACCGATTCTTTGACTCAACTTGGAGACTGTTGTGAGAAAGCTACTAACTCAAAACAGCCATATCGGGCAAGCCAACATATACGTTCCGCGTGGGTATGAGGCTGCACAGCCATGCACTGTAGTAGCTTGCACTTATCGAGTACTTGTTTTGCAATTGAGTGATCCGGAATGTGTGTACACTGGAAGTTCTCGTAGGTGGCATCATCAGCCTCATGCATACATATAAACCCATTGCAGGCTTTTAGCTGACGTCATCATTTTTGAGAATACGGATGAGTACACCAACATGGCAGTTGTTTCTATGGCAATCTCGGCAAACACAATAATGCACCAGCATTGCTTTGTAGTATTATTGTGTTGAATCGAATGAAATGCGATTGATATGTAGGCTATTGCAGCTATATCAACACTTACCAGTGATATGGATGCATGGTACGTTAACATTAAATTTTCGATCAATACTACATACAAGTCCAATGTAGTATGGTATGTACACCACGATGGCGGCACAAGTATAGTGTATGGAAATGCCACGGGGCAATGGGAATTTCATTTGTGGCAGATAGATAGATAGATAGATAGATAAATTTTAATTTTAGACAGGAAATGTCCCTTCAGTCACCTGGCTGGTCCTCCAGGGAGTCCTGCACATACAGTACACACAACTGCACATTCATCTACAAAATCAAAACACATACAGTCCTGCACATATATATATACACACAATTAAGTACACATTCGTCTACAAAAATTACAAAATCAAAACTCAAAACGCATACAGTACACCACACAAATTGCCTACAAAGATTACAAAACCTCAATTTATCATTATCTATTAAAGCTGATCTCATGTTTCCTCCTCGTGCTTGCTCATCACATACTGCAGCATGGAGGAGATTGTACACAACCAATGAATAATGTTATGACCGCCAATGAATAATGTTATGACTGTACCTGCTGCGGTTGAATGTGGGACAATGGGATAGGATTTTCCTAGAAATGACGTCACTAAGATTATTCATCACGGAAGTGGTATTGTAGTAAACCACCAACCTGAAACTGCTCTATATTGGGGCATGCCGGGGAGCATATAATTATGGTCTGTTATCATAAGGTCTAATGCTCACAGCTCAAGCTCACATCATGAGGAAAGGATGCATGGGTCTGGCTTCCGTGAGGTGCAGATACACCGGTAGTACATTCTGCCATGCAGTCACTTGAATGATTCAGTGAGTTTCGGGACCAGTGTTGATTCCAATCATAAGGACAAAAGCACCAACACAAGATGTTATAAAAACATCAATCATTATTATGTAAGTGATCAAAACAGGAATCTTGCGCGCTCCGGCACTAGTATGCATGACAAATGGAAGTCAGAGGTTAAAGGGTATTGAATCCAGCAAAATAATCAAATGGGAAACAGAATGTCTTGAAAAATGATCTGATATGTCATATACTTTGAATTCAAAACTAATTAACTCATGCATCCTTGAATCCAAGAAATCATAGCACACCTAGAGCATATGATGACATCATTGGTTTTTCACGGCAGAGGAAAAAAAACAGTGATGTCAGTAAGCATGCAGTCTTCTTGCCTGATGTTATGTGTTATCTATATCTCTCACTGCAACTATTGACCACATCAAGTATCAGTTATTTGGCACCGTTAACAATGGAATGCTTGTGTATTCACAAACATTGCAGTGCTGCTCTTCATAGGCCCACTGAATGAACTAAGCTAGTTGATCCCCCTCCCCACCCCCACTCCTCCCACCCTCCATCTAGTATACTCAGCAAGCAGGAGTTTTGTCCAAGTGCTCCCTCTGCTGAACCTGCCCCAGGGGGAGGTGGAGCTGTCCTCGTTCAAGATCGGTGTCAAACACCCAGTCCGGAATGTGATGGAGCTCTGCCTCAACCTCTCCTCCAACGATGCCGTCCTGCCCGTACTCATCGCGCTCATGGTACACTGTGAGCGCGAGAATGGAAGAGATCAGTTTCAGGTTGGTGGTTGTTTGGTGTGCTGCATAATGACATCATTGTTTTTTTCCTCTGCCGGCATGCCGTGAAAAACCAATGATGTCATCATATGCTCTAGGTGTGCTATGATTTCTTGGATTCAAGGTTCTGGTTACTCCATGCATGTAGTTTGAAACCACTCCCATGACCTTTTAAAGCCCATAATTATTGCTTGGTCTCAGCATCGCGTAGTGGCTGCTGTATCTGCAACGTTAACCCATAAGGCAGTATAGTCACTGTTACAGCTTTCAAACCAGCTTAAATTCATTACATGGTGCTGAGATGAAACTGCTGTAGTTTCAGGTCACATCACGTCAGGTAGCTAGCAGTGGATGCTTGAAACTCGGCAGTTATATCAAATTACTTGTTACACTAGTTGGCTGCCAGGTGCCAAAGACACCATCTATCGGTATGAGTCGAGTTTCCAACCACTATCAGATAAACTGAGCTTACAGTACTCCCTGGTTTAAATGACGTTTTTACAAGGACCAGCACACGTGATTTTACTGCCTGTGCAATATTAATTGTGTCAGATTTGAGTTGTAATCCTCACCTCTTTACTGTCTCGCTCTCCGACTGTTGAATAGGACCCTCACATCGACCGGATCATGGCCACTCTGGTTGGAAGCAGGCTGCCGGGAGCAAGCACCAGTATCAAGGATATCCTCCTGCCCGGTGAGACCACACAGCAAGGCCTGGGGCTTTGCAACCCCTTAGTGCTCATGCAACTAGGTATGTGTACTTAGCCTCGTTCCAGGCCATTCCCACAGCCAGTAGTTGATCACTTACAGTATGCGAATACGGCAGGGGATGACTTGGGAGATCTGGTCACATGCGGTGCCATCAGGTAGACAGATGGTAGACACATGGGGGGTGGTCCGAATGAAGAATCTCAATGCCCTTTCTTGTATTGTCCGCCCAAAGGCTGGATGTCAGAGCATTCGCAATTGCGGCAGACGATCACCATCCATACCATTTGTTGTTCACAACACTGGAGACGGATCGACACGAAACAGGTCCTCTAACGGTTGCCCCCCCCCCCCCCCCCCCCCCCCCCATAGGAATGTGACCAAGTTAATTCAAACAACCAAACCCAGCAATCGCATTGGATGACATGGCCTAGCTGTGATCCGTAACATTTTTTTGCAAGATCCCTGCAAAACGCAGTACTGCAAGTGATCCAATAGTGGTGGTGGAAGTGGCCTGGGAACAAGGCTAATGTATATCGCTGTTGGGAATGAGGTTAGGGGGACCTACAGTGGCATAATTGTACCAGTAGGATAACCATGTTGTACAGTTTAAACTGTTGTATCCTGAGGAAGGTCAGGGATAGAAACGTAGCAGGTTTGATGCAAGATTTGGTTGGTACAGTGAGAAACGAGAGTAATCTGCTGAGAGCCAACTGACATCAGAAACTGTGATATGGGACAAGTCGCAATTACAGGTCATGATTAGTGTTTCTAAATTAACTGGCAGGAAGAAAATGGCGACGAATGACACTTGAAGACTTGAGCAGAGAGTTTCGGCTCCGGGAGATGGAGAAACAGGCATATGTGCTGAAGACGGTATGTTAATTCCACATCATCGTTGTCAAAGGGCATCTGCAGTATATTTATGTTGTCCTTGTTGCCATAGCAACGTCTGAGATGGGCGAGAAGAAAGTCCAGGCCTACAAGTACGAGTTCGAAACATGAAGGTGTGTGTGTGTGTGTGTGTGTGTGTGTGTGTGTGTGTGTGTGTGTGTGTGTGTGTGTGTGTGTGTGTGTGTGTGTGTGTGTGTGTGTGTGTGCAAGTGTGTGCGAGTGTGTATGTGCATATATATGAGAGGGAGAGGGAGATCAAAAGAGAGCTAGAGTGGGGAGTGCCCCAATAATTGTGGCCAAGTGAGTGAAAAAGTCCACAAATGCATATTACATAATATTATATACAAGTAGCTGAGCTCGCTTCGCTCGCTCAGCTACTTCCCCCTTGTTCGCCTACCGTGCGTAATCGGCGCCGGACAGCTCTCTGAAGAGCTGCTTCTTGCGTTCGCTTCAGCTGCTGCTCGCGGGCACGATTGCGGCATCCGCTTCCACTGCTGCTCCCCCTTTGCCTCCGCCTCCAGCTGCTGCTCCCCGATTGCGCCCGCTTCAGCTGCTGCTCGCCGCTTTCACGATCAGCTGCTGCTCCCGATCGCGTCCGCTTCGACTGCTGCTCCCCGATTGCGTCCGCTTCAACTGCTGCTCGCCCGATTGCGTCCGCTTCGACTGCTGCTCCCCGACTGCATACTGGATTCCAGCCCATGCCAATGTTCTCGAACATTCTTCATGGAGTTCGAGGTTCAGTAAATAAATTAAAGTACGAAGGTTGCACGTCACTATAGTCTAGTCCCGCCCCACGAACATCCCACTTCCGTCACTCACAGACACACACACAGACACACAGACACACAGACACGTAAAATCTTAATGTATTGATGTATACGCATCCTCTCATCTCAGCAGTACATATGTATGTCACGGCTAGGCAAACAGCAGTGAATATTGTCAAGTACACTGGAGAATTAGCCTCGTTCCCAGGTCGAATGGGAGGAGAGAAAGCTCAGCCTGGGAACGAGGCTAACTGGAGAATCAGTTCCTGGGCCTAATAAACCTACTCACATTTTAGAGCCTGAGATTGGCAGCATAAGCTCTGGTGACAGTGAACTACAGCTGTGAACCTGTAACCTGCATTTCACTACATAACTGACTGGCAGTGCTATATTAGCCTCGTTCCCAGGCGCAAGTTAGGGGAAGAAGAGCGCTTCTCCCAGTTACCAAGCACCTGGGAACGAGGCTAAGGTACATCAAATAAATTATTACGGGCAAGTTTTACAGAATAGTGAGATGGATATGTCTAATCATTGACGGTAAATTATCATGTAACTACATTGCTCGTGCAGCAACCTTCAGTGACCATCAAGTCCAGCCCAGTCAGTTATTGGTGGACAGTAATACAGATTCCACTGCCCTATCACGAACATCAATCGGTTCTCCCCCACCCACACAGGAGCACATCAGTACGAGAATATGGTGACTCCAGAGGAGGATTGCATTCCCCCGTCCACCTCCTCCCCCGCCATTCACAAACTGTCCCATGAGGATGATCCCAGTGACAACGTGCAGGAACTGCTAAAGGAGGAACACACACTCTGCACAGCACTCGAGGATTACGATAACAGATCTGACCCTCAGAAATTGTCGTTGAAGGTGTGTGTGTCTACATTAGCCAGGCCGTCTCCCACTACGTTTTTAGCTGCATACGTACGTATATGTGACATCAGGTGGTCATCTTCCACTCCATTTTTAGCTGCATATGTGACGTCAGGTGGTTCAAAGGTCACGTATGCTGCTAAAAACGAAGCAGGAGACGGCCTGGGAACAAGGTTAAGTATGTGCTGCTGTACTACACACCAGCAAAGTGTTTCCTCTCATTAACTGTGCAGTCATGAGATGTTAAACAATATTCATGGTAAAGTAAGTTATCAACACAGCTGCCATATTTTGCACCCGTGAGATTTTTGTAGTACTACTCTACATACAGGACTCCTCATTTGCTTGTGTTGCAGGCTGGACAGGATGTTCACGTGCTGCGCAAGTCTGCGGATGGGTGGTGGTTTGGTGTGTCTAATGACAAGAAGGGCATGTTCCCTGGAAGATGTGTCAAGTCCGTCCGAAAGGTACCATCAATGGTAAGCAGCAGACCCGTATGCAGTAAATCTCTACAGAAGTCTCCAGTAGAGTTCCAGAAATTTCCAGTTGTCTCCAGTATTCTTCAGCAATTTTCACAGTAATCTCCAGTAATCTCTACAATAGACCATTTTCCACGTGATGTCACTTCCTGTGTACTAATTTCTGGATTGCCCTACGTACCAGTGAATTTTGTCCATTTCCCATAGACAATGTATTAGGGGGGGGGGGGGGGGGGGGGGGGGGGGGGGGGGGGGCAACTTTTGCCCCCCTAATACATTCTCTATGGGAAATGTAAAACTTTCACTGACTCGTAACTCCTCGTATGAGTTAATGCAACAATGAGTTAATGCACTGAAACTTGAGATATCATCTAAGTACCGCATGTAGTACATTCTAGGAGAAAATCAGGGCAGTGCAGCAATGTTGATTAATTAGTACACAGGAAGTGACATCAGCGGAAAATGGTCCATTCAGTTTCCATAATCCCTGGTAGTTGAGGGCCTAACATTAGATGCGTCCACTCCAGGTTTTGACATCCCACAAATTAACCAGCTATGGATTAGTACTTTGGCCTACTTGGTGATAGCTTGTTCACAGATTTTCATATAGGTATACAAGTAGCTTCGCTCGCTCAGCTACTTCCCCCTCGTTCGCATACATGAGTAATCCGGCGCCCGACAGCTCTCTGTCCAGAGCTGCTACTCCCCAATTGCGTCCGCTTCAGCTGCTGCTCCCCCCAATTGCATCGATCCACTTCAGCTGCTGCTCCCCGATTGCTACGGCTTCAACTGCTGCTCCCTGAAATGTGTGTGCTTCAACTGCTGCTTCCCGATTGCAACCCCAGCTGTTCTGGAAGATTCTAGCCCATGCCTGAGCCTAATGTATTCTTCGCGCAGTTCGAGGTTCAAGTACGAAGGTCGCATCACTAGTCTAGTCCCACCCCACGAACATCCCACTTCCGTCATGCACAGACACACACACACGTTAAAATCTTAATGTATTGATAGTGTGCAGCTAAGGGGTATGTACGTATAGTGGCCAAATGGCCTGAGATCTAGATACAAAAGAACCTGCACAAAGTTTGCTACCCAGACTTTCTCTGTAAAGCTTAGTGGTAAGTGTACCTCACTATTAGGCACTCAACTGCATGCTTCCCACCTGACATGCAGCGTAGCAATATAGCACATGAATAGAAAGAATGCTGGTGTGAAAGAGAGACTATTGTATGACTTTACATTTCCATTCCATCCAGCGCCGGAGGACTTCCAGTGAACTTCCTGACAACCGTACTGGCAGTTTGCGTCGCAACCACCGCAGAGGTTCTGTGGACAGTATTGACCGTCCCGGAGGGCAGCCCATTACCGATGATGAGCTGAGGAAGCATCCGAAGGCCACCTATGCAAACATCTACATCTCTCAGTTTGGCAAACCCATTCTAAGCTCTACTGACTCAGAGGTACGTAGCCCTAGCCTCGTTCCCAGTCCCACGCCCAGCTTTTCGTCGCTTGCAGTACGGTAAAGCAGGGAGGGCCTGGTACATTTCCTCATGTGAGCATGACGTAATCAAAAAAATGGCAAAATTTTCAGAATGAGGACGCAACGTTTTGCGTGTTATTCAACCATCTACACGTTCAACGCTCGGTGAGTATGACAGTCGCCCCCCGCTAGCTAGATACGTGTGGTATCTTACTTGGTACCTTCGCTCTTCTTGCTGTTCTGAGACCACGTATGCCCACGTTCAACTTCCGGTCTTTATACCCCTTGACGTCACTCACGTGAGGAAATGTACCAGGCCCTCCCCGCTTTACCGTACTGCAAGCGACGAAAAGCTGGGCGTGGGACTGGGAACGAGGCTACGTAGCCCTGCAGCTTTTGCTAGTGGTTCCGGGGCAATTGCATTTAAATCAGAGGCTGGAAACTTGGATGGGATATGTTAGTATCAAAGCCAGCAAAGCAGCAAGGGAGAATGTGACTGCTACGCATGTAGACTCAAATATGGTAAACGGATGGTTGCTAATTTAGTAACTGCCAAATATGGACTAGTCTTGTTCAGTGTGCACATGCTTCTGAACCATTTGCGAGTGAAAACACTCAGACTCCCTCGGTGGATATTTGGCCCATCTCCCGTTCATCTTCGCTTAACTGGGAATACTCTTCCTTCAGTCACTACATCATATGTACCCTCCTGTTTCTGTGGCAAGTTCATGTGACATGTAATGTCATAAACAGGTACTAGTACAATTAGAATACGAAAAGAAATTTTACTGAGTGTGCTGGACGACTCCCTTGAGTTTGTTGAGACAGTAATTAGAGACCTCACGCATCTAGTTATTGGACTTTAAATGCCTACCTTTTGGTGCAATAAAACAAAATGTCCAAGAACGACTACACTGAAGATGCACTTTGTTTCTACACTTGATTGGTTATTACCCCATGCATCCAAAGTCTGTAATTGCCCTTATGTGCTAATCATACTTCAATACGAATGCACTGCTGCTCTATTTACACAACCTGGCAACAGCAATTATGATGCCTCCTGACGTCTTAACTCACGCATACTTCTGATCATGTCCACCATGCAGCTCGTATTATGGCTCACCACAATTATTATGCAGTTTGGACCACACAAACTGTATGAGGGTGTGTTAAAGTGAACCATAAGCTGAAAGACTGACCTCCAATGTAGTCTGGTTGGTTAACACACATGTATGTGACATCACATCCTGCCTACAATGCATGGTCACTGCCACAAAGCTGAGACTGTATTTCCTACCAGGAAATTCGATGTACGTAATGACACAAGAGGACAGAAATGGCTGACCAGTATACATACTGAGTGAAAGCTTCCTAGTCTCAGCTTGTATAGTGTGCTCGGCTCTCAAGGAGTAGATAACTGGGATGTAGTGCGCCCACCTTGTGGGGCTTGCATTTCCACCATGGAAGGCCCGCTTCCTAGAGCTAAAGTAGAGTGGGAATGGATAGGGTCATGAATGTGGCTGCATGAATATTATGTGTGCAATTTGAATACCCAAGAGGCCGGGTTTTAGATTCATCCTCCATATTTATATTAAACTTGAGGGATCAGATTTGACGTAGAGTGCTCATGTTTGTACAGTGAAACCATATTGGGAGTTGCATAGCCTAGTCCCCAGGCCTACACCGTTTTCGGTTACACAGAGAATAATCACCGAGGCAGCCTGCAGATGAGGGTTGGAGTTGCACATTATTAATATCCAATGACTGGAATTTTCATGTGTTTCTGTGAGCCCAGAAATGCAAGCCCAATTCCCTCTGGGTGAAGTGAACGAGTGTGCAACTGACGTTTGTCCATAGGCTGGTTTCGGCTTTTGTCCGATTAGCATTGCATCCTAACTCCATGCAGATAAATTACGTTCATTGAATCATCTTGTTAACGGATTGTTTGGTGGCCAGGTGGTTAAAGCGCAGTAGGCAGCAGGGATTGACGAGAAGGGGTAATTACCTTTGTGACCTTCAGAAGGGATATTAAGCTGTCGTTCCCCAGGGGACCTGGTTTCTTGCCTTCTCCAAGCCCTCACTAGCCACTATTTGGTAAACACCTCAGGGGTAATAAAGATTATATATTAAAACAAACTACCACATTTCTCCACATTAGTCTGCTACAAGTGACAGTGGTCGAGTGGAGAAACTCCCCACCATCTCAGAGCGGATAAGGAAGATTCATGGAGTCTCAATATTGCCAGCAGCAAAGCCTCCCGGTTGGCAGATTGGCAATGGTATGCATCTGTCTGAGTCCACTGACACCGGGCTGGATAGGATAGAGGAGTGGCCATCAGCAGAGCCTATAGAACTGGTAAGGCAACAAGCACACCTTGCAACACTCCCTCCCTCCCTCCCTCCCTCCCTCCCTCCCTCCCTCCCTCCCTCCCTCCCTCCCTCCCTCCCTCCCTCCCTCCCTCCCTCCCTCCCTCCCTCCCTCCCTCCCTCCCTCCCTCCCTCCCTCCCTCCCTCCCTCCCTCCCTCCCTCCCTCCCTCCCTCCCTCCCTCCCTCCCTCCCTCCCTCCCTCCCTCCCTCCCTCCCTCCCTCCCTCCCTCCCTCCCTCCCTCCCTCCCTCCCTCCCTCCCTCCCTCCCTCTCCCCTCCCTCCCTCCCTCCCTCCCCCCTCCCCCCTCCCTCCCTCCCTCCCTCCCTCCCTCCCTCCCTCCCTCCCTCCCTCCCTCCCTCCCTCACTCCTTCCCTCCCTCCATTTCTCTCCACACAGCCCAGGAGATTTCGGCTTCCCGGTTCTCGTCCATCACCTATACTATCTTCATCACCCCTCACCGTAGTACACCTTGATGCACCACGAAGCATCTGGGGGCAACCCCATAATCAGGTTGATGACGAGACTTCCTCCAACTCAGCTTTTGAAGAGGACGAGGACCTCTTACCTCCTGCACGACCTCCTCCTTCACACAGACCAGAGGTCGGAGCTTCTCCCCAAAAGAAAGTCCCTATCTTACCTCCTTCACGCCATACTACGATAGTGAGTACTGCAACATTGTGCACTTTCACTTTCACCTGTGGATACCAGTAGACATGCACTGCCACCACAGGTTAGAACTACCTGATGAATGACTCAGAGTTCAAAAGCAACTTTTCTCCTGAGAGAATGCACTTTGAGCTGTGGAGATGTAAATATATAAGGCCTGTCGACTATATCACTTCAGTCAATGTAGTAATGTACCTATCAGGTTTATTTCACAGGAGATGCCTTTCATTGCTTGGAAAATGGATTTTAGTGGAGAAAACGTTTGCAAATTACATTTCTTAAGACCCACTAATGTAGCCTGCATGCATGTGCATTGGGCGGCCAGGGTACACTCAGGAGTACGTAGTCAACGGTATAGCCATGATACTCGATACAGGTGCTACTACCAATAGTGGACTATCCAGCTTTGGTAACACAGCTAGAATCAGTGCACCGGAAGTACCTGCACATGGCCATGTCTAGCTATATGTCTCCATGGGAGCTTATGAGCGCCGCGAAGGAGCGTCAAACTACCATACTTGTTAGGGTTCCATCTGTTGCCAGGTTAGCAGCCACACAACGCACCTTATACGGAAGGGCTACACCTCACACCTACTGTGTTAAGAAGCCTGTGAGGGCTCGCAGATGTTTGAAAAACTAACCATCCGATAGCATACACACCTGCCCACCTACTTGCATGCTGTCACGTGCAACCGTACACATACACAGACCGCAAATGCCAGCAATTCAAATCCATATAAGGAGCGTTGTGTGCTGCTACCTGCACCTGATGGTTATGCTAGTCGGATGCTCCTTCCCATTATGGGCTGCTACTGGGACTGATTCTGGTTTGATTCTCGTGTGTTAGTTGTGCCTAATTCGATAGGCACATTCACTGTGCACATACTATGTACGCATACCAGTGGTCACTCCTCTGACCTCTCCTCTGACCTCTCCCTTTACTTGCAGGAACCACAGGCACCACTGCAACACCCCTCATCTCCTCAGACGCGTACCAAGAAGGGGCCTAACCCAGTTCCATTACCCAGGCCTCGCAGAATACCAAAAGACCAAACTAAACCCAACCCACATTTTGAAGAACCTGCGTATGATGATGCGACAAGCAGCAGACCTTCCCGAAACAGACCGCTGGAACAACATTCAGCCACTACAACACATTTCGATGCAGTAGGAGATCACGTGTATGATCTACCAGACCACCTACCTCCAAGAGATGTACCACGTCAGAATCCTGTGCCCCCAATTGGGCCAAAACCACGGTCTGGGTCAGGAAGACAGGTGCACTTTGCTATTCCTGGGAATGATTCGTCTCATCAAGACAGACATCAAAACTTCTTGCGGACCCATATGTGATGAGTATTGATCGTGCTTTATTTCATGCTGTAGTTGTGATGTATATTTTTACTGTAGCTAGCTATAAGGCACGTTCTGTGTGATATCTTTTACCACTTTTAAGGTGGTCAAAAACATAGAATATGTAATCTAATTCGTCTTTATCATGCTGTTTATAATGTTTGTATTGCTCTGGATGTGATTTTGCTTGTATACTGAGTTCTGAACACTGTTGGAGCATCATTCTTGTGCACGCATGATGGAGACAATGGCAGACAAAATATTATAACTGCCATGCAGGAATATGTACTGTTAATTATGTACCATTTTTAGCACTTGAAAATATTGTTGCACGAGATTAAATTTCCTTGTAGCTAGCTACTTGCTTCACAGTGCCTGCGTGGGTTTGAGGTTGCACATATGCACACTTAATACTGGAACAGGCCAGATTGAGGCTGGACTGAGCATACTCACAATGCCTTGACCAATCACAGACAAGGACATGCAATGTAACCAGCGTATGTGCCAGGCAACCCACAACCGATGAGAGAACATTTTCGTCTATATAATTCATATTGCGTCATATTCTGTGCCTGGTGTTGTGTTATGCTTAGTCACATTCTGATGATGCGAGGGTCTGGCTGCGCCAGACTAGTGCATGTATAGCTCCTCCACGTTCACATACACTCACGTACTCAGACCCCGCCCCACAATGTCGTGCATTCGTCTACTGTAGATATTAAAATGCCATGGGGGTCACAAGCATAAACAGTGCAACAAACCTTTGCTGCTTTCTCTATCTAATTGTTCCTCCCCTGCAGCTTCATTCTTTTGTAGCTGCTGTGCTCAGCCTGTGGTCATCCCTAGCTTTTTGTCCCAGTCTGCAACAAGTAGATGGGGAGCCTGAGAACATGCTCTAAATTACCAGTTCCTTTTGTGGCAGGTAGATCACAAGGAGACAGATGTGAGCTGGCCAGTCTGACGGCTATCTAGGGGGAAGGGGGGGATTAATTTTGTATTACCACACCGGATGTAATTTTACGGGGTGGGGCTGCGTATATCACATGACATAGCACAGCAGGACATGCAGGATTCTGCTCTACCTACGATGGCAGAGATCGCAAGGATACTGTGTTGCCGGAGGACTAGAGAGGGTCCACCACTACCTAAACCTACTCCTCTTCCTTGGAGCAAGGTGAGGATTGCTCACACACGTGAAGAGACTGTCACAGATGTATACAATAAAGATATAACTATCTCTGAGGTAGCTATAGTCTCACAGGCCAGATCCAATGGCCCGCGGGACTGCTAACTATGGCTATGCTGTTTAGCTTAGGTGGCAGGTAGGTAGCAATAGCTGAGAATGTTTATCTCTCGGTGTTCACAGTTGCAAGTAGTTACAGAATGGGAGAGAGGCGCAGACCTAGAATATCTGTTCAATGCACCTCCCGCTGAACATTTGTGGGGGCCATCCCTCCTTGTCCTGGCCTCATTCCCAGAAGACCTTGTCCCCCCACCCCTTTCTGATTTCTGTTGACTATGAAAATTGCCTCATTTCTTGTTTCTTGTACTAGGTATTTTCACCTGGCTACATTTCCTGTATTTCCGACGTATATACAATGATTGGATTATTGCCCATTCAAAGTTTGTCTAGCTAGCGAGATAATCGGACTCAGTTGAAACAGCAGAACAATGAAATGTTTTGTAGCCAGTTTACCATTCGAAGCTAGTAGAGAAGTTTCACCCTCGGAAACTGCAGTATGCAGAAGTGTCACTTCATTGGAAGTTTTCTTCAATTCTTTGCAGGTTCTTGTGGTGTGTGTTGTGATGTTTGTTGGCTACTTCGGTAAGTCAAGTTAACGTGAAGGGGCAGGATATGCCTGAGTAGATTCTGCTCCCCCAATTATGCTTTAGAGCACTGCTCACAATAGTTGTGCACATTATGCCACAGAAGTTTCCAATTCAGCTCCATTGTGCTCAAGATTTCTGTCACAATCACACTGCGCAAAAAAACCTGTCAGCACTTTAGCGCTTGCTGTATACAAGTGATGTCTACCAGTCAGCTGCTCTCAAGCAGTCCAGAGGCAATGGCCTTGTTCAGTCTTCAGTCGATGTTTCTACGACCTCTATGGTGGTCATTTCAACTTCTGTACTGGCAGCTCTCATTTGTAAATTCATCTCCTACCGGTCTTAAGGTTGGCTCCACTTCAATTGAACCACACCCATAATTATATATCTGGTCAGCATATGTCCTACTATGCTGACAATATATGCGCTTGATGCTTCCTTCATCCAATTGTGATGCTAGCAGAACTTATGCAGGCCTAGTTGGATAGGAAGGATTACTGTCATATACTTCGATTAGCTAGGCAAGATTAGTGCTCTAGTACAAAGAAGCTAACTGTGTGTTGCCAGTGGCACAACTGTTCGATGTGATTTTAAGAATTGATATGAACTGTCATGCATGTCTGTGTGTGCTGAACAACCTAGTAGCCAACATTAGTATAGCAACCCAGTCGCTAGGTTACATGTATCACCTCTGTGTGTGCTGAACAACCTAGTAGCCAACATCTGTATAGCAACCCAGTAGCTAGGTTACGTGTATCACCTCTGTGTGTGCTGAACAACCTAGTAGCCAACATTAGTATAGCAACCCAGTAGCTAGGTTACGTGTATCACCTCTGTGTGTGCTGAATGACTTAGTGGCCAGGTTAGAGATACTGAACTTTGTCAGTGATCTGAACCTCTCCTTGTATTGCAGGGGTATTCATGCTATTTGCTTTCCTGCCGTTTATGATCCATGATTTCTTTCCACGGCTGAACTCAGAAGAACTGGGTGAGAGAGAGAGATCTGGAGTCTTAATGATGTGCATTATAGTACGAGACGCCTTCTGAATACTAGTCAGATGCTCTTACCACCTGCATAATACAGTGGAATCCTGTGGCAGATTAACAGCAGAAAACGCACTGTCCGTCTATACCACACATTAAATTTCATTACTCCATGCAAACACACCTTAGGTCATCAGACAGGGTACCTGGCAGGAGCGTTTTATGTGGGTACTTTTGTGAGCAACCCGCTGTGGGGATGGTTGGCAGATACCTGGGGCAGAAGACCGGTGCTCTTACTGGGGGTGTGTGGATGTGTGTCTGCAGAAATACTGTTTGGGTTTTCCCAAAACTTTGGCTGGGCTATGGGAGCCAGGATCTTGTGGGGCGTACTGAATGGAAACATGTTCGGGACTATGAAAGTATATGTAACTGAGGTGAGTCTGTATATGGAGATTTCTGAACTTGTAGAAGCCAACGTTTGGTATACTGTTTCCATGCAGATTTGTGACGACACCAATCAGGCTTCAGCGTTCGCTAAAGTGTATGCAGTTGGGGGAGTTGGAAGATTTCTGGTTAGTAAAAAAACCCGTTTGTGCATGGTCTCTACATGTGCAGGGGCTCCTGGTCTGCGATGTATATATATGGCAGAATGGCAAATTTTTCGTACTCGTGAAATAGTATCCACTACCCAATAATTACCGATAACTGTAACTTGTACATACCCCTAATATCAAATTTGTGCTTAGAGCTTGCGATATCAGTACCATATAGCCCTCTGGAACTTGTACACTGTAGCAAATTAAACCAGGTCTTTACATGTGTGTAAATAGGGAGCAGACATAGATCCAGGCAAGAATATTCAATGGTGGCAGTTGCAACCAGACAAACTCAGCTGTAGGAAGTCCTACTGCAGACAAGATAATAATGAGCCAGAAAAACGTTGTAGGTAATGATTCCTTAATCCCTTGGCAAGGCCCTTGTTTCTCCTCCGGTACACACAACATTGTAACGACTTGGAAATCTTATGATCACATGGCATACAATCTATTAGTCACCGGAGATCATGTTTTTGTTAATACATTATTTCACAGGGTCCAGTTTTTGGTGGCTTTCTGGCTCGTCCAGCTAGCAAGTATCCTCTTCTGCAAGTACCGTTCTTCTGCAAGTTTCCCTATGTATTGCCCTGCCTGGTGGGAGCAGGTCTGGGCATATTGAGCCTCATTGGTAAGCACGACATACTATGGTTTGGATTGCGATAATTGGATACAGATCTCGGCCAAAAGTATCAGCTATCGACAATGTTGCAAAATGTATATTGGAAACTAAGTTTTATAATGATGGTTGAAAAATGGCTGTAAAATTGTATAATATATGCACAGATATGTACATGTAGACAAAATTCTTACAGTTGTATAAATATATAATCACCTATCAGTATCAGCATTTTTTGTTATCATTACCGGGTTATCGGAATATCAGCTAAATTCCATACTGGTGCATCACTACCATTGCAAACTGTGAGTTTCTTTGAGTGTGCAAAAATTAGTGTGCAAAGCACGTCACACGTATAATAGGTTCAGATATCAGTTAAAGAGAACAGGGATGATGGATAATGAATTAATGCTCACATGCACAATTTTTATCGCTGCTACACTTCGCGTAGTGCATGACCCCAATGTATGGAATATCTCTTTTTCAAGTTATACATTAGTTTCTCACTGTCCGATACATGTGTAGTGACCTCATACTGTGTGAGGCATGCATGCGTATAACCTAGCAGCTATTAGTGTATGTCACTGTGTATGTCACTGTGTACCGTGTTCTGCAGCTGCTTGCATATTTCTCACTGAACCTGAAAAGATGCGGGAGAAGGACAGAAGAGAAGTGCTACGTCCACAGACAGTATCAATTCAGCATGCAGATGGTGACAGTGGTGTTTATACCACTTATTCTGAGCCTGGTAGTAAAGAACCCACGGAGAGAGATCCTCTGATTCAGAATGTGTCCCAGAAGACTCCAGTCCCATTGTACAGTCTGGAAGATTCTTTGGACGTGCAGCGGCGGAGGGTACAGGACCCCACCTGCTGTAGGCCTTGTGTAACCTGCTGTACAAACTGTCAGGAGGCCTGTACTTTACACAGTGCCAGGTCATTGGTGGTAAGAAAATCCAAGGCTGGAGCTGCCAAAGTGAAGGATACTCTCACTATTTTACAAGATCGAAGAGTGTTCATCTGCACTGTGCTGTATGGGATGATCGCTTTTATTGGAGCTCTTTCAAATCAGGTGGGCCATTACCGGTATACGCAAATACATAGCGAACCCAACATAAAAACACTATCTCTCTGCATGTATCCGCTGTCATGTTACTACATGCTTAGCCTCGATCATTCCCAGGCCCGTCTTGGGCCTGGGAACAAGGCTACTACTTGCTCTAACAGCATGAAGTAACAACATTGGATTTACCGATGGGATCTCAGTGGTACAGAGACAACTGAAATCTTGACCACAGACTTAATTGTGTGGTCTGCAGTGTCAATCTAGCAAACCTAATTGTAGTCACTGTGACACACTGTCACCATATCCATGGTAATGCCCACCAGTGGCTGTGCATCTCCATAAGTTTGAGTGTTAAAGTTCTTTTCATATTGCACCAGCTATTTCCACTGTTGATGGTGACTAATCACAACCACGGAGGCTATGGGATGGACGACAGTGAAATTGGTGTTGCCCTGATGGTCGCTGCTGTCTGTGAGTTCTTGTGGCAGGTGCGATGATTCCTACTGACAGGAGCTTATGCTGCTTTAGTGCAGCTGAAATGTGTGGCTATACCTCTCTCCCAATGCAGCTGTTTGCATTCCCGTGGATCAGCAAATGCTTGGGCTATCGATGGACCTTTCGGTTTGGGATATTACTCTATGTAGCAGCTACTATTGTGCTGCCATTCTCCAATCAGATTACAGGGCCCATACCAGTACCTGCAGACACTTCAGGAAGTGGATCTGGCAGTGGCTCTGAGAACCACACCGACTACTGTGGAAATGATCTCAATGCAGAATTGTCTGTCAATGTGGATTCAGTGAAACGTATCCCTGTATACGTATGGGCATTACTGACGGCTCTCCTTGGAATCCAAATAATGTCCAGGTATGATGTAGGTTTTGCCTCCACGGCTTACATGTATACATATCTTGCTTACACAAATCCCTCATTGACATGCAAATATCCACATACAACTTGCAAACACAATCATGTATCTGCAGAATGATGAGTTTTGCTGCTCGTGCAGTTCTCATTGGTAACGCAACTTTGGTAAGAGTATCGTGTGTGTGTGTGTGTGTGTGTGTGTGGGGGGGGGGGGGGGGGGGGGGGGGGGGGGGTGCAGGTAGTGAGGTGGTCACACAATATCTCTATGGTGGCTGTGAAGCGAAATGTTGAGTGTTCAAATCCCACTAGCTAAGTTCCATCAGTGACAGGTGTTTGTTCTATCGCTACACTGTTTCTCCCAGCATACTCAGCTGTAAAGTAAGGACCTGGCTCTGGCCGGGGATGGACAAATCCGCTGTCTGTGCCATGCACCACTGTGGTCCGGGTGGGATCTCGAGTGTCCACACCATGGGTGGGACCTCGGGTGTCCGTACCACGGGTGGGACCTCGGGTGTCCGTACCATGGGTGGGACCTCAAGTGTCCACACCACACAGGTGGTGGAATGGTCAGTGCTGGGTGTCCACACCACGGGTGGTGGAACGTACAGTCACTGCTGTTCCTATGATTCCCCAGTCCGGCTCCAGACTATCAGGGCAGACCCATTGCACCTGGGTGGCACACAGGACCAAGTGCAGCATGACCTTGTAAAAGCCTATAGTAAATTTGTCCATGTTTTTTGTTTTTGGGGTGGCAGGGATGCTCCACAGAGTAAGAATTGCCATAGCTGATCAAAGTAACATTGATTGGGCATTCTGCATCTTTGTAGCAATCAACTCGTGGTGTGGTGACTGGAGTGGGTGAGTCCGTGTGTGCCTTTGGGTCTGCCGTGGCACCCATAGTAGGTACACCTCTCTTTGCCTGGAGCGAGAGCACTGGTGAGTAGGCTCTGCTACAGTGGAGCTACAATAACTAGCACTGCATTACCAATGGCATTTAACAGTGTGCGCCTTCTTTTACACAGGCTTAGGTTGGCCTCTGAATTACCATTTTGTGTTTGACCTCTTGGCGGTGCTGGGTCTTCTAACAATAGCTGTCAGTCTATTTCTTCCAAAGACTGTTGAGTCAAAGAGAGAGGTGTTTGTGAATGTTGATAAGATGTTGCAGTGATTGTAATGTATTTATCTGTTGCATATGGCACAATTGTACCCAAAATGCTAAGTTTGGGGAATGTAAGTTGTTTGTAGATAATTAGCAAGACTACAATGCGAGCCCCACCCACCACATTTTTAATCATGGGAATGTGGGCGAGGTTACCGAAAAACCCATCATGACTACGATACTGCGTGCACTGACTTTCCACTTGAGAGGACGCTTCTGTGGCAGTACTAGAGCCACGCGATTACTGTCAAGTACACCAACGGCAACGAGGGGCGAAGAAGGCACAAAGTGCTCGCGGGAAGAAAACTCGGTGCTTGTCAATTGGAAAGGTCAACCCTGCACATGGAGCAGATACCACTACGTTTGGCTCAGGGACAGCTGTCTTTGTCCCCGCTGTTTCCACCCCCAGACTAACCAGCGTCTTTTCGATACCCTGCAACTTCCTCTGGACGTGAAACCCAAGGGGATCAACTGGACAGACGAAGGATTATCGGTCCAATGGCAGGATGGTCATGAGTCAGTTTACACAACGAAATGGCTGAAGGAAAACAGCTATGAACATGAGGGATTGGTAGCAAGTACAGAAGCTGAGCATGTTGTGTGGGGTAAGGAAATAGCACTCGATCCGCCCTGTGTTGAGTACAGTGCAGTTATGGAAGATGATCGAGCTCTTTTGGAGTGGCTGGAAAAGATTGAGAAGTTTGGGTTTTGTTTTGTTGAGCGGACTCCCTTGGAACCGGAAATCTCGAAGCAGCTTTTAGAGAGGGTCGGCGTAATCCGTGACACCTTCTATGGTGCATTCTGGACCTTCACTGCTGACTTGGCAGGCAGGTACAAGATTGTGTTTATGTGCATGAGCAAGGCGCGTGTGTGTGTACATGCATACATCTGTGTTGTAGCTGTGTATGCATGTGTGTGTTAACCTTGTTCCCAAGCCCCATCCTGCTTTTCATCACTTACAGTACCCCACTATACTTTTCGTCGCTTGCAGTACTGCAAGTGTGCAATGGTAAGCTGGGCAAGGCAAGGGAATGAGTATGCTTCATATAAGCCCTGAAAGGGAGGGAAGGGTATGAAGTGATGCAATCCTGTAATCTTGAATTCATCTTTGGTTTTCTTATGATGCAGTGATACAGCGTATACGAACCTTCACATTGATGCTCACACTGATGGCAATTACTTCTCCGAGGCACCAGGTTTGCAATGTCGTAAACAATAAGCCTTGTTCCCTGACCGGTTGACAGCAAAACTGAAACATGGTGGAAAGCTAGCCTGGGAGAATGGCAAAGGGATAGACGCAACTTGTTTGATCACTTAGAAGTGCATACTAGGATTGTGACTCCACCACTGTGTATACCATCATACACTGACTCAAATGTTGACATCGTGTTGAAACTAACCTTAGTGGTGGAGTTACAAGCACTTTTGATTTCCCCTGTATTGCATCGACCAGGGGGGGGGGGGGGGGGTGGGACAAGGTCTGTGCGCACGCGGTACAATTAAAATTCCATAGGGATAGTGCACAATAATATACAAGAAGTATGCAGAACTAGCAGACTAGTAACAGCTCTAGCGCTGACGTAGCACTGGGTTCGATCGCTTTATTGACTTCCTACCTGATGTTAAACACTTGAGTGCGGTCGACAAGTCTGCATTCGCTGATATTCTCGGTGAGTCTGCATGGTCACTTACATAACTGCTCAGTACAGGCACGTAGTAGTGTGTAGTGGTTTATACCCAGTTCGGTCACAGTCTTTGCATGGAGGTTACTCTTCAGGATGCTTTGAAAGCGCAATGCAGCCTTCTTCCACGGAGAAAAGCAGTTGAACGACTTTGTATTACGTCATACAAAATGACAGTGCACGTGATCTTGTGATTCTATATAGTGATGAATTAACCGAGATTCTATTCCTCTGGCTCAGGGTTGCAGATGTTTCACTGTCTCCACTTCCAAGGGACAGGAGGGCAAAGCATGCTCGTGGACGGCTTCAAACTTGCAGAGGAAATCCGCAGGAGGAACGCTGAACACTTCCGCATCTTGTCCTCAGTTCCCATCCCTTACCACTACACTGACAATGATCACAAGTTTCTGAATCACAACATTCCATTCACTATCAATCCTGAGACGGGCAAGGTGAGTCGAGTGCACTTTAACAACACCGACAGGCTGCCCATTGATCAGACATGCATCAAAAAGATGCAACAGCTTGGAGGCATTGACGGTACACAATCAATCTTCAAACTGTACGAAGCTTTCCGAACCTTCTTACAAACCATGAAGGATGAAGCTTTGGAGTACCAATTCCGTTTGGAGCCCGGTCGAGCACTGCTCTTCAACAACCACCGTGTCCTGCATGCACGCAAGGCCTTCACTGGAGAGAGGAGGATGTGTGGTGGGTACATCAACCAGGAGGACTGGATTAGTAGGTTGAGGGTGCTGGGAGAGAAATTTAGAGAAGAATGAGTCTTAATCTTGTTGTTGTTCTATGCATGATGTATGCTTGCTGTGAGTGTTGCAAATTGAATCCTATACTGTACATCATATGTGTAAACTGCATAGCCAGTTGGCAGTTGTACAGTATTAGTCTCAGTCCCATGCGCCACATGGACGGCAGACCCAATTCAAACTGACTAATTAAGTTAGCGCAGCGCTATAGTGCATGTGGATTAGCCTCGTTTCCCAGGCCGTTCCCACTGCCAGTATTTCATCGCCACCGTTTCATACTGGAAGTGCATGATGAAAATACTGGCGCGGTAGTGCATGGGAACGAGGCTACATGTGGATATCATATTGGATGTGCATGCTGGATTAAAATTAAGGTCTTCATGCATGGGACTGAGACAGTATACGTAGATGTAATACCAGCAGGATCCCACCTATCCATAGCCTCATTATCACACCTTGCAGCGTGCGGCTTCCAGTTTTTGATTGCATGTAGAAGACCTGCATGGGAACGAGGCTAACCCATCTAGACGGAAACATCCAACATGAGTTTGTGCTTAGTAGATTCACAGGACGTATACTTCATTCGGAAACAACACAACGTTATGGTGCAAGATTGAGAGATATCGATACATGTACTATAATATTATAATATCATAAGAGAATTGAAAAACAGTCACAACCAACAAATCTTCAGACCGAGAGATATCGTTTGTAAATTCACAAACATCCACAGTGATTACATCACGGAGGAAGACACAGTGACATTGTCAGGAGTGAGTGGGTGGGCTGGCTGGTCACCAGTAGAATGAATTGGAGAGGAAACTACTAACGGAGCTGAACCATCCACCCTGCTCCACGGCACCACTCCTTTCAATTGCCTGGGAAGGAAGATTAGAGCTGCCATCAACACTTGGGTAAGCACACACAGGATGGGTGCCACTCACTCAACAGCATGGTTGGCCAACCGTAGTGTAGTTTTATTTCTCTAGGTCCCAGAGCCAAACCAACCCCAGCGTGGATCACTTCCAGTATCCGCACTGGGGTTAGTTTGGGTCTGGGGCTGAGACAAACAAGGTACATGTAGGTGTACATGGTGCTCATAGGGTACCACAAGGATGGGTCGACCCTACAAAGCTTACGTACATGTAGTGCTAGCTGAGCACTGGATACCATGAGGGTGGACACACCCAAACCTGACACTGCAAGATTCAAGTGCCAAGCAGCTGGGCTTAGCCAGCAACATCTTTCTCTAGCTTACAAGGTACATGTAGGTGTACATGGTGCTCATACTACAAGCATGGGTACTGCAAGGGTGGGTCCTACAAAGCTTACAATGTAGACTTCTAGAATAACCACAAACCTGACATTTCAAGACTACATATAAGTGCCAACTGACTGAGTTTAGCCAGCAACGTGCACCCTTGTCTAGTTACGTTGGCCAGACCCCATTCCACACAGAGGGAAATGGTCTGGGACATGGCCATAGAGCAGTTTGTCATCGTACGCAGTGGAGTGTATACCAATCACAGCACAGCAGTCAGTCACATGCTATGTGTGAATTGAGAGAAGTGTGAGAAGTGAACTGGCCGGAAAATGTCTTGACTTGTGAGCTGAAACACAGTAGAAATCGAAATTGCAAGTGCAGCAAGGTCGCATGTCTTACTTTTGGCAATTGCGGTCACTAACATTGTCAAGGCTAGATACATAAATTCCTGAGTGGCAAGCCACTCTACGGCCATGTCCAAGACCCTTTCCCTCAGTGAGCAACCGTTGCTCACTGAGGGAAAGGGTCTTGGACATGGCCGTAGAGTGGCTTGCCACTCAGGAATTTATATGTATCTAGCCTTGACCAACGGGTTCTGGCCACACAAGACTAGCTTGTGAGGTGGTGTTGCTGGGAACTACAAGCATAGGTACACCAAGGGTGGGTGGTGGGTTCCCAGTGCCGTGAGTGCTGTAGGCCGTGGGTGCCCATGAGGTTGGCCACCATAAACTTGGCACTGCAAGAGTGAGTGCCAAGCAGCTGAGCGTCCAGTTCAAGCTCTGACCCTGCCTACCAAACTTACCTTGCAGCAAACTTGGAACCAAGCACACATAATTGTACATGTACTATGGTGAATTAGTACCCTAGCTCGTACCCAGACCTTCTCACCCCAGCGTTTGTTGCTTGCAGTGCTTGCATTAGTACCGCAAGCGACAAACGGTGGGGTGAAAAGGCCTGGGTACAAGGCTAGTGAGTAAAAACACCTTTCTTCTTGAATTTACCTTTTCGTCACACTTTTCTTGTACATCATTCTCCGGCAAATACTCAGGAAGCTACAGTACAAGAGATACACGTATTATACATGTAGTAACTGAAAGTCTACCACAGTACAGTGTAATTACAGCTAGTGAACACAGACCACAGGTAATTCACTGCGGAAATGACTCACTCACCTTTACAGGTTTTTTATTTTCTTTCTCATCGTTTACGGATGCTTCAAGACTGGGACCAAATGTCAGTAGCACCTGCCGGGTCAAAACAATAAATCACTCCATAGAATAGAACATGCCCATAGGTCAGCATGCAAAACATGGCAACATTGACTCTTGATAGCGGCCAGTGTTCTTGCTAGGCCTTTTTGGGATGGAGCAGCACTTCTGTGACAATGGCATCCAATTAGGCACCAATTGGAACAATAACTAATTAGTTATTCGAGCACCCCTGGTAGCCACGTTGCAACCGGTTGTAACTCACTGGTAGCGCAAGCTAGGTATTGCCTCGAAATTGGGTATACATGTACTCATTCATGATTCCAAAACTGTGTGGCACAACTCAAGAATGTGCAACTCTTACGATGCCATACGCTTTTGAACAGCTGTCTTCTTTACATGTACATGTACACGTACATTGTTGATAGGCAAGGGACAGCATCAATGGAAGTGGAAACAGTGTTCATGTAGCTTGAGTGGTCAACAACACTCTGCTCGTGTACATGAGGCCAGAGAGCTTTACAGTGGCCAACACCACTGCTCGTGTACATATTCTCTTTTGATGTACGTGGTACAAAGAATGTATTCAAGTCACAACTAGGCTTCAGTTACTGAACCAGCATCACATACATGTACTACTGCATCAATACATACGTGTGTTTGTGTGTCTGTCTGTCTCTCTGAAGTGGGATGTTCGTGGGGCGGGACTAGACTAGTGACGCGTGACCTTCATACTTCAATGTGCTGAACCTTAAACTCTGCGAAGAATGTTCGAGAACATTGGGCATGGGCTGGAATCTTCCAGAACAGCTGCTGGGCAGAACAGCTGGCGGGGAGCAGCAGCTGAAGCGGACACAATCGGGGAGCAGCAGTTGAAGCAGATGCAAACGGGGAGCAGCAGCCGAAGCAGGCACAATCGGGGAGCAGTTGAAATGGACACAATCGAGAGCAGCAGCTGAAGCGGACGCAATCGGAGAGCAGCAGCTGAAGCGGACGCAATCGGGGAGCAGCGGCTCTGCACAGAGAGCTGTCTGGCACCAGATTACTCACGTAGGCGAACGAGGGGGGAAGTAGCTGACCGAGCGAAGACTTGTAGAAGTGATCCACACAACTGACATACCAGAAGGTAAAACACCTGTTGTTTCCCTGGCATTAAGCACCTGCCCAAATGATGTCATCATGCACAAGTCCGCCAGTGACGTGCGTATGATAACGTACAGTGTGTTGGGTGACATCCTTACCTCCTCTCCGTGTTCGTTCTTGACCACCTGCTGGGCTGTGAGCACTCCAGTGGCTACCACCGCCCGACACAACACCTGACGAGAGAGAGATACATGACAAGAGCAGATAAATTTACAGCACACACTTAGTGATGATGTCCGAATAGGAGCCTCAACACAATACATCCTGTGAGTTGATACTAGACCTGTTAAGAGTGCACAGCAATGATACATGTAGCAGCCGATGGTGCCACTAGATGTGGACTGTGCTTTATTTGGAATATACACGCTGACATCAATAGACCCATTGTAATTTTTTTTTCAAATTAGAAACCTCATTAAAATGCACGTTTTTGCATGTTAGTAGAATATCTTGCCATCCATCAAGCTGAGAAACAGTGGAGAATTTGCTTCGTCAATACTGTTAGTGGATGATTCTGAGATGGCCTGATTCACTGTAAATGTCAATAGCAGACTGGCTGACTGACTGACACACACACACACACACACACACACACACACACACACGCACGCACACACATTACTTAACCCTGCTTGCACATGTGTACCATACACACAATGGCAGATAAGGTTGATAGCCAGACCACTTACAATATGGGTCAAAATATTGACAGTTCTATAGGCGCACTGCCTTGAAAGCAGCTGGTCTTACTTCTACAATGTACTTTGAAGTTGAGGCTACTTTTATCTTACTCTGAAATAGACTAGCCTCATTCCCAGGCCATTCACACTGCCAGTATTTGATCGCTTGCAGTATATAAATACAGCCAGATATATTTGAATACAGCATGTAATCAAATACTGGCGGTGGGAGTGGCCTGAGAATGAGGCTACAAATAGACTACTTACATGAACCAAACTTCCAAAAAGTAACTGTAACACTCAAGACATCAGATTGGGTTATTTGGGCTACCAAAATTGCCATAAACAGTTGGCATCACCAGTGACCAATCTAGTGTACTCCTTTCCCCACCTCTGGTTGGACCTCGCTGCGTATTCTCAACACACATCTGTGCAGACGCATGTTGAAAGTGAAGCTTATTACACCCTTCACACCCAACAGCTGCTCTTCAACAAGCTTTCTCGAGTCCTGCACAATAATTGAGAAAGACAACTGCTAATCCATCTGTATGCATCTGTATGCATAACAGCCATCAGCATGCATACTGCTCAGTGACCATATGATAGTAACAAATAGGTAGCCTCGTTCCCAGGCTCCCCCTTGTGTGCACGACCACGCGCACAGGGGGAGCCTGGGAACGAGGCATGTATGCCTAGCTATGTCTTGCGGCTGTAGCCTCGTTCCCAGGCTCCTCCCAGCTTTCTGTTGCTGGCCGTACGGTTAAGTGGAAGAGGGTCTGATGACGTCAGGGCAGAAAGACAGGAAGAAAGAATTGCTAGCGGGAGGCAACCATCATACACACCATGCGTACATGTAGATGGTTGAACACGCAAATGTGATTCTTGTTCAGAAAATTTTGTCATTTGTCGACTACGTACAGCATGCCGTGAGGAAATGTACCAGGCCCTCCCTGCTTTTCTGTACTGCATGAAAGCGACGAAAAGCTGCTGGCGGGGCCTGGGAACGAGGCTAGCTGTGCTGTGTATGGCACAGCTTTCAGTGCTGTGGAACTATGAACTATGAACTATGAATTAGCTATGAATCAGTTTTATTTCCTATGAATAACTTTATTAGCTATGAATACACGTAATGATGTCACCAAAACCCACAGGTGAAACGCACGGAGAGGATCTATAAAAGCAAGGAGTTTGCCAAACACATACAACACAGCAAACCCTGGCAAACTTGCCATTAAAAGGAAAATTTTTGGAAGGCTTTCACTTTGAGAGCCTAATCTCCACCCCAACACATTGAGATTTCTCCGGCTGTGCATGTGCACACGTGTGGTCCGAGTCCGTCAGTGTGCGACTAAGGTGTTTATGGATTGGATCCACCAGCTCATACTTTTACAACTGGCCTGACTTCAGAAAGACAAAAGCACTCAAACAGTAATCTTCACCACCACAGTGAGTTTCATCGTCTGTTTTGTAGTAAAATGGTACCAAACTTCAAGGGCGTGTTACTTCGTGCCACAGCACAGCTATAAGCTATACCATAGATAATAGAACTACGTAGAATAGTTCTATTATCTATGGCTATACTAAGTCAGTGCGTGAATGCAATTATGACAGTTAGTGTAAATGTACATGTACCGTATTTCCGCGATCAAACGCCACGGCTACTATTTATTTCATCATGCGATTTACTGCGGCTACTATTCGAGGGCGGCCACTAATCGAAGGCGGCGTTTATTAAACTCAGCATAAACACGGAAGCGAGGAAACGGATTGGAGCACCGTGTATGAACAAAGAAGAAGTTTTGTTTCAGCCCTGGGCCGTGTGGTACTGTCATAATCATCCCGACAAAGCGGTAGGAAACGCCAAAGCAATTACTGTCACGAAAGATTTCGCCGGTCACACGTCGATCGTCCCCCGTGCCTCGACCACAGAAAACGCCAAACGCTTAGACAGCTCTCGGGGAATATGACCAACAATCAGTTCTCCTCTCTTCACGCTCACAGCGAAATAGTCACGGTCTAGTCTTGCAGGCCAGACTCTTTTTCCTGCTTGGGGGTGTGGCCGGAAGCGCGGTTCCGGCCACACCCCCAAACAGGAAAAAGAGTCTGGCCTGCGAGACTAGTCACGGTCCTGGAGGGCTAGACAAAGCGCATCGATACCAGCCGCGGCTACTAATCGAGGGCGGCGTTTATTTCGTCCAGCCAAGGATAATTCAAACGGAACGTGGATTGGAAACAGCAATACAAATAATGTCACAATCCGTGTTGCGCACGCGGGCGTTAGCCTCGCTCCCAGATCAGACTTCTTCCTGAAACTCAATAGCCTAATGCAGCAACCACAGAAGCATTGACAGCAAGTAGTTTCATATCGCTAGGTGCTTTCTTAGTCGAGATAACCTAACACAAGTAATCACGTGTCACAGGCCCAATTTAATGACAGAGAGGCTGCGTACCTAGCTCCGTTCTTACGAGGGCAAAGAAACTCAACAGCCTAATGCAGTAACAACACAAGCATTGATAGCAAGTAGTTTCATCTCTCTGGGTGCTTCCTTGGTCAAGATAACCTAACACAAAGAAAGCGCAATGCGGATTACGTAGTTAATTTATATTGCTGTTTCCAATCCACGTTCCGTTTTAATTATCCTTGGTCCAGCCCTTCTGGAGGTGCGGCTATTATTCAAGGGCGGCCACTAATCAAGTGCGGCGTTTGATCGCGGAAATATGGTATGCCACTTCTGAGGGTATACAGTATACGTCCAGCAATGGGCCGGCATCCATATACTGTTGACACACATATTCTCACTCGGAATGCACGGTGACAAACTGAGGTGGTCACGGCTACATGCATGCAAATGTACCTGATCCTTTAATCCATCGATCTGAAGGATCACAAGTTTGGCCCTTTTGTTGGATGCTCCAAGGAAGACGTTGCCTCTGCCTGAAGCCCGAGACTGGGACAATGGCCTGTGTGTGTGTGTGTATGTGTGTGGGGGAATACATGTACATGTACTGAGTAACTTCTCAACCCCTTCCTCACCAAATTACTTATACACATACCGACTCCCACTGCCAAACTGTTCTCACCCCCGACCACACACTTGCCTGCCGCCCCCAGCATGCCCCCCATGTGATTCCCAGCTATATAGTGCCAAATTGTTCTCTCTCCACACACACACACACACACACACACACACACACACACACACACACACACACACACACACACACACACACACACACACACACACACACACACACACACACACACACACACACACACACACACACACACACACACACACACACACACACACACACACACACACACTGTCCCTGTCCCTGTGTGACTACCAGTGTCACCTTGTTCTCACCTTGCTGTGCCTGCTGGTGGAATGAGGAGATCATGTACTTTCTGAGCAGAGCTTTTCAGCTCAAGAGAGGAGTGTTGTCTGCCAAGGAAAGATCAAAGACGTCAGGCCATTGAACACAACTACATGCAATCCAGTCAACATGGCAACAATTAAGCACCACATCAACTGCAAAGAAAGACTCCTTCGTACTCTATGACTGTGTGTGCATTACGTACCACCACTTCCCCTTGTGCCGTCCAGACAAAGTCATCGTGAAAAGCAACACTGACTCTCAACAAAACCAGACAGACCACTATTTCTATACCAGCTGGTGCATAATGCCCACCTGGCTCTACATGTTCGGTGATTGTCGATTGTCTGGTTATCATACTGTATGTACACAATGATGTCAGAGTCAGACGCTAGTTGCCATGCGACCTTTGTCATCAGAGTGGTGGTTAGTACGTACACTAGGAGAGGTCTGTCAACATGCAAATGTTTGTGACACTGAGGAGCAGAGGCAGCGCAGATATGTGCTGATTGAGAACAGAAGCAAGCAGTGGATGCGTACAGAGCAAGTAGGATGGCTGCTAAGAGGGCAAGTGAGTCCATCAAGAAATTCTCTTCCGGAAGACAAGCAGGCAGAGATAGAGCTGCTCGAAGACGACTTGATGGGATTGTTACCATATATGGTAACAATCTCATGTCCACTGAGAGGAATTTAACTATGCACCAAGTACATGTGTAATATGCCCGTCACAAATGAAGTGTAGCGAATTTCATTTCTGTTTGTATGTCTCACAATCCACAGATTCTGATGTGTATGTGTAACTTGAAACCAGGCAGTGTGTAGCCTCGTACGAGGTTCTCATGTCTCCAACTTTGTAGACTGAGATGATAAAAGGCTGGAGATGTGAGAGCGTGGGTACGAGGCAAAGTTCCATCACGCTCCACCTCATGTTCAAATCTGGGTAGCTACTTGTACTTGCACTAATGCTGAATGTGGGAGCGTGGGTATGAGACTAACTCCATCATGCTCCACCTCATGCTCAAATCTGGGTAGCTACTTGTACTTGCACTAATGCTGAATGTGGGAGCGTGGGTACGAGACTAACTCCATCATGCTCCACCTCATGCTCAAATCTGGGTAGCTACTCGCACTTAATACTTAATTATAATGAGGAATGTGAGAGTGTGGGTACCTAACCCCCCCAAGCATACATAACATAATGGCAATTTTTGTTGCCCTCTAACTGCCAAACTAAACATCTTTTAGGCTTCAAACTTGGAGGCTTTATTAACTACCCTAAGGCCCACGTGCACCCAAAGAATCAAATTGCCAGCCCTCTCAGAAATTTTGGGTGGGCTCTATTTAGACTTATGCAAATATGCCATTGGATACCTACTTGAGTGTTGCAAGACTCAAAATTGTTCACCTACTCCAACCCTAATGCTCTAACCTTTGTCCAGCCATTGTCCCTCAGCTACAAGAAATGGCGCTGTTGCAACACAAAGTAGAATAGTGGAACATGGTCCATCGGACAACATGTAGCAACATTTGAGTGAAATCCACCACTACAATACCTGTTCATTATTCTTCTGATACTGATTAACAATCCAACTTCGTTCTTCATCAGTGGTCGGTTAGAGGGAACTTGTGCCAAGTAGTGCAATGCCTGCAGTAGGGAAATACGCACGGTTAGTTACGTTCTGAGGTAAATGTGTACCCAACCTCCAGCTGCTACCCCCCCCCCCCCCCCCCCCCCCCCCCCCCACACACACACACACACCCAAACCCACCAAGCCCAGGCATCAAGCATTCCACACACAACCTTGCTTCCGGGCTCCTCACATCCAGAGGCTAGCCTCGTTCCCAGGCTCCTCCCCAGCTTTTTGTCGCATACTGTACAGTATGTGACAAAAAGCTGGGGAGGAGCCTGGGAACGAGGCTATCCAGAGGCTACTCCTCTGGGACCATTCCCATCGTGTTCTTCTTTATTCACTACCGGGAAAGGTAATTAAGTTGTGCATACATTTGTACATGCACATCTCGTGCAAGAGCTATGTTTGGGAGACAGTATAGACTGTTTCTGCTGCTAGCAAAGTGAGTTGTCACCACACTCTTCACTGAACGCCATTTTTCCAATGCACTTTGGCTGCTAGCAGGAGATGTTTGGCAAATATTGTCAGCTCTCATCGTCGACATTCACGTCTTCTAGCTGCTTCCTGAAGCTGAATGTGCCATTCTGCACGTAACGAGAATGGTTTGTAGAAATGCGCTCAGAAATCATGAATGTAGATGGGAGGGGTCAAGGTGTCCATGTAGCGACGCCTCTGCAGGAAGTTCATCTTTCAAGAAGTAGGCAGTTCTGAATAGGTTCGAGTCCAGCACTGCACTTTGTGCTAGGCAGTGCAAGAATTTGGCATGGGTTGCATGAATATTGCTCCAGTTATTGCATGATATGTGAGTACCCGTAACCTTAAGGTTACGGGTACTCACGTACATGTATCATGCAATAACTGGAGCAATATTCATGCAACCCATGACGAATTCTTGCACTGCCTAGCACAAAGTGCAGTGCTGGACTCGAACCTATTCAGAACCGCCTACTTCTTGAAAGATGAACTTCCTGCAGAGGCGTCGCTACATGGACACCTTGACCCCTCCCGTTATACATTTATAAATTCTGAGCGCATTCTACAAACCATTGTCGTTACACGCAGGATTGCACCTTCAGCTTCAGGAAGCAGCTAGAAGACATGAATGTCGAGGGTGAGAGCTATAATGAACAAGTTATTCACCGAACATCTCTTGCTACCAGCCAAAGTACATTGGAAAAATGGCGTCCAATGAAGGGTGGGGTGACGACTCACTTCGCTAGCAGTGGAAAACAAGCCTATACTGTCTCCCAAACATAGCTCTCGACCTAGATATACATGTATGTTATTAGCAGTTATATAAATGCCTATTTCCATCTCAATTACCTTTTCCGAAACAAAAGTTGTAGAATGCGTGGACAAGTAAATTCGCACAGAAATCGCTGAAATAACATGGAGCTGCCCGTCAATGGGTCCCCGTAACCTTAAGTGTGTATAACCAAGTGGCTGGACACTAACAAAATATTATGTTAACTACTTCTCTTCTGATGTATAGTGGAGGAGGAACAGTCGTGTCCCCTCACATACAAACTGACTGATCAGAGTAACAAGTTAAATCCCACATTACCTCCAAGGCTGTCAGAACAACATGGGGGTTGTCGTTATCAAGAAAGATGACCAGTCCTGGAAGGCAACCTTGGTCCTGCAGGAGCAAAGGAGGTACAGCTGTACATCTTAGAGTAAGTTTTACAACATTATACACCTTATCAGTAGTCAGCGTGGATTCCACAAGTTTTGGTTCAAATTCCAATCATAATAGCAAGACTAGACCGCACTGTATATAGTGCCTGTATATAGTGCTAGTATACATGTACACTAATTTCTACTTTCTGTATTATCAGAGTAGTAACAGAAAAGCATTAATTAGAATACCATTCCGTTCCTAGCTGAAGGCTGATTATGACAAGCTAGTACTGGCTCTGAATCCGGTCTACCCCAAATTTGACAACAGTGCTGGCCACCTTTGTTCTGCAAACCGACACATGTGCCGTGGGACTGGAAGTGGTTGGAGCTAGATGGCCATGTGGTAGTGTACGCTAGTTGAGCACTGACAAAACCAGAGTAGCAATACAGTTGTCATCCAGAAGGAGTGCCTAACAGCAGTGTACACATACGCAATGAAGAAGTTCCGCCACTACCTACAATGTACCTCACCAGAAATTCCTGCAGCACAGCAAGAAGACCAGATCACCAATCACCTTCAGCAGGCACTGTCAAGCCCCACAAAACCACCCACAATGACACAACGGTGTTGCCCACCATTACAGAGGTACAGGCAAATACGGCCACAAGTTGCCTCAGTAGACGGAGTTCTGCCGACACTACACACCAGGGTCAACCTCAGAGAGAGAGAGACATTTCCGGTGCTCCCAACCGGCCTCCACCAGCAAGCGCTCGACACGAAGGAAACTTATCGGGTTGGAACATCCGCCGATGTTGACCATCATTGCCAGGAATGCATAATATGCCAACGATCAAAATTGCCAGCACCAACCAGAGCTCTCATGAGCAACAAACCAATCGGCCACCCTTGGCAGATGATCACTGTTGACATACTGGAAATGCCACTGTCTTATCAGAACAACCACTAATAGTGGTACAGGACTATTTCAGCAAGTAGGTGGAAGCCATTCTTTACTAGATCAAACAGCAATCCTGATCACAAGTGAGTTTGTCAAGCTGTTCTCAACACTTAGGTTGCCAGATATTTTGCACTCCGACCAAGGGCGAAATTTCGAGAGCTCATTCCTTCGGCAGACACTGGAGGCATTTGGTGTCAACAAATCTCATACCACAGCCTATCACCCACAATATGATGGATGGTATGGTTGAACAGTTCAACCGCTCTCTTCTCCAGATGCTCCACGCATATGTCACCAAAGAAGACGACTGGGAACACTATATCTGTCACTACTTTGTATGCCTACAGGGCTCTCGACTGGAATTTCACATTTCCAGTTCCAGCCCATTATTTTAGCCGCCAACCTAAACGGACAGATTTTCCCCGCTCACTGGCTTCTGCGCCTGCCTCCTACCAGGCCCACCTTCATTCCAAGCCAGCCCAATCTCAGGATCTAGTTGAGACAATGCAACCGAGGCAGCCAACATATGACACTCACTCAACACAGAGGACATTCAAATTTGCAGAGAGACCCGGTTTGGTTGTCTGTGCCTGAAAACGCGTCCCATGATAGGAGGGAGAATAAAGAGCAATGTGAAGATGGAGATCGAAAAGGGGAAACAAACTAAAGTCATCCCTTTCCAACCAGGATCAGAATCCACAGATGACGTAGACCACACAAGCACTGCCAGTGGAGCCTGCCTCAGATCAATTCTGTGGTCATCCGCTCGATGCACCAATGCTTGCCTGCCTGCCATTACCCAGAACGCAGTCATCAGCCACCTGACTGGCAACGTTCATAAGTATGCATGTATGTGGACAGTCTGTAATACTTTCACAGTACATGTAGCTAGGTGTTGATTGGTTGATCATGTTTGTACAGTACCAGTACCAGTAGTTACATGTACATGTACATTTGACCACATCACATTACTGCACACGCATGGAGTTTCTCTTCTCTTCTCGGTTGCTGCTATTGTATCAGCAGTGTGTATCTGTGTACAGACTACCTGTAACCGTCCTCATGAACAAACTCACTATGGACCAATGGTGATAAACAAACAAGCATTCTGCCACAAAAATTAGGACAACATTGACATAAATTTGTATGACAATCATGAAATAACTTACCCTGACAATCGTAGCTCTGTTGTGGGGATCAACAGCCAAGTCTCTCAGTTGTTGCACAACCTTCAAGACATCCATGACTTGTCGTGTAGGAGGTTTAACTATAACAGGAGATTGACAACGGTCAGCTGTTCAGCTAAGTCTGTGAACTCATGGAACTACTTCTCAGGACACCCAGCTGCTTCATGAAGCTGGAGAGGACTAGAGTATCTACTCCCACCACCAACAGGTGCACGTTAAGGTCTTCCTTCCGAAGCTACAGTGTAGGTCTTTCTTCCGACGTTCTTGCAAGGTCCTTTTTCGAAACAAATTTACTGTGTATCACGTGAGCGGCACCGCCCAAGCTAGCTATTTCCTTATTGGACAGTTCAAATGAATGTTCGTAGCTAGCTAGCTAGCCACTGTGTGTGGGAGGATTGCCAATCACAGTACCCTGCTTCAACGTTGTTGTCTACCGAAGAATCTAGATAACTTTCGGTATTTTTCAAGCGAGAGGCACAAGTTACCAGAGCTAAACTGTGTGGAGAAGCTGTCTCTGTCGCAAAGGGAAAACGATTCTAATTAGAAAGCACTCTACATCCTAGGAAATGACTTTTGAATGCCCGTGTAAAGGAAGGGTAAGTACAGTACCAATAGTGTTACGTTTTATATTGTGATTTGCACAGTGCTTGTGAATCCTTTGATGCCCTTGAAATCCATACTAAGGTTAACAACATGTAGCTGTAGTCTGGGCCGGGACTATCAATGTACCTGGGAGCAACTGAAATATTGTACATGTATGTTGTTGCTCTGTGTGACTCCGTGATGGAATGATGCTTGTGTTCCCCCTGGTAGCACAAGCATGGTGCCTCAAGAAGTATTGTGAGACGTATAGGCAGCAGCCTGCCTATAAACACTGGTACAAGACTGTTCATTCAGGCAAGTGTGTTATATTTTGTCCATGTAATTTACTGTTATGTTCACGTAAAACCATGCAGTGTGTCACCATTTCATTCATCATCCATTCTGATGAGTCAGCCATAAGCCCAAGCTGTGTGACTGCTTACAATGTGAAGACCATGAAAGGCAATGGTAATTGTCTACACACTCCTCTAGCCAATAACTGAGTAACGTGAACAATTCCTTTCGGTAGATAGTGCACAGTGTCATTTAGTAGCCCTTAGATGCCCAATGTTCTGTTCTGTGTACGTACACTACTGACAGTGCAGGAGAACAATGCTTTGTACATGTACACAAAATGTAGCTTTGAAAGTTTGAAGGCACTCTTATACTTAAGTGAATACATCACATATATTTCTCGCTCCCCTAATCTCCATCTCTCACACAGCTACCGGGTTCTGACAGTGAAGTTGAGAGCAATGCCATGAATGCTACCATCAGCGAAAGACTTGACTCCAACCTCCAGGGTCTTACTCTGGCTAGCTACCTGAGGGAACCCACCAAGATCATTTCTAAAGCAGTCGGATTGTTTAACTTAGACCCTATAACAGCAGAGGAAGGGAAGGGAGTGAGTTCTGTGGGGGTGGGTGGTGATGAAGGCACAGTAAGTGAAGACTCTGAGGTGTTTGACGTGGAAGAAGGGGATAGTGAGGAGCAGAAACAAGAAGGTTGGTGTGTGAGCAAGCCTTCTGGTATTATAATCTGGGCATTTTTACTAATACAACACCACATATCTAGCAGGTGGTTGCTAATGGTTTGGAGTCTGGGTTACATGTATAATATCTGCTGGCAGCCTGGAACAGGGTTACTCTGATGCCTGCCTGTCCAACTTCATTCCCTGGCCTATTCCTTACTGGACTCGTTCCCAGTCCCACTCCCAGCTTTTCGTCGCTTACATGTAATTGCAGTACAGAAAGGCGGGACGGGCCTGGTACATTTCCTTCACGTGAGTGACGTCAAGGCTGGAAATACTGGGACTCAGAATAGCAAGAAGAGCGTACAATGTAGGTACATGTACCAGGTAACATACCACACGTATCTAGCTATATAGCTGGGGCGAATGTCGTAATCACCGAGCGTTGAACGTGTAGATGGTTGAATAACACTCAAAACGTAGTGTCCTCATTCTGAAACTGTTGACATAATTATGTCGATTACGTGAGGAAATGTACCAGGCCAATATTACTGCTTTCTGTATTGCAAGTGACGAAAAGCTGGGCGTGGGACTGGGAATGAGACTAAGTTAGGCATCCCATTGTTCTTTTTCTTTCTTGTGCAGAAACATTGGAGAAAATATCAGCCCTCGAGAGTGAGTTAGCTCGGCTCAAGGCTCAGATAGCTGTGTACGCCCTATCAGAAGCTCAAGATGAACATGATATCCCAGCAGGTACATGTATGCCCATAGCCTCGTTCCCAGGCGGACTGGGAATGAGGCTAGTATGCCCACTGCACCGTCAATTGCATTCGTAGTTGAATGCACCATAGAGTCAATTAACCAAGCAGCACTCTGCCCTTCTTGTACAGCCCCACCCCCTCCCCCGCCTCCACTGAATACTGCAACAACTCCAGCACAGGTACAAATGTAGATGATGTATTTGTAGTATTATGTGTGACTAGCATGTACTTACTGCTTTTGCCTGGGATAACCTCGTTCGCAGGCCGCCTGGGAACAAGGCAGTGCCAACGACTGTGGCCCTATAGATATGCCCATACACGTAGCTGAGCTAGAACTTGCAATTCATGGCCAGAAAGGCAGTGCAGAACAGTCCAAACTGAGAGTGAGAGCTATGATGATTACCTTGCATGCTACACTGAGGCTCCTCCCACTGATTTTTATTAAGCATTTGTCTGTGCTTAATGGAAGGGGGGGGGGGGGGGGGGGGGGGGGGGGGACTGGACTAGTGATGCAATCTTTCACCTCCGAACCTTGAACTCCACAAAGAATGTTGGGTAGAGCTGAAACCTACGGGCTGCAAGCGGACGCAATTGGGGAGCTGCAGCTGAAGCGGACACAATTGGGCTCAAAAAGGACGCAATCAGGAGCAGCAGCTGTAGCGGATGAAATCAAGGAGCACCAGCTGAGGCGGATGCAATCGGGGAGCACCAGTTGAATGTGGTGGACGCAATCGGGGAGAACCAACTGAAACGGATGAATTCATGGAGCACCAGCTGAACACGACAGATGCAATCGGGGATCAGCAGCTGAAGCGGACGCATTCGGGGAGTGGACGTAAGAGTTTGTCAGACCCCTGCACAGGGAGCTGCCCACCTGATTATTGGTACAGACTTCATGGCCACATACATAACTACATGTACTCATGTACAGGCATGTAGTAGTGTATAGTGGCCTATTAGTACTTTGCTCATTGTCTTTTCGTTGAGGATACTCTTCGGGATGTATTGAATGCACCAAGCCGTCTTATAGGCGTAGAATGACTTTGCACGACTTCATACTGAACAACAGTGCACGTATCTTGTCCTAACTACCCCCTCCTGATGAGTAGGTCTCCATATGAAGAAGCAACAACTTGCAGCAATACACAATACGACAAATCATGTTTCTGACTTCCCATGCTCATTGCTTTGTTCCTGTCTCCGGTGAAAGGAGGAGCCTAGTAACCTACCTTTAGATGTTCGTTTCATTACAGCCCAAGCCTATGAGGATGTCTGATGAGCTACCTTCGACAGTACACCAGGAGCCACCGGTCTGTGCTACACCACGGTCAGACATGTCCTCTGTCCTACAGGACATTGGGAGTGTGAAGCTGAGATCAGTAGCAAAGTGAGTTTGTCATCAGCAGTGGACTATTTTCCAAGTGTCCTTTTTGGTGGGAAAGACTCACGAGTGTAGAGTAGCTCTCTTCCCCCTCAATAACTAGAGGTGCTCAGCAGAGCATGTACCCCGTGCGCTACTTTGACTTGACAGCTATAGGCCTACCACCGATTATTCATACAGTGGCATGCACGATGAGCTAGCTAGGCCACGATTTACAGCGATATCAGCATGCAGAATGAGATACTGTAAGTTGTGGCGGTAATGTTAGAAATAGGGTGTGGTCAAGTTGTATAAATTAGAAGCACGACTTTCACGCAGCTTTTCTCAGCCTCTCCAGTAGATCTCTGGTCTGTGAGTTACGTAGACGCTAGTATTTTCTGAATTCTGACACTTCTATCCTGAAATAAGCCTTCAACAAGGCCTTCACTGCTCAAACCGCTCTACATCTATGGACAGACTGACAGGACAGACTGACAGACAAACCGATCACTCTACCCCCTGCTGCGCATGCGCACGGGGTAATTATGTTCTCTCTATTTGTCTACCATTGATGTCATTCACATGATAGTTAGCAATGAGGCTTTCATAGAATAGAGCTTGGTCATGCCACTGGATCTTTGAAACCTGGGACTGAAGCTAGAGATATTGTGGAATCGGTAGACCCGATATGTAGTGATAGCACAGACACTTATTTTACTGCACTGAACATACATTGTACATGTACATGTAGTGTTGGCCATTCCATCACCAGAAGTATGGAGAAACACAGATGTTCACCATACTGCAAATGGGAGGTGGAGATGGCCTGGGTTTGATCGATGCTAGGTAGAGGGTACATCTGTTCATGCCCCTGTTGTTCAGGTCACCTGGAGGCACCCCACTGAGAAGACTGCAGGAACATCAGCACCCTACCACGGACGACCCTGCAGCAATAATAGCACAGGCCCTAAGAAGAAAGTTTTCACATAAGGTGTTTCAAGATTCCCCAGGTATGTGTATACATGTAGTACTCATCTTGAATACAGGAGGTAGTCTCAGTACCAGACTCCCTACCCAAATTGCTGTACTCAGAATGGAACGGGCTTAGGACTCAATTATAGGTCTAGCACCTCCTTGAGATCCTCCGTACTACCACTTGGGAACCCTCATGAAAACTGTAGCCCATCATTAGCCTCGTTCCCATGCCCCGCCCAGCTTTTCGTCGCTTGTGGTACGGAAGAGTGGGAAAGGGCCTGGTACATAATCTCATGTGAGTGACATCAGGAATGACGAGAAATTAAAGAGCGTAGCACAAGCGACGAAAAGCTGGGCGAGTCCTGGGAATGAGGCTAGCCCATGCATACACTGTAATTAGCCTCGTTCCCAGACCTTCTACGCCTAATTTTTGATTGTTTTGCATACTGCAAGCGATCAAAAACTGGAGGTATAGAAGGTTCCCAGGCCAATGACTTTGTGTACACAACTCTTCCAGTCTCCCCCTCCCCCTTTTGGGTAGGGAGTCCGGAATGGACACTACAGGTATGTATGAATATGATCTGCTTTCTCTCACAATAGACAAAGAGAACCTGGACCGATCAGATATGTCATTGTCAGCTGGATTTGAAAGCCCTACCGTCAAACTGGTACGTATATGTACTTACGTAGTTGTCCATGGGGTGGGCTCAGCTATGCCAGTGGTATGCAAATAACGAGGGGGGGGGGGGGGGGGGGGGGGGGGGGGGGGGGGGCAAGGTCTGTGCCCGTGTGGTGGATTTAACATTCCATATACTAGAAGTATGCAGAACTAGCAGACTAGTAACAGCTCTATAGTGCTGGACGTTCGATGGGGTTCGATCGCACTATAGACTTCTTACCTGATGCTAAGCACTTGAGTGTGATACTCAAGTCTGCATTTGCTGATATTCTTGATGAGCTGCATGGTCACATACGTAACTGCTCAATACAGGCACATACACACATGTAGTAGTGTGTAGTAGCTTATACATAGTTCGCTCACAGTCTTTGCATGGAGGATACTCTTCAGGATGCAATGCAGCCTTCTCCTGGGATCCACGGAGAAAACAGTAGAATGACTTTGCATTATGTCACACAATTGACATCGCACATGATCTTGTCCTATCCCCCCCACTGCATAAATTGCACACCTAACGCCTTCATTTCGGGGATGCTCCTTTCATCAAACAGTATGCATAAAGCTTTGTACTTCCAGGCCTGAACCCTGCAGGTTGTCTTCAATGGTCTTGCTCTGTTATGGAAGTCGTGATCCATGGGCAATTAATCATTTGAAGCACATGATTTGAAGTATCTGTCAGATTGCTTAAAGCTCGTATCTGATTGGTTAGTTAGGTCATGTGACCTGCATTACATATAGTTGTAGGTTAGGCTGGGGTTAAATTACATGTTCCAGTAGTGTGGGATAGCTCCTGAGAACAGAAAACAATGACCTAACTAAAATTTTGTTACTTGACTGATGTGTATATTCTTCTCTCCATTCCCACAGTTTGATTGACATTGATATGTTAGTAGCGCACATATTTGTACTTGTACAAATGTACTGTTTCATGATACTCTACTCACTGTGAGAACATTCAAACGTCCAGTCATTGCATGCTCCTTTTACTCTTCTCTTTTGCTGGTCGTTATGTACCTACTTCCCAGTGATCACAAAAGGGAGTGCATGTTCCCAAAGCTGAGTTTGAATCAAGTAGCTACGTTATAGCAAGAGTGTATAATACACTCTTGGTTATAGATATATAGCATGGCAGTCGGTACGGTATGGCTTATACAGTACTACCCTGTGGGTGCAATGGTTGGCCACCTTGGCAATGCATCCCCACAGCCTCTGCTGACCAAGGGTGGTTGGCATAGACATTTAGCCAAACCAATGAGAATGGTGCTGAGAGGGTTGCTATACTTTGTCTCGGCCAAATATCTCAGACACTTCCATTACAAATGTACACACTTCCTCTTCCATATTGCATTACACTCTTCCATTGCAGTCACCATGATCTCTGAGATGTTTTGAGCATGAAATACAATCATGCACTTCAAATTCATCTTCTCTGTGGAGAGAAGTGTCCAGTCTGCATTACTTAATCAAGGAGAACTCCCGATTAGATCATTGCACCTATAATATTATAGCTATGGCATTATTTTGCATTTGGTACTTAATGTTATGTTTTTGCCTAGTCTCGGAACCAGACTCCCAACCCAAAGGGGGAGGGGGAGGGGGAGTCTAGTACAGTTGCATACATGGCAGTTTGCAGTCCGCGGAATTTTGGTGGCATGAATCAGATTGGTTGGTTGCTATGTAATTGGGTTGTGACATGTCACAGGTGGCTAAGTGTGGAGACAGTACCTTATTATTCATCTAGCACCTCCTTGAGAACCACTTTAATTGGCACTTAGGAATCCTCATGCAAGCTGTAGCCCATAATGGCTTTCGTAGCCTCATTCCTAGGCCGTTTCCCACCACCAGTATTTCATCGCTTCCAGTATGAAATACGGCAATTTCATACTGGAAGCGATGAAATATTATACTGGCAGTGGGTAGCCTCGTTCCCAGTCCCACGCCCAGCTTTTCGTCGCTTGCAGTCAAGAGACAAAAAGCTGGGCGTGGGACTGGGAACGAGGCTAAGCTTTCCGTATGCAACTGTACCAGACTCCCCATCCCCCTTTGTGTAGGGAGTCTGCATGGTACCGAGACTAGTTTTTGCCTTGTATTCAATTGTATTGTGTATATTATGCTATCTTAAAGAGGTGTGCAAATAAACTTTGTACAGTGCACGAAAATAAACTTTGGACAGTGCGCACACAATGGAACTGAAAGCGTACAGTGGAAGAGTGCAATGGAAATGATAATTAAGTGTGGCTTCCATATATGACCATATAAACTCAAAATCAATTAATTCAGCACTTCGTAGCAGTTACACAATAAAATTAATACATTCATCAGAACACCATGCATACTACGTAGTTCTGCAGTATATAGATAAGTGCGCACAATGTGATGGTAAAGGATGTCAGAATATCTGGACTCGATTGTTACAAAAGTCAGCCACAAGAACAGAGTCATTTGCATCAACTGCTACTCCATAAGGTGAATTGAACTGGCCTTGTGCTTCTCCCTTCGCACCAAACGACTTAAGAAATTTCCCTTCGGATGAGAACACTGAAACTCTGTCTAAAGCTTCAGTTACATACGCCGTGTCACCATGAATGGCAATGGAGATGGGATGTTGTAACTGTCCAGTTCCAAACTTCTGCAGGAACTGACCATCTGGAGTGAAGGTTTGAATGCAGTTGTTGCCCCAATCAGCTACATATACGTTTCCAGTGCTGTCAAATGCTACATCCCATGGGGTCAATAATTGTCTGTTTTCCTTTCCTCTGCTTCCAAAGCTTCTGTGGTGGGTCAGATTTGTTTCTAGCACTTGTATTCTCTCATTGGACTGGTCACATACATACAGTTTGCCATTCTTCTTGTTGAAGCCAATGCCAACAGGGTTACTGAACTGCAGGGGATTGCTGCCATGTGTGCCGACTGCAGCAGTGAATTCACCTGTTGAGGTAAACTTTTGAATACAGTGGTTACCGTTATCCACTACATAGATGTTGTCAGCGTTATCCACTGCTACTCCTATGAACTGGACATTTGCTGACCCTCTGCTCACAAATGATCGGATCTTCCTCCCCTCTGGAGTGAAGACTGAGACACAGTGTGCACCCTTCTCCACTACAATGATGTGACCTTCACTATTGGTTGTTAGTCCCCACGGTCTATTCACATTCCCAATAACCCTGATGGGATTCCCGAGTGTTTGCAGGGATGGTCTGACTGTCACTGTAAATGGACTGCCCTTTGTACTCTTCCCTTTGATTCTGATGTGTAGCTCATGGTTCCCTCGTGTAGTTGGCTTGTACTTGATCACATATTTGCTTCTATCTTCATCTTTGACTTGACATTCACCAGTGGTACCATCTTTGGTGCACACCAGTTCAGAAGTAAGGTTTTGGATTGGTACCGTACACTCTCTGTCATCCTTGTCCCTGGCATGCAGTGTGACTGTTGCTTCCTCTCCAACTGTTGCAGTTTTCAGACCATCTCCAGTGGTGTAGCACTTCTCAGGGCAGACTGATTTGGGATCCGGAGATAGAACTCCAGCAAACTCTTTGCAGGCTTGGAGGAGATCCAGACTATCGTCAGCCACCAACTGGATGTTTGCCTCCTGTTCTGGAGCTAGTGTGTCAGGGTTGAACTCAGCAGTGATCTGTCCAATCTGTTTCAGTATAGGGGTCTTCATCGCCAGAATCTCTCCCTCGCTGCCAGTTTTCAGACTGCCCTCCACGTAATCCAGGCAGCTACTGAGGTGAATCTGGACTAGCTCACACTGATCCGTCTGTGCTGCCAGGCCTTTGAGCTTCTGCTGTGTGAGTCGGTGTAACTGCCCAACGAGCTCTGTTCTCCGCTGCTCAAGGGCTTGGTGCAGGCAGTCAATGTGTTTGTGAATGTCAGCTTCGACCGTCATTCTCTGGTCTTCTATTTCCATTGTTCTGGTGTCCAGTGCCTGGACTGCTTTGTTGACTGTTGCTAGCTGTTGCTTCACTGGCTGCAGACTTGAAACTATCTCCTCCTTGTGTTTTGGGAAGGTGTCGGTGACCACATCGTACTTGTGTCCCTGGTTGAGTATGGGTCAGGTGAAATAATGGAAGAAAATGTACAGTATTAAATCCCTTGGTTTGAATAACTGATATAGTTTGCGAAAGTTATTAACCACTAAATGTTCAAAGCAGTGAATATACACATCATAATTATCGTAAATGCGATGGCAGTCTGTAAACAGGAAGTGACAAGCAAGCAACCCCTGTAAACAAACATATTCATGCATTTACAGGATCGTGCATATTGCGAGCTGAAGAGGTGGGGCCAATTGTTACGAATCTGGAAAAAACAGCCGAAACAATAGTCACAACGTCTGTGAAGTATATAAATCGTGGGAAAAGACTTTTTTCCTAGCGGTCATCTCGAAGCATGAAGTTTCCAAATGCAGTGCATGTCCTGTTCTTGATAGCGTACCGTCCCCAATTATGGCCAGTCCCCTATTATGGCCACTTGCGTGTATTCGCGATTCCTGACTACTGGTAGATTCCCACATGCGCAGTATAACTAAGGTAATGTAGGGCACAAAAAAGTTGGTGTCAGCATTATTGCTCTCGGAGAAATATCGCCCTGAATCGGCAATCAAAGAGTTCACCCTAACTGGAGATCTAAAATGCAACATGCTCACAGACAACCCACTCTCCAACAAACTACGACAGTTACTACACCAGTATGGACTCAGTCAGCTGATAGTGGAACCCACGAGGATCACCAGTGACTCCCAGACCCTCATTGACATCATTGCTACCAGTCACCCACAGAACTACGAGAGATGTGGAATAATTCCGTGTAGCATCAGTGACCACTTGCTGGTTTTCGCTGAACAAACGATGCGTATCACCCCCCCTCCAGTTGAGACAATCACTGTCCGATGTTACAATAAGTGCAACTGGCAGGCTCTCCTGGAGGATATGATGAACGCACCATGGCAAAGCATTGAGCAGTACAGTGATGTCGATTCTGCATGGAATTGCTGGAAATCCATATTCCTCGAGGTACTTAGGAAGCACGCACCGGTTAAGACTTTCAGACCACGGAGACATCACCTCCCATATATAGATGATGAAATACGGGAGCTGATGCGAGAACGGGACTGGATGCACCGTAAGTACATCAGGACCAAGGATCGGGATGTGTGGAATGCGTTCAAAAGTCTGAGGAATCTGACTGCTACCAGACTGAGAGAAGCCAAGAAAGCCCATTTTGCTACTGTATGCAGCAATACAAACCAACCGAAGAAAACGTGGATGGAACTCAACACCTTAATGGGGAAACAATACAGGCAGCCAATCCGAGCTATTTCAAACAATGATGGTGAGGTCATGAGTGACAAATGAATAGCAGAAGCATTCAATGAGTACTTTACAGGTCTGTTTGCTGGCGACACCACTGTTAGAAGGCAGATGCAAGTGGGAAGCGCACAGTCAGAGGGGGTCTTTCAATTCTGTACAATTACAGCTGAGGACACCCTGAAGGTGCTGCAATCCCTCGATGTGAACAAGGCCACTGGTCTGGACGGGATAACAGCAAAGTGTCTCCGTGTAGCAACACCTGCAATTGCTGGATGCTTAAGCTACAGTATCTATTCAACCTGAGCTTGGCAGATGGTGTGTTCCCCAAGGATTGGAAAATTGCGAGGGTCACACCCACCTTTAAAGCTGGAAACAGGTCAGACTTGAGTAACTACCGTCCAATCTCTATCTTGCCAGTAGTTGCTAAGGTACTTGAGCGACTGGTTTGTGGGCAGCTCCGCTCACACCTCAACAAACACAGTCTACTGACAAGCTCTCAATCTGGACTCCGTCCTGGACACTCAACACAAGATCTAATACTCAAAGTGGTGGATGACTGGAGAGTGTCCATAGATAATGATGATATTGTGGGCTCCTTGTTCATAGACCTATCTAAAGCATTCGACTCAATACACCACCAACTCTTGCTGTCAAAACTGGATGGTGTGGGTGTCCATGGGGTTGAACTTGCCTGGTTTCAGAGTTACTTGTATGATCGTATGCAGTGTGTCAGCATTGGCAAAGCAAGATCCTCCTTTAGGCCAATCAGCAGTGGAGTCCCTCAGGGCTCAATCCTGGGCCCCCTATTGTTCATTGTGTTCATGAACAAGCTACCGGCCGTGATCATGTCTTGTGAGACTCAACTGTACGCGGATGATACCATTCTATACTGCCATGGGAGGACAGTTGACGAGGTGAGACAGAAGCTGACTGTGGCCTTCCAAACAGCCAACCAATGGTTCCAGGAAAACTGCCTTCAAGTAAACTTCAAGAAAACCCACACAATGTTCCTGGGAAGGAAGAGGAGACAATGTGAGCTTGAAGAGCCGCACATCGAGCATGATGGTCAGCCAATTAGGAATGAACGAACAGCAAAGTACCTTGGTGTGCTCATTGATGACAAACTCAATTGGAAGCAGCATATCGACAGTGTGGCTAAGAAAGTTGGCAGGAATCTCAGGAGAGCGAGTAAGCACCTGCCGATGAAGACAAGGAAGATACTGTTCAATGCAATAGTGCTCCCCCACCTGGACTACTGCTGTGTGGTATGGGCTAACTGTATCAAAGACTCCACAACTACGGCATGAGGATCATACTGCAAGTACCTGCGAGGTCTCCAAGCAGTATGTCGAGAGCAAAGCTCAGGTGGACAACACTGGAGCAAAGAAGGGCCCTTCAACAGTTGAGAGTTGTGCATCACTGCATCCATGGAGCAGCTCCTGAGTATTTGCGGTCACTTTTCAGATGGCAACCAGGGACAGTCCGCACACGAGGACAGCTCAAGCTATTCTTAAAGGCCCACAAAAGTGACATATACAGCAAATCATTCCAATACTCTGGAGCAAGGAACTGGAATCAGCTGCCAGATGCTATCAAGACCACCCGAAACCATTGTACCTTTACAAAACTAGTTAGAGGTCTCGTTGTCGGAAATTGATATTAATATTTTTGTACACCCATCCTGTGTTTGTTTTTGTTTTATAGTGTTTTTGCTTTTACAACCTTGTAATATTCCTTATTGTGTATGCATTGTACATATCCGTGAATGTAGTGCCCCCCTCTTTTTTCTGTATAATTATGTATATATTACGAGGGACAACCGCACTCCTGGTAGCCATTGCAACGCCGCGGTTGCCTCGCCGCAGCGAAGCTAAATTATTGCAATTCGTTCCAATTAACGCACATGCCACGTGGCTCAGTCGATCGCGAGCAATGGCGACCAAAAGGAAGACAAGACAGCACTCACAACTTAGCCAGCACGGTGAGTTTTGGCATGTAAGCGTAAGTTAACGACAGCGATCACGGCTGTGTGGTCAGAATCTTCGTGTGCCTTTCCTAAGAACGGTACTGCCACCGGAAGTCGGAGAGATCGCTCGAGCAATGGCGGCCAACGGCGAGACAAAAGCGCTCATATCTCCACCACCAAGGTGAGTTTTAGCACCAACTTTCATCATTCAGGTCAGTGCATGATAGCGATCACGGCGGTGTAGTCAGAATCTCTGTAGGCCAATCCTAAGTACTCAAACATTATTTATATTATATTATATCGAGGGGCAACCGCACTCCTGGTAGCCGCGTTGCAACCGGTTGCAGCTCGACGATAGCGCATAGGTATTGCAACACATTCCAATTAACGCACATGCCACGTGAGGACCATGAGCGCTCGCGTCGATCGATTGAGCTGAGTCAGCAATGGCGGCCCAAGGAGATCGAGAAGACAAGAAACTTGTTATACAGCGCTCACAACTTCGCCAGCACGGTGAGTTTTGGCATGTAAGCGTCAGTGAACGGCAGAAACTTCGCGTGCCTTTCCTAAGAACGGTACTGCCACCGGAAGTCGGAGAGAGCGCTCGAGCAATGGCGTCCACGGCGAGACAAAAGCGCTCATATCTCCACCACCAAGGTGAGTTTCAGCTCCAAAATTGTACGGTTGAGACAGTGCATGATAGCGATCATGAAGGTGTAGTCAGAATCTTCGTAGGTCTTTCCAATCACTCGAACGAGTTATTTATATTATATTATATTAGATTCGAGGGGCAACCGCACTCCTGGTAGCCGCGATGCAACCGGTTGCAACTCGCTGGGTAGTCATAGTCTTTGTGGCAATGAAACTTTGAAAGTTGAAGAGAGCGCTCGAGCAATGGCGGCTGAAGGGAAGACAAAAGCACTCACAACTCCACTACCAAGATGAATTTCAGCAACAAAATTGTACGGTTGGGTCACTGCACGATAGTGATCATGAAGATTTAGTCAGAACCTTTGTAGATCCTTCCTGCAGGCTGGGAGGTTTTTTATTTCTTTATATTTGCATTATCGAGGGGCAACCGCACTCCTGGTAGCCGCGTTGCAACCGGTTGCAGCTAGCTCGACGATAGCGCAAGCTAGGTATGGCAACACATTCCAATTAACGCACATACCACGTGAGGACCATGAGCGCTCGCGTCGATCTATTGAGCTGAGTCAGCAATGGCGGCCCAAGGAGATCGAAAAGACACGAAACTTGTTATACAGCGCTCACAACTTCGCCAGCACGGTGAGTTTTGGCATGTAAGCGTCAGTGAACGGCAGAAACTTCGCGTGCCTTTGCTAAGAACGGTACTGCCACCGGAAGTCGGAGAGAGCGCTCGAGCAATGGCGTCCACGGCGAGACAAAAGCGCTCATATCTCCACCACCAAGGTGAGTTTCAGCACCAAAATTGTACGGTTGGGACAGTGCATGATAGCGATCATGAAGGTGTAGTCAGAATCTTCGTAGGCCATTCCTATCACTCGAACGAGTTATTTAATTACGCGGCACTTTATTTCCTATACCAGGAGTGTAATAGCGAGGGGCAACCGCACTCCTGGTAGCCGTTGCAACGCCGCGGTTGCTTCGCCGTAGCGAAGCTAAATTATTGCAATTCGTTCCAATTAACGCACATGCCACGTGGCTCAGTCGATCGCGAGCAATGGCGACCAAAAGGAAGACAAGACAGCACTCACAACTTAGCCAGCACGGTGAGTTTTGGCATGTAAGCGTCAGTTAACGACAGCGATCACGGCTGTGTGGTCAGAATCTTCGTGCGCCTTTCCTAAGAACGGTACTGCCACCGGAAGTCGGAGAGAGCGCTCGAGCAATGGCGGCCACGGCGAGACAAAATCGCTCATATCTCCACCACCAAGGTGAGTTTCAGCACCAAAATTGTACGGTTGGGACAGTGCATGATAGCGATCACGACGGTGTAGTCAGAATCTTTGTGCGCCATTCCTGTCACTGGAACGAGTTATTTATTTACGCGGCACTTTATTTCCTATACCAGGAGTGTAACGAGGGGCAACCGCACTCCTGGTAGCCGCGATGCAACCGGTTGCAACTCGCTGGGTGGTCATAGCACTCCTGGTAGCCGCGTTGCAACCGTTGCAACTCGCTGGACGCGCAACCGTTCGGTATTGCAGCTCATTCCAATTAACGCACATGTCACGTGAGGACCATGCTCAGTCGTCGATCGATATGTCGAGTCAGCAATGGCGTCCAAAAGTAAGACAAGAGCTTATTACAGTGCTAACAACTTTGCCAGCACGGTGAGTTTTGGCATGTAAGCGTCAGTAAACGATAGCGATCATGGCTGTGTGGTCAGAATCTTTGTGGGGCCTTCATAAGACTGTACTGGCAACCAACATCGAAGAGAGCGATCGAGCAATGGCGGCCGACGGTATGACAAAAGCGCTCATATCTCCACCACCAAGGTGAGTTTCAGCACAATTATTTTGATTTTGTGTCACTGCATCATAGCGATCACGACGGTGTAGTCAGAATCTTTGTAGGCCATTCGGAAATAGTCAAACGTTTATTAATTATTTAGATTAATTACATTACGCGGCACAATTTTTCCTATACCAGGAGTGTAACGAGGAGCAACCGCACTCCTGGTAGCCGCGATGCAACCGGTTGCAACTCGCTGGGTGGTCATATAGTCTTTGTGGCAATGAAACTTTGAAAGTTGAAGAGAGTGCTTGAGCAATGGCGGCTGAAGGGAAGACAAAAGCACTCACAACTCCACTACCACGATGAATTTCAGCAACAAAATTGTACGGTTGGGTCACTGCACGATAGTGATCATGAAGATGTAGTCAGAACCTTTGTAGGTCCTTCCTGCGGGCTGGGAGGTTTTTTATTTGTTTATATTTGCATTATTAGCGAGGGGCAACCGCACTCCTGGTAGCCGCGTTGCAACCCCGGTTGCGACTCGCCGTAGCGAAGCTAAATATTGCAATATGTAGTCAGAACCTTTGTAGGTCCTTCCTGCGGGCTGGGAGGTTTTTTATTTGTTTATATTTGCATTATTAGCGAGGGGCAACCGCACTCCTGGTAGCCGTTGCAACTCCGCGGTTGCCTCGCAGTAGCGCAAGCTAATTATTGCAATTCGTTCCAATTAACGCACATGCCACGTGGCAACCACGCTCAGTCGAACGCTAGCAATGGCGACCAAAAGGAAGACAAGAAATTATAGCAGCGCTTACAACCTTGCGGCCAGCACGGTGAGTTTCGGTATGTAACCGTCAGTGAACAACAGCGATTACGGCTGTGAGGTCTGAATCTTTGTGGGCCCTTCGTATGACTGTACTGGCAACCAACGTCGAAGAGAACGATCGAGCAATGGCGGCCGACGGCACGACAAAAGCGCTTGTATCTCCATCACCAAGGTGAGTTTCGCCACAATTATTGTGTGGTTGTGTCACTGCATGATAGCGATCACGATGGTGTAGTCAGAATCTTTGTAGGCCTTTTCTGCGAGCTATGAGGTTTGATTATTTAATTACATTATTTACGCGGCACAATTTTTCCCCTACCAGGAGTGTAACGAGGGGCAACCGCACTCCTGGTAGCCGCGTTGCAACCAGTTGCAGCTCGACGATAGCGCATAGGTATTGCAACACATTCCAATTAACGCACATGCCACGTGAGGACCATGAGCGCTCGCGTCGATCGATTGAGCTGAGTCAGCAATGGCGGCCCAAGGAGATCGAGAAGACAAGAAACTTGTTATACAGCGCTCACAACTTCGCCAGCACGGTGAGTTTTGGCATGTAAGCGTCAGTGAACGGCAGAAACTTCGCGTGCCTTTCCTAAGAACGGTACTGCCACCGGAAGTCGGAGAGAGCGCTCGAGCAATGGCGTCCACGGCGAGACAAAAGCGCTCATATCTCCACCACCAAGGTGAGTTTCAGCTCCAAAATTGTACGGTTGGGACAGTGCATGATAGCGATCATGAAGGTGTAGTCAGAATCTTCGTAGGCCATTCCTATCACTCGAACGAGTTATTTATATTATATTATATTAGATTACGCGGCACAATTTTTCCTATACCAGGAGTGTAACGAGGGGCAACCGCACTCCTGGTAGCCGCGTTACATCCCCCTGGTTGCGACTCGCCGTAGCGAATCTAAATATTGCAATTCGTTCCAATTAACGCACAGGCCACGTGGCAACCACGCTCAGTCGATCGCGAGCAATGGCGACCAAACGGACGACAAGACATTATTACAGCACTCACAACTTAGCCAGCACGGTGAGTTTTGGCATGTAAGCGTCAGTGAACGACAGCGATCATGGCCGTGTGGTCAGAATGTTCGCGTGCCTTTCCTAAGAACGGTACTGCCACCGGAAGTCGATGGAGCGCTCGAGCAATGGCGGCCAACGGCGAGACAAAAGCGCTCATATCTCCACCACCAAGGTGAATTTCAGCACCAAAATTGTACGGTGAGGACAGTGCATGATAGCGATCACGACGGTGTAGTCAGAATCTTTGCAGGCCATTCGTAAGTAGTCAAACGTTAATTATTTAGTTTAGGTTAGATTATTTATTTACGCGGCACAATTTTTCCCCTACCAGGAGTGTAACGAGGGGCAACCGCACTCCTGGTAGCCGCGTTGCAACCGGTTGCAACTCGCTGGACGCGCAACCGTTCGGTATTGCAGCTCATTCCAATCAACGCACATGTCACGTGAGGACCATGCTCAGTCGTCGATCAATATGTCGAGTCAGCAATGGCGTCCAAAAGTAAGACAAGAGCTTATTACAGTGCTAACAACTTTGCCAGCACGGTGAGTTTTGGCATGTAAGCGTCAGTCAACGATAGCGATCACGGCTGTGTGGTCAGAATCTTTGTGGGGCCTTCATAAGACTGTACTGGCAACCAACATCGAAGAGAGCAATCGAGCAATGGCGGGCGACGGTATGACAAAAGCGCTTGTATCTCTGCCACCAAGGTGAGTTACTGCACAATTATTTTGATTTTGTGTCACTGCATCTTAGCGATCACGACGGTGTAGTCAGAATCTTTGTAGGCCATTGCTAAGTAGTCAAACGTTATTTACATTATTTACATTAGGTTGCATTATTTACGCGGCACAATTTTTCCCCTACCAGGAGTGTAAATACGAGGGGCAACCGCACTCCTGGTAGCCGCGATGCAACCGGTAATCGCGCTGGTCGTGGTCGTGCAGAGAATTAACGCGAATGTCACGTGAGGACCACGTTTGGTGGATGGTGTCGGCAATGGCGTCCAAAGGGAAGACAAGAACTTATTACAGCGCTCACAACTTTGCCAGCACGGTGAGTTTCGGCATGTGAGCGTCAGTGAACGACAGCGATCACGGCCTTGTGGTCAGAATCTTTGTGGGGCCTTCGTATCAGCTGTACTGGCAACGAACTTCGAGCGATCGAGCAATGGCGGCCGACGACACCACAAAAGCGCTTGTATCTCCACCACCATGGTGAATTTCAGCACCAAAATTGTGCGGTTGGGTTGCTGCATGGTAACAATCACGACGGTGTAGTCAGAATCTTTGTAGGCCATTCCTATCTCTCCAACGAGTTATTTATTATTTAATTATTTACGCGGCACAATTTTTCCCCTACCAGGAGTGTAATTACATTTCGCGGCACAATTTTTCCTATACCAGGAGTGTAACGAGGGGCAACCGCACTCCTGGTAGCCGTTGTTGCCTCGCCGTAGCGCAAGCTAATTATTGCAATTCGTTCCAATCAACGCACATGCAACGTGGCAACCACGCTCAGTCGATCGCGAGCAATGGCGGCCAAAAGGAAGACAAGACATTATTACAGCACTTACAACTTAGCCAGCACGGTGAGTTTTGGCATGTAAGTGTCAGTGAACGACAGCGATCACGGCCGTGTGGTCAGAATCTTCGTGTGCTTTCCTGAGAACGGTACTGCCACCGGAAGTCGAAGAGAGCGCTCGAGCAATGGCGGTTAACGGCGAGACAAAAGCGTTCATATCTCAGCCACGGAGGTGAGTTTCAGCACCAACTTTCATCATTCAGGTCAGTGCTTGATAGCGATCATGGCGGTGTAGTCAGAATCTCTGTAGGCCAATCCTAAGTACCCAAACATTATTTATTACACTCCTGGTATAGGAAAAATTGTGCCGCGTAAATAATATAACATAATACTAGGGGAATGCAGGACATTGTGGGGCGAGCGTGAGCGAGTTACATGCAGGTGCTGAATTTGCATGGAACAGTTGCATGACATTGTGCTGAATATGCATGGAGCAGTTGCATGTGCATGTCATCAGAATGTGAGTCTGACGGGGAGCATAACACAACTTAACGACACAGATCACACCAGAAGTTATGACACTCGTGCATGTACTTCACAGCGTTGAAGCAGTCTGGCAGGTAGGTCCAGGAGCGGTCTCTGTCTCTGTTGTTGCCACCGAGGATGACTTCCTCGTTCTCTGCTGATGCCAGATCTGTCATGACTGGTCACAGTGAGTTTAGTGTTACCGTGTGCAGGGCAGTCAACTTCCCATCTTCTGAGCAGTTGCATGGCTTAGCATTTGAAAGGGACTCCGGCGAGTTATAGGGGATTGTGAGTTCAAGGAGGATCACCTCCCTTGGTCTCACTGAAGCGCTCTCCCCGTCTTCATGAAATGCTTTAGCCACTCACCGCCCCACTATAGTCTCCATCCTTGCAAGGCCTTGTTGAGGTAGACTGTTCATAGTTCGCGTCTCAGTTGGACGATATCAACGCACGAGCAGGAATTAAGTGAACTCAGTTTGGAAATAACGCATGACGCAAGAACACGCAAAATACGAGCAGGAAGTGATTTACGGCACGACGTACGATATATATATATATATATATATAGAAATATATATAGAAATATAGAAATAAAGAAAATTCACATTGAACTCGTCTATGTGGGGCTCGCTCACGCTCGCCCCAATAAATAATGTTTGAGTACTTAGGATTGGCCTACAGAGATTCTGACTACACCACCGTGATCGCTATCATGCACTGACCTGAATGATGAAAGTTGGTGCTGAAACTCACCTTGGTGGTGGAGATATGAGCGCTTTTGTCTCGCCGTTGGCCGCCATTGCTCGAGCGCTCTCTCGACTTCCGGTGGCAGTACCGTTCTTAGGAAAGGCACACGAAGATTCTGACCACACGGCCGTGATCGTTGTCGTTCACTGACGCATATATACCGAAACTCACCGTGCTGGCTAAGTTGTGAGTGCTGTAATAATGTCTTGTCTTACTTTTGCAGAGGCGGCGCCGCCGGTACGGCTGGTCCGGCTTTGGCCGGACCACTTTTCCAGCCGACCTGATTATAATATCACGTGCAGTGTAGTCAACGCATAATCTACGCTTGATCTTATATGCAGACTCGGCAATGGCATCTGTTTCTCGTCCTAGTTGTTGGCCTACCATTGAAACTCAAGGTCTTTTCTTCCCCAAAACGGCCATTTTTTTTTTTTTTTTTTTTTTTTTTTTTACAACATTTATGCATTAGCAGGTTGGTGCAATGCAATGGTTACACAAATAGCTACATAAGCTAGTCTGGTGTGTAACCATTTTGATGCTACGAGAGCGCTTCCTCATCACTAAAAATACATGCGAAATTTTTTTTCCGCGCTTCGCGCGGACAGATTAGCACTTCGCGCCTCTGCCAACACACAAAGCGCTTCCGGGCACCGCCTTCTGCAGTGCGCTACGATAGTGGGCCGTACCACTTCATTTATGCCGCTGCCGCCCCTGTTTTGGTCGCGATCGACTTGAGCGTGGTTGCCACGTGGCATGTGCGTTAATTAGAACGTATTGCAATACTTAGCTTGCGCTACGGCAGGTTGCAACGCAGCTACTTTATGAATGGTACTTGAGAGCACTCTAAATAATTTATCTTCCCTGTATATAGCTATCATGGTGATGTGTGATAATTGGAACGAACTGTCACACTTAGCTTGTGCTACCGTTTAACTGCGGCTACCAGGAGTGCGGTTGCCCCTCGTATTATGTTGGATTATATTATCGAGGGGCAACCGCACTCCTGGTAGCCGCGATTAACCATGCAGCTAAGTGTGATAGTTCTTTCCAGTTATCACACATCACGTGAGTACCATGACAGCTATATATAGGGATGATCAGAAATTATTTAGAGTGCTCTCAAGTAATAAAACCATTCATAGCCGCGTCGGTTGCGATTCGCCGTCGTAGCTCAAGCTAGTATTGTAATTCGTTCCAATTAACGCACATGCCACGTGGCAACCACGCTCAGTCGATCGCGAGCAATGGCGACCAAAAGGAAGACAAGACATTATTACAGCACTCACAACTTAGCCAGCACGGTGAGTTTCGGCATGAAAGCGTCAGTGAACGACAGCGATCACGGCCGTGTGGTCAGAATCTTTGTGGGGCCTTCGTAAGACTGTACTGGCAACCAACGTCAGAGAGCGATCGAGCAATGGCGGCCGACGGCACAACAAAAGCGCTTGTATCTCCACCACCAAGGTGAGTTTCAGCACCAAAATTGTACGGTTGGGACAGTGCATGATAGCGATCATGAAGGTGTAGTCAGAATCTTCATACGCCATTCCTATCACTCGAACGAATTATTTACATTATATTACATTACGCGGCACAATTTTCTCTATACCAGGAGTGTAATTACGCGGCACAATTTTTCCTATACCAGGAGTGTAACATTACGCGGCACAATTTTTCCCCTACCAGGAGTGTAACATTACATTACGCGGCACATTTTTCTCTATACCAGGAGTGTAACATAACGCGGCACAATTTTTCCCCTACCAGGAGTGTAACTTTTTCGAGAGTTGTTACTTAATCGCCATGTTAGCCTCGTTCCTAGGCCCGAGACTACGAGGCTATCACCATGTCAACAAAGCAAAGCTGCGACAGTCTCTCTTGATGGACGTGGACCTTCTGCTGGGCACTGAGCAGGCTTTGATGTTTCGTTCTGTTTCCATTAAAAGTAGCTTCGCTCGCTTCGCTCGCTCAGCTACTTCCCCCTCGTTCGCCTGCGTGAGTAATCACGCGCCGGACAGCTCTCTGTGCAAAGCGAGCTGCTGCTCCCCGATTGTGTCCGCTTCAGCTGCTGCTCCCGACGAGATTGCCGCTCGATCCACTTCAATTGCCGCTCCCTACGGTGGCCCATAGGGGCATTCCGCTGCGGTACAGCGGCCGACAACGCGCGGCCGACAATGTACTATATGTTTGGCCGCTCGATGTCTGGCCGCTCGATGTCGGCCGCTGTACCGCAGCGGAATGCCCCTATGGGCCACCGTAGCTCCCCGTTCGCATCCGCTTCAGCTGCTGCTCGCCGCTTGCGTCCGCTTTCAGCTGCTGCTCTCGATTGCCAACTGCTTCCCGATTGCGTCCGCTTCGTCTGCTGCTCCCCGATTGCGTCCGCTTCAACTGCTGCTCCCCGATTGCGTCCGCTTCGGCTCCCCCCCCCCCCCCCCCCCCCCCCCCCCTCCCCCCCCCCCCCCCCCCCCCCCCCCCCCCCCCCCCCCCCCCCCCCGCGCCAGCTGTTCTGGAAGATTCCAGCCATGTCGGACAGTCCTCTATTCACGCACGAACATTCTACACAGAGTTCGAGGTTCAGTAAATAAATCGAAGTACGAAGGTCGCGGGTCACTATAGTCTAGTCCCGCCCCACGAACATCCCACTTCCGTCATGCACAGACAGACAGACACACACACGTTAAAATCTTAATGTATTGATGATTCCATGCATTTTTGATATTACTGTAGTGATCAATGTTTATTGCTGCCTTCACAGACGAGGGGGTGGGGCATTCACCCTTCATCAGATCAGAGAGCTCGATGGCAGTCATGCATGTAGGTCATGTGCTTCCAAGTAATCATAACTCTAGCACAGTTCTGGTACATGTTCTGCACTGTAGTTACGCCATGAAAAGAAAGCCACGCCTCCATCATGGCACAGTCACGATAGATCTTGACAAGAACAGGTTGGTAGAAAGTCCTCGTAGCAGTAGGAGCCACCAGATGACGGATTCACAAGGATTCTGTTAGTATAGCCATCACAAGCAAAAAGAACAAAATATGCTTGCCTTTTGGATTGCGCATGCGGTGAACGTGACCTCATTGTCTCAATATGGCATTGTGCTAGAATTTCACAGAATCATAGCTAGCCAAAACTGCTGCTTTTGCAGACAAAAGAGGTCATGGCGAGTACTACGGCGAAAGCAGCGTTATTCTGCACGTAAATTAACTCTTTAGTTGGTACGCTATCCTTGTGCAAAATTTTGTATGAGAAAGAAAGAAAGAAGATGACGAAATCAGACTTTCTCTGTGACTTGTTTATCGACTCCCGCATGCATACTCTAAGGTACATTTGCGAGTGTATTTGTGAACTGCTAGGCATGCAGTATCATTCTGTCTGCATACTTGGTTTGGGGGTGGTAGCTACTTTGGCCGTTATCCTGCTAGTGATAAATTTGACGGCCATCCCTAAATAGAAAGAATGTTACCACGTTCTCTGATAGATGTGTAGGAACTGTTCAAGCTATAATTATGCTACTTGGGTACTTACTGATGTGCTATCCCCGGACATTTGCTCTTCATAAATACAATGGTCTCCCACTGTCACTTTCAGGATACGATGCTTCTGGAAAAAGTCGGTGTCGACCTTTGCTGTCTTGAGAAGCTGTGGAATCAGGCCTGATGGAACAAGCCACGTGATGGTAACACATCCGCTACGAACACGATCGAGCAAGGCTGTGGGTGGGGAGTCAGGCACAAGGTAGTGACTAGAGAACATTTCCCACACATCAGTGAGGTATTCAAGGGAATGGTCAAGAAAATCAGTTTTCCATTCCATTCGACAGACATAGCGAGAGTCATACTTTGCTGGAGGAGGATCAGTATTGGCATCAAGCACGGACTCAATGCAATCTTCAATGTTTGTAACCAATTTGTACGACTTTAGATCTTTCTGGTACTGTTGGATCAAAGTTTCCTTCTCAGGATCATTGGCACAAAATTCTCGGATAATTCGGGCAAGTGGAGAGTAGTGGAAATAACTCCACAGCCCATGGCGTGTAATGGCAACAAAGACTTTAGTAAAGTCGGTGGGGGGTGGAGGGATGCAATCTCCTGGAGGGAAAAGGGCAGTGACAAACAGCCAAAACTGATTGATGTCAACTCCATTCTTGAATAACTTGTTACACGCTTTTCTCTGGAAGTTTGCAAATTTGCCTTTTATGGCTTCCCGATTCTGGCATGCAAAAACAGCAGATCTACTCATGTCTTCTGTAGGACCGGGAACTGCAAAACAAGAGTGGAAACATGTATAATCTGTATACTACGACACAGTTGCTGTCTATTCTGGTATGCAAATCGCTAATTTAACTGTTCATTGCCGGTACTGGTGGATCAGCTACCACATTACCTGGGTAGGTGGTGCACGTGAGAGAAGTTGGTGGACCTGTTGAATATAAGCAAGAATTTATGAATAGTAGGTCATCTTGAAACATTACACCCTTGCAGTAAACCCTATACGTGTCAGGTATACATATATAAAGCGTACAGCACCATGAAACTTACTTCTGGAAATGTACTTCTGCTCAATCTTTGCAGCCACTTTGTTCTCCCCCATCTGTCGAAGAGCTTTCACCACGTTCTCCCATGAGGCTCTGGGTGTTTGCTGTAGCCACAGAGAAAAGGTTTCTTGCCTCCATCGACTACACCCTTCAGTAGGGTGGCTGCGCTGAATCTGGTCTAGCTCATAGTCTCGCACACCAAGATTGAGTCCCAGACCACGCCAGTTGCAAATACTAGTCAGTTCATTACAAAGGATCGCAGTTTCCGGTGTTCCTGCAATTGACAACATTCAAGAGTCAATGCACTGCTGCCCATGGATCTACACATCTAGATAATAGATCCTTACAGCATAGGGCTATGGTACCACTATCAGATACAGTTTCATTCAAGGTCCAAAATTTCATAGAAACATCTTTCAGGCAACAAGGCGGATGACAGAGCACTTCATATTAGAAATGAAAACTATCTATGGTAGAAAAGCAGTATTCAGGTTCCCTGTAGTTGACAATTAATTATAACACTCAAATCAAATCAAAGTTCTGTCTGTCATACTCAAGATACTGCATGACTCACTAACTTATCTCCAGCAGTTCTAGTATGCTAATTGTCTAATACAAAGGCCATATCTTCACATCGAGTGTACTGTCCTGAAAATGCCTGCCTTGATCAGGAATGCATGCACATGCACTTTCCAATAATGTTTTGAATTCATCAGAGGTATGCTTAGGATCACCAATTTGGTGACTAAATGGCAACATCAAAGTCCAACACAATTAAGTTTGACTACAACTTTGAATTCTAAAACTACCCCCTCTGCTTGATTTTGACTACATCAAAGGGACATGCTCCTCTTGTTACTGCCATGGGAAATGTAAACAAAGCCATGAATCTAAACAGTGCCATCACGGAAGGAGGCCTCCTTAACTATCAAACCAATCTGCAATAATAAGAGCACCCTATCTTAAGAGCACATGATGACATCATCATTATTGTGGCAGATGAGGAAGAGTCAAAATTTTGAAACAGGCAGAATCTGAAACTCTTAAAGGTCACAAGGTCAAGTCAACCTGCACAGAATGGTTCTGGACCCTTGTTGAAGCAAAGAACTTTGTTTTGTGTTGCAGGTACCCAAGCCAGACAGTCCAAGATGTTGAGATTGGCAGAAAACATGAAGATGGGGAGAAAGTGTGAGCTACTGCTTGGTCTACATTGTTGGAAGGGAGTGGCATTGGTCCAGTTAAGCCAGTGTGAGTCGTACTTAGTGACGACTGCAGCTCTTTCTCGAGGTTCTATTGGAAGCGTAGCTACGATGTGACCGGATGTGCAATTTATAGCACACATGAGAGATTCTGCTTTAACCATGGAAGAATACAAAGTTACAATGCTTTTCCTCCTCCGCTGCAATGACAATGACGTTTTCATGTTCCAAATTAGCCTCATTCCCAGGCCCGGGACAGGGCCTGGGAATGAGGCTAGTTCCAAATTGCACACAGGAATGCACTTAACTACAGCGGTGACTCTAACCACACCGACCCATTAGCGAGCATTCAAATCAAGTTGATTGAGCAATGTTAACCTTCTTTAGCTGAAAAACTGGCCTGGAGTTGGAGGCCATACAAGGTGGAAGGCAGTTTTCATTTATGCTTGAAACAGGAGAATTGGCTCTGACAAGTGACCAAGGGTTATATTTACACAGCCAAGCCCAGCTGCTACAATGCTGGAATGAACCCATCCACCTCCCCTTGTCCCACCCTGTCTGCTCAAACAGAACCTCAAGGACATTATCAGAAGTGAAAGGTTTCGTTAGTTAATCCTTTAGGGCCCAAGTTATCTCATGAGGTGATTTTCAGTCTAGACCACTTAAGCATACCCTAATTTCTGTTCCCTGGCTTTGCTGGGCTCGAAACTGTTCTCACAGGTAATTTCAGCTATACCAAGCATATTCGTGACTTAACCACACCCACCAATTAATAAACTATCAATCAAGTCTCCCGAGAAAAGGCAACCTGCCGTAGCTGAAAAACGGGCCATGAATGCAGGCCATACAAGCCAAGATGGCTACTTTCCAACCCTATTTATGCCAAATATGACGGAAATGGCCCTCTCCCAGTGCCAACCAAGACCTTTCTACAGCAGAGCCCAGACACGCCATGCTGTTTGCACCCTTTGGGTGCACCCACCCACCTCCCCCTGCTCCGGCCTTTCTACTCACACAGAACCTATCTGAAGCTGAGTCTCATGATGACATTAGGCGCTATAGGCCTTAACCATAACTTAAAAGGTTAATAAACAAAATATGAACTGTATACCGTAGATACAATGCACCCCACTTGATGGTGGATTTCACCTTGATAACTGTCTTGCTTTACATTCGCTCTCATAAAGGGTTATGAGGGCTAGCATACTGTGTGTGTGTAAGATAACCCTACCTTCAGTTCCGGGAAAGGTGTTCTTTTCGGCCATTGGTAAAACTTGTGCAAGACAAAAAAGGATCCGCGTAAAGGGCCTAGGGCTAGGGGGCGTATTAGTCTCGTGCCCAGACCACACACCCCTCGGGGGGTGTGGTCTGGGCACAGAGACGAGATGTTTGGCGCATGCGCAATACAGATAGGCATGGCAATGAATAACAGCACACTGCTGTCAGTGCGATCCGACTAACTCTACTAAGACTTGCGCTGATGTTTGCTACATTTCATTGGTCTCCCCCCAACATACTCTCTTTTGGTGAATGCTGTCAGCACAGTAGTGTAGCCTGACCACTATATGTACACAAACTGCTGCTATAGGTATTAAAGTCTTGAGCAACTGATATAGATTTTAAAAAACTACCTCTATATAGGCAGCGTGGGTAAGGGGCAAAGCCCCCTACAGCCCCCATAGCCTGTGTGTTTCTGTCACTTTGCTCCCAGACTACCCCGGTACATATATATACCCACACAGGTAGGAACAACAATATTAATGCAAACTTTACCAATAGCTTTCCACCGAACAATTTGGTATTCTACAGACCTGATATACCTAAGACTCCCAATGGCAACTTCTGTCAACACATAGTTTTCTGATCACCACATAGCTTAGCTCCTGTTAGGCAGGACTAGCCGGGCAGGTAATGATAACTGCTATTCTCTTCACAAGGACTTTGTCATTAAAACCACTCACAATCTGAAATCCCACACTGTGCCCAATCCCAATTTGTGGCACACCTACAATGCAATAAAGATTTACTACTATTCCCTTTGTAATCTGAGTTGCAAGCTACTGACACGAATAGTACAATCCCTTGAGACTGGAGTACTGCAACAATTATTGTTGCAGTACTATGGTCTCAAGGGATTGTACATGTACTATTCATGCTTGTCAGTAGCTTGCAATTCCAATTACAGGGGATTAACCAATTTTATGCAGTGACACACATAGGATGCATACTGAATAGCCATTGTTTTTGAGGATAACTCACCCACATTCAGCGCATGAAGTTAGCCTGACAGGTTAAATTAATACAATCACCTAACTGCATCAATGTAATGGAAACTAAAGTACATACATTGTACAGCAGGTTATACATGCAGTACATGTACAGATCATCAACCACAAATCACTACATAAATAAAATGGACACATTACGATGATTTGCTAATTGAAGAAATTGTCCCGGCCCATGACTGTATCTTCTGTAGCAGTAGGAAGCTATGAATGTTTGCATGTGCGTGCCAGAGAATTAATTAAGTTGTGTGCATTGGGTTTATACAGTGAAGACCTTTCTACTTCTGCTACCAAGAGGTAACCACTTACCTGGAGTGGAGGGGAGGCATCAAGCACCAAAATTCATGGATTATAGCTTTCCCAACATGATTACACACCAGGTGGGTTCTTCCATCAGCCTAGATATGTGATCATCAGATTCTGCATCTATAACAGTTTGTCAGTAGGAGAAGCAAAGCGATAGGTGTTGATGTAAGAAAGTGTTGGTAGCTGTGTTGAGAGCCACCCTGAGTCAATTGCAGCTGCTTAGCTACTCAGTCTGAGTGGTGCACTGAGCTTCATGAATTTAGCTGGGAATGCACCTGCAGCACTACAAGAGCCATAGTATATATATAGGGCCAATATCTGTAGCACAATTACTGTGCACTTATCTACTATACTAACTTAGGTGAGCAGTTCATTATTGTCCCGTATTGGACAGATTAACAGCGCATGCATCAGTTGCTGCTTAACAATGACCTAACCTAGCAGTCTTTGTATTGGACGTGGACATCACTCTGGAAAGTGTACAGCAAATCCATCGCTGGATGGGTTACTGCATGGACTCATCTGTTTGTATTGGCTCACCTTTGAACTCACCAAATACTGCACAGACTGATCCAATATACTGTGGCGTTTGACCACGAGCGCATGAGCCGCCGAAGGCGGCGAAGGAGCGTTGAACTAGTAAAGACATGTAGTAGTCCCTCACACCTTTTGGTTTATACCTTATATGGAAGACCTTTGCGGTACCACGTAAGTCAGCTAGCTCTAGTACAACTATGGCTGCACAAAGGCCAATTTGCATTTCACACCTACTTAGCTCTGTTTCACACAAATCCTTACAACTGCATACGTAATGGCCTCTTGCCGTATAAGGTGAAATTTTGGAGGTGTGAAGGACTACTACATGTCCTAGGGCGGGTATGTGGAGTTCAACGCTCCTTCGCCGCCTTCGTCGGCTCATGCGCTCCTGCAGATACCCATCCAAATATAATCTCCTTCACCCAATGCTCGATCTACCATTTGATCTTTCATCAGTAGCTATAGCTAATGCTCTTGTTATCGGTTGCACCAGCTATAGCAATTGAAGAATGCTCTCAATCCAAATTAACTGCACTATTGTTTTATCTATGCACCATGAATTTGATACATTGCTACAAATTAATGATACTACAAACGTCTATTTACACACAACCTGGACTGTGGTTCAATGAGACATTTTATGTACACAGTCCAGTGGCAGTGGAAGATGTATGGTTCGGGAGGGAGGGGCTGAAGCATGGAGGCACATATAGCTAGCTACACAGCAGTTGATCAAATGATCGGAAATGTTTTCATGCATGATTTTCTCCTATCGGGAAGGCCTTTTATATCATCTCTGCCTATTTTTCACTCTTCTCTGTTTGCAAAATTAAACATGGGTTACATAGCTATTAGTCTGACTGCTAGTCTGCTACATGTACACAAACTGCTGCTAAGGGCGCCGCATTTTTGCCACCCTTCCGCATCCGTGTATATTGTCAACGGAAACCGAAGAACAGAAAAAACGGGGTAGGCCTGGGAACAAGGCTAGTACATACTATCATGAGCACATAAGTGACCAGCAGCAGAAATGACCAAAACTTTCTTTATTATTCTTGCTTTGAGCATCTTAATTCCACCATCAACTATGCATGGAAAGACAAACACCATGTCTAGTAACATTGAATCTGAGCAAGAACAGACAAGCAGAAACTTCGCTAACGATGTTGTAAATGATGTTGTCAACATTTTATGGATGTGCATGAGCTTTACTCAAGTCACTGCCTTCCCTTTTCATGTGGAGGGTACGTATGCCGGTACCACGTCTATCGAGCTAGACCAACAACTATGGTCCTACAATGTGTATAATAGTCCAACCTTGATGGAGTCTCCTTAGCACCTTAGAATGTGGTAGGTAGCTATACCTCTCACCACACAGGAAATTGTAGGCGGAGTGAACTGAAAGGCAAAGAGGTACAGCCTAGCAGATTTCATTAGCAATCATGTCTATAGTTGACCAATCAGATTCACTGGTCCAATTTGGACCAGTACTTCCTTGACTACTATATTATGTTGGCATAGAACATCCCTCCTATGTACATGTACATCCGTGAAGAGTCAACTGCTCCATATGTGAAAACTTGTTTACATTGTGAGTACAAGAATGCTCTATCAGTAGTTGTACTTGTGGTGTGACCAATTCAACATGAGGTTCAGCAAAATATGTACAAGTAACACAAAGTAACTACAGTCATGTCACATAGCTATGTGGTTATGCAGGCCAAAACTCCTGAGGCTAAATGAGAGCCACTTTGGCTGTGCATTTGTTTCCCTCCTAACATTTTCACGATATTTTGGACTCTCTTTTCAAAGTATTTTTCACCTTTCCCTCACGGTACTCGATCTCATGCCTGTATTTAGCTTTAGATGGAGTTTACTACCCGCTTTGGGCTGCATTCCCAAACAACCCGGGGCTGTGTAACTTCTGACCAACCCTGTGGCCAGATCTTTCTGTTAAATGGCCAGACTCTAAGATGCATGATAGACCAAGTGGTAGGACTGGTTCATCTTAAGGCTTGACCAGCTACGATAGCTGTAATCACAGTAGTAGTACTGCATAATTATATGGTGCAAGGGCATGGTCTTCTGAAGAGGGGTGGACTTGAGAAAGGGGTGTATCATGTGTGTACATATAAGCTATTCATATACTAGTTGCTTAGCAGTGGTATTCAGAAGGGGTGTGTGATGTCAACGTCAATGATCCATGATAGCTAGCTCCATGCATGTTATGAGAAATGGTCCATGGGGTGATGGATGAACTTACTGATCCAAGTAGCTACATTGCCATTCAGAAGCGGGAATGAGACTAAGTGTACCCAGTCAATCAAACTAGGCCATTCCCTCATTGTGCACGGGAAGCGTCGGCGGAGTGAACTCAAAGGTGGTCTAGCTCGATATATAGGTGGTCGAAGGTGGTCTAGATCTATAGCAGAAGTCATTAGTATTCAACTATTCATGACTAGTTTGACAAATCAGATTCATTGGTCCGATTATGGACCAGTATACAACTGGCACATTACAGCTTCCATGCAGCTGCACTTAAAAGGTACGTACGTAAGGGGCAACCGCACTCCTGGTACATGTAGCCGTTGCAACCCCGCGTTGCCTCGCCGTAGCGCAAACTAATTATTGCAATTCGTTCCAATTAACGCACATGCCACGTGGCAACCGCGCTCAGTCGATCGCGAGCAATGGCGGCCAAAAGGAAGACAAGACATTATTACAGCACTTACGACTTAGCCAGCACGGTGAGTTTTGGCATGCAAGTGTCAGTGAACGACAGCGATCACGGCCGTGTGGTCAGAATCTTCGTGTGCCTTCCTGAGAACGGTACTGCCACCGGAAGTCAAAGAGAGCGCTCGAGCAATGGCGGCCAACGGCGAGACAAAAGCGCTCATATCTCAGCCACCAAGGTGAGTTTCAGCACCAACTTTCATCATTCAGGTCAGTGCTTGATAGCGATCACGGCGGTGTAGTCAGAAAATCTATGTAGGCCAATCCTAAGTACTCGAACATTATATTAATTACGCGGCACAATTTTTCGCCTACCAGGAGTGTAATTACACGGCACAATTTTTCCCCTACCAGGAGTGTAATATGTTATATTGGATTATATTATATTATATTACGCGGCACAATTTTTCCCCTACCAGGAGTGTAACTTCATAGTATGTATAGCTATTGCACATATATATCTTTTTCCTTTTGCTTTACTGTATATGTATTGTATGTATGCAGGGCCCCCTGGAAGATCAGCAGCCACATACTGAAGGGGTACCCTGAAAGTTTCATCATCATCATCATCATCAATTGACGTTTCTCACCTCGCGATGTTTGCGCGACGGGCTCCTACTGAGTTGAGACAGGTGGTGTTGCTCCATTTCGTATTTCTAGGTATACATGACTGTTTGTAGAGTATTTTTGTAAGTTCTGTCGTTGCCAAAAGAAGCCGGAGAAAAAACTGGAAGTTTAATAATAATTGTCAACACCTCTGTTTATTTTATTTACTATACTTGCTGTATTGAATTTGATAATGCAGTACACAATAATAAGCTCCTGTGGTGGCTCAGCATGTCCTAGGACCGTGAAATCTTCACCGTCTGTCAAGTAGGGGTGGGGGTCAATGCAGGGTTAAAGTTTTAAAGAATTAACCCCTTAGTTCCCTGGTTAGCATGGGGTGCTGGCCATAATAGGGGACAGTCCCTATTATGGCCACCGTGAACGTCGAGTACTAGACCCCTCAGCTTCGTTCGCTCAGACCTAGATACGGAACGATGTTGCTACCTGTAGAAGGACAAAGTTGGTTGCAAGTATATGTATGCAGACCCGTGGGTATAATGAACGCATGCGTACATAATATTACACTCTTGGTAGGGGAAAAATTGTGCCGCGTAATGTTACACTCCTGGTATAGAGAAAATTGTGCCGCGTAATGTAAATAATTAATAAACGTTTGACTATTTCTGAATGGCCTACAAAGATTCTGACTACACCGTCGTGATCGCTATGATGCAGTGACACAAAATCAAAATAATTGTGCCGAAACTCACTTTGGTGGTAGAGATATGAGCGCTTTTGTCTCGCCGTTGGCCGCCATTGCTCGAGCGCTCTCTTCGACTTCCGGTGGCAGTACCGTTGTTAGGAAAGGCACACGAAGATTCTGACCACACGGCCGTGATCGCTGTCGTTCACTGACGCTTACATGCCGAAACTCACCGTGCTGGCTAAGTTGTGAGTGCTGTAATAATGTCTAATGGACTTCGTGGTCAACTAGCTTCAATATTAGTAATCCGCATCATCTACTGGCCATGCGATGTACCATGCATGTGTAGGTCATGAAGTATAGGGCCACAAGAGGCACGTGCACAGTGCGCAAATCATACTTTGAAACAAACCCTTAACTTAACATGAAGTACAGCTAAAATTGTTGTACTACTAATCATGTATACTATGAAGGCTCAAACTGTTTACGAAGTGTTGAAACATTTGGTGAGTTGTCAGCAGAACTGGCACTTTCAGGCCGTACATTTTTGTTCTTCTGGGAAGCGTACATTGGTCTAGGGGGGATGGTAGGGAGGGCAGTTTTCTGAGCTACCCTTGGGCTTGGTACTTCCGTCTCCTTTTTGTCCGTAGGTGTAGGACTGCTTGGTTGCTTCTTCAGGGAAGGCTTTGGTGGAATTGACGGACGGTCTTTCTTAGTTCCAGACTGTGTAACTGGATGCTGTTCTGTTGGCTTTGTGTTACGAGGATCAATGTTTGTTGTGATGTGGGATGTGAGGTCTTGTTTGAAGGTGCAGGACTTGAAAGTGAACGCTTCTTTGCTCTTGGTTTTGGCACAGGGGACTTGGTGGGGGGATTTCTCTTAGAAGGAACGGGACTACTCCTTGCTACCACATCACCGACAATGCTCTGTGTATCTTCTGCTTCCACACCAGCAGTTGGCATTTGCATGGGATCATCTGGGGCCTGGTGATCATTGACCACTTGATGCTCTTCTTGGGTAGGTATGGTACAAGGGTCACCTGGCACTGGTGATGGACTTGGTTTGATGTCCTGGAGCTGCTGCTTCACCACAGTAATATCATCGTAGAGTTCATCATCATTGTCGGCCATTGTAGGTGAATTTTTGTTTTCTGGTTTGATTTCCAACACTTGCGCTGTCATTCCTCTTTGTTGTTTCAAGCCAGTGTTTTCATCAGTCTCTGGCTGCTCCTGAACGTTGTCCTGCTGCACAGTGTGCTCACTAATAGTGGGAGTGTCACTGCATTCCACTGCTTCTGCTGACTCTTGGATGCTGTGCGTGGTGGTTGTGAAATGTGTTTCAAAACTCTCCAGTTCTTTGATACTGAACGGTTCGGATGGACTCTTCACTAGCACAGTATCATCGTTGTAAGCCCTTGAAGTGCTTCCAGTACTGAACCCAGCCAGTGTTAATGCTTTGTTTGCTGCAGCTGTTTCTATCTTTGAAACTGTGTTCTCTATTCTGAGCCGGTCAAGACCTGTGTCATGGCTGCTGGCGTCAGCATAGCCTGGCAGGAGCCTCCCTGGTACTGGAGAGCGGTAGGAGATTTGCCTCCTGGGTGGGACAGTCTTGTAGTACTGCAAGAAAGGGAATAAAAAAATTATAACAAAACAGCATTTAGTAGCACAGACCCATAGTCTCGGCCCCAGACCCAAACCAACCCCGCTTCTAGTATCACACACTGGGGTTGGTTTGGCTCCGGGGCCGATCGAAACTAACCCCATGCAAGCTATAGCTCTGCTGCTACCTCTTGATATAGCTAATAATTCCTAGACAGTGTGGTCTTGGTTAAGTTGTATGCAAGCAATGAAAGCTCAATTTGTACCTTACCTCTTCTGGAAGGTGCTTGAGCATCTCAAGATTATCCAAATCTGGGGGGATGTCATATATGGGGGAGTCTGAACCCGAGTCACTCCCTTCAATACGATGCTGCAGAAAGAAGGAATTACCTTCATGGATCTGGTGGCAGAATATGTAGTAGTGCATGAGTGTGAATACTATACTTTCTAACATGGCAGATCATATAAAGGTGGCCACCTTCCCACTATAGCCCAAAGGTCAAATTGGACTAGTAGGTACTGAGACAAGCACGTTCTTTCTTCAACTCACAATGTTTCGTGGAACCATGTAGTGCATGTCGTCATCAATCTTCTCGTAAGTAGAGCTGTCTGAGTCACTACCATTGTCATTCATGTCATCCTCAACCCCCGTGGCCAAAGACCTCTCCTGTTGAGAAATACAGCAACAACACTTATAAGATGCCAGTACCATGCTGAAATCATGTGGTACTCTCAGTGTGGTTTAGTACAGTACCATAATTATTAGCATGCTGCATTGAACTATTACTCACAGGCCCAAAATTACAGAGTTTTTGTAATTTATTGGGCAACCTTGTGCTAAAAATATACAATCATGCAGTGTACATAGAGCACACGTTGCTCTCCGCCCAAAACAGCATCATATCCACTTCCACTAAACTATAACATATACTATGTAGAACCCCTACCAGGGAGTGGATGCACTGTATTAGTCCCAGCAAACGTGACTGACGACCCTGTCTGAGCACCTGATGATGAACAGCCTGCCTCATCCATTGACAGATTGATATGGGCGGATTTTGGTGGTGAAATTAATGCTAACTTGCCTACCAGTCACCAGCAGTGACCCCCCCCCCCCCCCCCCCCCCCCCCCCCCCCCCCCCCACCATTCCATTACCTATGAGCTAGTTTCATTCAAACTACCTCATCAGTTGAAAGTGGCTTCAAAATGTCCCTGGGAAACCTTCCAAAGCAGTTGTCCCAGACTCCAAGACACACTCCTCCTTCTTCCTTCGTCACGTACACCTTATCCCCTTCCTGGAATGAAGAACCAGATTCCATGCATGCATCCTTTCAGCTTGGGCGTTTGTGAATAACATATGCTTATTGAGCCTTTGGCATAGGAATATTATATTCTGCCATACTAGTCACATTTCTGCAAGTAACATGGCTATGAATCTGTGACGAATGCCCCAGAAGAGCTGGCTGTTATCACAATCGGAATCTGCAGTGATCAGTACACAGTCACTGTAAATTTTCACCACTGCTTCAAATGCAGATGTGCATTCAAAATGGCATTCAGCTGATGGTACTTGTAGAAGTTACAATATTTGGTGGAACGACGGGAAGAAGGCTAACTATAATCGTGTTAGCCAGTGGTTTACTAGGCACTTAGAGTATTACCCTAAGGAAGAACTCTCCATAAGGTGAACTAGCCCAGCGGTAGTTCTTCATCACCAGAGCAGAGTAGAGGCACTTCTTCTTCAACTCTGTAATAGGTGCGGTGGAATCATCATTCACGTTTGCCAGATTGACTGCATCCTCATGACTAAAGCTAGCCATTGAGCTGATGCCATCCAGTGAGATTGGCAAGCTGCCAGGATTGAAAGTTGACGCATCGCTGGCAGCAAGTGAGGCGGCAATGGAAGCTCTGGGCAGTGGCATGGGTGTACATGTATCTCTGCGTGGTTCACCGGTCCAGCTTTGTCTTGGTGTAGGTATCGGAGCGGTTTGCCCAGGCCCAAGTCCAAAGGAGGAAGATGGTGATATGCTGGTGCGGAGAGGTACGCTCTGGCTCCAGTCTAGGTCAAATTGTGACGATGAACCAGAGATGGGAATCGGAGAATGTTCACAATCTTTAACATCAAACTGTGAAAGCAAGAGCATAAAATGCTATCATACACAAGTTCAAGTCTACCCGTGCCGCATGCTACAGCAATCGCACATTATGGAAACAGCAACAGTATAGGTGTATGGTCAGTGATACTACTGTGAAGCGCGACTATACGCATGACAACCGTAATACAGTGGAACCCTCTGAGGGAGATCCATGCAGCCAGGTTACTATGGAATTTTATGCAAGGTGTCCACAGTAATTCTGCGACAACAGGCCGGAGAACACGTACCCCTGAATTAAGGACACCCACACTTGACCAATTAAGTCCCAACTTCATATAAAATTAATATGTATTATTCATCTAACTGCTATGAGGATGCCGCCCTAATCACAACACATTTTAAGGGCCCAAACATGTCTGTATTAGAAAGGTTCACTGCATTGCTCTCACACACTAAATTAAATCCACACAAGCACAGCAAACTGGTCTAGACATGATCAATGTTGTTAATACCTCTTCAAGATTTATAATTGGAGGGTGCGGTGCAGATATTTCATGAACCTGCATGTATGTAGTATAAACATGACAGCCCTGAAACTCAACTGAATAAGCTAGTGAGAGTTAAATTTTTTGGAATGTAGCTCAACCTTATTCATGAAGACCTAAGGTCACAAAGTGCGAAGGTCACAAAGTACAGTGTAACACTGAATAATTAATCAGTTCATAGTTAGAGGCTGGTGTTTTTTTTATGGACGACTATCGCACTTATAAGCGTACTTCTTTGTCCTTGCTTCCCTTGAACTTGGATTTCAGCTTCCCAGCGAGCTTTCCTCCCTGCCAAGAAGAAGAGAACATTTACCACAGTACGTACATAAAGAATTGCTACATGTCGTAAGCTCTTAGTGTTGGGTTGGTACTTGACAACCAAATGTGGCAGAAACACCTTATAATGCAAGCTTAGATAGCCAATGAATTCACAGTACAGAAGATGTCTCATGCAGCTAGTATGCAAGCAACACTCACTATGCAAATGTGTGACCGTGCCAGAGGTAATTACACAAGTAATAAAAAACATTTGAAAATGTAACAGGATGTAGGGATACCAGAACAGCAAAAGTAAGGAAACAAGGCAGGGATGATCGCACAAAACAGTGAAGTATACAACCCCCCTACAGAGATCTTTTTCCATATACGTGTATAATGAAAAAAGATATGTAGGGGGATTGTATACTTCACTGTTTTGTGCGATCATCCCTGCCTTGTTTCCTTACTTTTTGCCGTTCTGGTATCCCTACATCCTGTTACATTTTCAAATGTTTTTTATTACTTGTTTATGTCTTCTTTTTTTAGCAGCAGCGCATGCAATTTGCCATCACAGAGCAGAAGTCGGTGTCCACACAAGTAATAGGAGCCCTTGCTTTGGTATATGGACAATATTGACTCCGGTATTCACATTGGCTGAAGAATCAGACCCAAGTCAACCCTTTTCTGGATGGATACAAGGCAGTAATCCCCAAGGGGGGTCACTCCCATAGACTCTCTAGTCACAGCTGCGACCGCAGTCGGTTCATTCTTGGGCTATCCAACGTATCCCCAAAATTGTGATACCCGTGTAAATAGCTGATTGGTCAAAGGTCAACGGACGAAAATCGGCGTGGTCAACGGTCAAAACCCCGAAAACAGCTTTGACCCGCGGTCGCAGCTCAGTGTGACTATACAGGCTCAGATAGCAGTGTACGCCCTATCAGAAGCCCAAGATGAACATGATATCCCAGCAGGTACATGTATGCCCATAGCTTCGTTCCCAGGCCCGGCCAGGCCGCGTGAGAGGCCTGGGAACGAGGCTAGTACGCCCACTGCACGTCTATTGCATTCGTAGTTGAATGCGTACCATAGAGTCAATTAACCAAGCAGCACTCTGCCCTTCTTGTACAGCCCCACCCCCTCCCCCCGCCTCCACTGAATACTGCAACAACTCCAGCACAGGTAGATGATGTATTTGTAGTATTATGTGTGACTTAGTCTCGGAACCAGACCCTTCAGGCGGGGGAGGAGGAAAGGGTCTGGGCACGTTCCTACATTCGAGTTGTCCTCACGGAACGTAATTATGCGTGGTAATTAGCGATCAACTGCGATACCACGCATACGATCACAGTCAACCTGCTCGTTGCTCTCCTCAACTTTTGTCAGTCACTCGTGGGTAACGCGGTACAGCACAGCGATTCGCCATGTCTAGTCACTGGCGACACCGAAAGCCTGGAGAAAAATCATTTCCCTGACGTCATTCGCAATCAACGCTTCTGATTCATTAGGTCAACATTCCGACCTGGGGACAACTCGAATGTAAGATGGTGCCCAGACCCTTTCCTCCTCCCCCACACGAAGGGTCTGGTTCCGAGACTATGTGTGACTAGCATGTACTTACCGGTCTGTGCTACACCACGATCAGACATGTCCTCTGTCCTACAGGACATTGGGAGTGTGAAGCTGAGATCAGTAGCAAAGTGAGTTTGTCATCAGCAGCGGACCATTTTCCAAAGTCATTTTTGATGGGAAAGACTCACAAGTGTAGAGTAGCTCTCTTCCCCTCATTAATTCTCTCTATTTGTCTACCATTGATGCCAGCATTGAACATACATGTACATGTACATGTAATGTTGGCCATTCCATCACCAGAAGTATGGAGAAACACAGATGTTCACCATACTGCAAATGGGAGGTGGAGATGGCCTGGGTTTGATCGATGCTAGGTAGAGGGTACATCTGTTCATGCCCCTGTTGTTCAGGTCACCTGGAGGTACCCCACTGAGAAGACTGCAGGAACATCAGCACCCTACCACGGACGACCCTGCAGCAATAATAGCTCAGGTCCTAAGAAGAAAGTTTTCACATAAGGTGTTTCAAGATTCCCCAGGTGTGTGCATACATGTAGTACTCATCTTGAATACAGGTGGTAGTCTCAGTCGAGACTCCCTACCCAAATTGCTGTACTCAGAATGGAATGGGCTTAGGACTTAATTATAGGTCTAGCACCTCCTTGAGATCCTCCATACCACCACTTAGGGAACCCTCATGCAAACTATAGCCCATCATTAGCCTCATTCCCATGCCCCACCCAGCTTTTCATCGCTTATGGTACGGAAGAGTGGGAAAGGGCCTGGTACATAATCTCACGTGAGTGACATCAGGAATGACGAGAAATTAAGGGCATAGTACAAGCGATGAAAAGCTGGGCGAGTCCTGGGAACGAGGCTAGCCCATGCATATCAGCATTGTTCCCAGGCCTTCTACACCTCGTTTTTGATTGGTTTGCATACTGCAAAAACTGGAGTTGTAGAATGTTCCCAGGCCAATGGCTTTGTGTACACAACTCTTCCCCTTTTGGCCCAATTGGGTAGGGAGTCCGGAATGGACACTGCAGGTATGTACATGTATGAATATGATCTGCTTTCTCTCACAATAGACAAAGAGAACCTGGACCGATCAGATATGTCATTATCAGCTGGATTTGAAAGCCCTACCGTCAAACTGGTACGTATTTATATATTATACAGTGTGTACAGGGAAATATCACGAGTCTGTTGCCGTATTGTCACGAGTGCTGCAGGCACGAGTGACAATACGGCTACAGACGAGTGATGTCTCCCTGTACACACTCACACTGTATAATACACTTATCATGTTTCCAGACCCTGCGGCTATAGGAACGCGTCGATATCGCGGCCTTGGTAACGGTTGCGGCTTGGCAACAGTAGCGCCTCACAATCAGTGTACCATACAGTTCTATTTAAAACTTATGAGCGTACTAACGGTATAGCCTTGTTCCAGGCCACATGGGACTTTCCGTGCAACCTGAAATGGCCGACCACGACTTGGTTTGCAGTTGGAGAAGCGGGCCTCTTGTTGTTCTTTGATACGCGAGCCCGGGCCCAGCCACGAGTAAGTTGGCCGCCACTCCCTACTAGTATAGCCACGCCCAGTCCACACCTCCATCCGCTCTAGCAGCATTAAGGTTCCAGGCCAGTATCTTGCATGCAACTGGTAGTATATCCTTCTTGAATTCCTTGTGTTATGCATCTATCATTAATGCATTGGCGCCATGGCAATAACATTCATGCCCTAGGGGGATGCGATAACCCACAGAGCAACTAGGGTGATATGGGAAAATACCACCCTACAAAATGTAGTTGCTCTGGCTAGTATACTATTTGCCATACATTCTCTATGGGAATAGCCATATCAGACTGAGTTGGAAACACGATAAATGTACTTGCGTAGTTGTGTCCATGGGGTGGGCTCAGCTATGCCAGTGGTATGCAAATAACGGGGGGGGGGGGGGGGGGGGGGGGGGGGGGGGGGGAACAAGGTCTGTGCCCGTGTGGTGCAATTAACATTCCATATACTAGAAGTATGCGGAACTAGCAGACTAGTAACAGCTGAGACTTTCATGATGTCACATCCGGCGATGTCCTTAGGATATAGGCTCTGCGCAAGCAGAAAGGGCGGTGCAGGTCGAGAGCCTCGAATTCCAGTGTTCAAGGCTAATTTTTCTGCTAGAGCGAGTTACCATCGCCCGAGCATCTTGATTGCGTACACATTAATGAGTGGGTGTGGTCAGAGTCACGAATGTGGAAAGCATGGCTGTTTGCAGTTCTGTGTGAAGTTTTGAGCCTGAAAACCGATGGGAACCTTATCTAGGGTAGGTTTAAGTAAATTACAAGCTAAAAACTGACCTCCATAATCTGTGGGTGGTAAAGGGTTAAAGCTTGTATCTGATTGGTTAGTTAGGTCATGTGACCTGTATTAGTTGTAGGTTAGGCTCGTGGTTAAATTACATGTTCCAGTAGTGTGGGATAGCTCCTGAGAACAGAAAACAATGACCTAACTTTTTGTTACTTGACTGATGTGTATATTCTTCTCTCCATTCCCACAGTTTGATTGACATTGATAATTATGCTAGTAGTGCACATATTTGTACAAATGTACTGTCTCATGATTCTCTACTCATTGTGAGAACATTCAAACGTCCAGTCATTGCATGCTCCTTTTTGCTCTTCTCTTTTGCTGGTCGTTATGTACCTACTTCCCAGCAATCACAAAAGGGAGTGCATGTTCCCAAAGCTGAGTTTGAATCAAGTAGCTATGTTATGGATCATGGCAGTCAGTACAGTATGGCTTATACAGTACTACCCTGTGGGGATTGTAAAGGCACAATGGTTGGCCACCACACAGCCTCTACTGACCAAGGGTGGTTGGCATAACACTTTATCTCAGCCAAATATCTCGGATTTCCACTTCCATTACACTCCATATTATTGCATTGTACTCTTCCATCACAGTTGCGTCTAACTGCTTATAGAGAGGTTTTGAGCATGAACAAATTCAATTTCTCTGGAGAAGTTTCCAGTCTGCATTACTCAATCAAGGAGAACTCTTTTGCTTAATGTTATGTTTTTGCCTTGCAAATAAACTTTGTGCAGTGTGCTAAAATAAAGTTTGGACAGTGTGCACACAATGGAACTGAAAGTGTACAATGGGAGAGTACATTGATAATCAAAGAGAGTGCCAATGAAATTGAAGTAGTTGACCCTTGTGGGATTCCATATAATTATGAGCATAATAATATTATTATGGGCTCTAAATCAACATTTATCATACAGTAATGAATGAGGTGTCCAACCAGGAGTGTGCTACTGGTCCAACTATGTTCTGCAGTATAGATAAGTGTGCACAACTTGATGGTAAAGGCGTCAGAATATCTGGACTCGATTGTTATGATATTCAGCTATAAGAACAAAGCTGTTTGCATCAACTGCTACTCCATATTGTGAATCGAACTGGCCTTGCGCGTTGCCCTTTACATCAAACAATTTATGAAACTTGCCTTCGTTGGAGAACACTGAAACTCCGTCGCCAGCCTCAGTCACATACACCATGTCACCATGTATGGCAATGGAGATGGGATGTTGTAACTGTCCAGTTCCAAACTTCTGCAGGAACTGACCATCTGGAGTGAAGGTTTGGATGCGGTGGTTGTTGGAATCAGCTACATATACATTTCCAGTGCTGTCAAATGCCACATCCTGAGGGTATTGAAATTGTCCGTTTGCACTTCCTCTTCTTCCAAAGCTACTGTGGTGGGTCAGGTTTGTTTCTAGCACTTGTATTCTGTGATTAGAATTGTCACACACGTACAGTTTGCCATTCTTCTTGTTGAAGCCAATGCCATAAGGGTAGTAGAACTGCAGAGGATTGCTGCCATATGAGCCGACTGTAGCAGTGAATTTACCTGTTGAGGTAAACTTATGAATACGGTCGTTGTTGTTATCTACTACATAGATATTGTCAGCATTATCCACTGCTACTCCCGTGGGAACATTGAACTGGCCATTTGCTGACCCTTTGCTCCCAAACGATTGGATCTTCGTCCCCTCTGGAGTGAAGACTGACACACAGTGTGCACTACACTCCACTACTATGATGTGGCCTTCACTATTGGTTGTTAGTCCCCGCGGTCCATTCACATTCCCAATAACCCTGATGGGATTCCTGAATGTTTGCAGGGATGGTCTGACTGTCACTGTAAATGGACTGCCCTTTGTACTCTTCCCTTTAATTCTGATGTGTAGCTCATGGCTCCCTCGTGTAGTTGGCTTGTACTTGATCACGTATTTGCTTCTATCCTCATCTTTGACTTGACATTCAGCAGTGGTACCATCTTTGCTGCACACCAGTTCAGCAGTAAGGTTTTGGATTGGTACCGTACACTCTCTGTCGTCCTTATCCCTAGCATGCAGTGTGACTGCTGCTTCCTCTCCGACTGTTGCAGTTTTCACACCATCTCCAGTGGTATAGCACTTCTCAGGGCAGACTGATTGAGCTACTACTCCAGCAAAATCTTTGCAGGCTTGGAGGAGGTCCAGTCTATCATCAGCCACCAACTGGATGTTTGCCTCCTGTTCTGGAGCTAGTGTGTCAGGGTTGAACTCAGCAGCGATCTGTCCAATCTGTTTGAGGACAGGGGTCTTCATCGCTAGAATCTCTCCCTCACTGCCAGTCTTCAGACTGCCCTCCACATAATCCAAGCAGCTACAGAGCTGGGTTTGGACTAGCTCACACTGATCCCTCTGTGCTGCCAGACCTTTGAGCTTCTGCTGTATGAGTCGGTGTAGCTTGCCAATGAGCTCTGTTCTCCGCTGCTCAAGGGCCTGGTGCAGGCGGTCGATGTGTTTGTGAATGTCAGCTTCGACTGTCATTCTCTGGTCTTCTATTTCCTTTGTTCTGGTGTCCAGTGCCTGGACTGCTTTCTGGACTGTTGCTAGTTGTTGCTTCACTGGCTGCAGACTTGAAACTATCTCCTCCTTGTGTTTTGGGAAGGTGTCAGTGACCACATCGTACTTGTGTCCCTGGTGGAGGCGTATGGTGCAGTGGTTGCATATGAGCTCTCCACAAGTCTCGCAGTAGATCTCAAGCATTTTTTCTAGGTGTTTTGGGCAGTACATGACCTTCTTTGTCGGAGGGACAAGGTTGGCTGCCTCTTTCTGAACAACACTGAGGCTAGCTATCTGGTGGGTGCTAAATTCTTTCCATGTTTGGTGAAGCTCAGTGCACTTATTGCAGACAAACTGGCTACAGTCACGGCAGAATCCTGTTGCCAGAAACTGTTCACATTTCTCACATTGTGTTTTCTGTGGCTCTTTTGCTTTCGATAGCATGTCTTGAATCTCAAACAAATGTTCAACGTGGAAATCAGTCTGCAGCCCCGAGACCCCAGCAGGCAGTAGTGGGGTGGTTCGGCGACAGTTTGGGCAGGTTAGGGTGAGCCCATCGCGATCCTGGACTACCAGATGTTCGAGACATTTCTTGCAGAAGGAATGGAAGCATGGCAGCAGCTTAGCATTGGTGTAGGTATCCAGGCAGACTGAGCATTCAAGCTGGGTTTTGATCCTTTTTAGTGCTTTTTCAGCGACACTGGGTGGCTCATCCATTCTCTGGGAATGATATACAGAGTATACACCTCATACAGCATACTATAGTTATTAGAAATTTGCTAACAGATACAAACAACCCGGAGGGCATCTATGGTTTAAAATTGATGCTGGGGTTCGGAAAGCTTTTCCAATATGCATTCGTGGCACAGCTTCGTCGCAAACCAGAAGGCATCTTCCGCGAATCCGAAGGTTTCTTCCGAAGACACAGAAGGCTCCAAAAAAACAGTTTATCTTAATAGTATGGATCTTCCTGAGTTCGTTTAGGCCTTCCACATTCATGTTTGTAACAGAAAAACGGACCAGTGACTGAAAGGTTTCCAAAAACGGTTCTCAGTTCAGACCACGTGCACAGTGAATCTTAATCCAACTCTGACATCGGTGATTCATGACTAGTCACATTTACCTTTCCACGTCAAGTGTGAGGATGACACGGAAACCAGAGAGCATTGCGTGCAGTGCAAAAGCATGAAGGCGCTATGAGAGCCCATCTAGATAACTGAAAAATGATGGAAATTTTTTTTCGCACTTCGTGCGGATTGCATCAGCACTACGCACCTCTATGCACTGGCTGCATCATAGCCCCCCTTACATTTTTCCCTGGATCCACCCCTGTCAGGGGCTTTGGGTATGAGTTGGGTGAAATAATTGAAGAATGTAAATCTCTTGGTTTGAATATTTGACGAGAAAGTTGTTAACCACTAAACGTTCAAAGCAGTGAATATACATGTTATCATAAATTTGGGCTGCCATGGCAATGTCCTAAACAGGAAGTGACAAGCAAGCAACCCCTGTAAACAAACATACTCACGTGTTTACAGGACCTATAATACTATTTACAACGTACAAAATGCACACCATGATCTTGAGTAAGTATAGTCATGTACTCGAAACATTTTGGATGCAGCTCTTTACACTGGACGGACAACTACTCACACAAAGCCATGTTGTCCTACGTAGTTACTTGCGTGAATCCTTGGCACCGCTCCTGTGTGGACTTCAAACGGCTGTGTGCTCAGCCTCACGAAGACTGGCTATGGCACTCCTATTGCACAGAACGTGCACGAAGAAACGGCAGCTACAGGATCTATCCCGCCCCATTATCTCGGATTTACTGACTTGATATTGACATGTCCATAATATACTCAAATGCAAGAATCAGTTTCTAGTGTCCTGGGAATTACTGGTTAGTGAAGTGATGCTTACCAGCTAGAAGGTGATGGTATTGTATAGTAGACTCTCGGTTGGTGGCAAGTTCAATGTAGACTCGGTTGGTGGACAGTTCACAAATGTAGACTCTCGGTTGGTGGCAAGTTCAATGTAGACTCGGTTGGTGGACATGCAGTTCACAAATGTAGACCCTCGGTTGATGGACAGTTCAATGTAGACCCTCAGTTCGGGTGGCAAGTTCAATGTAGACTCTCGGTTGATGGACAGTTCACAAATGTAGACCCTCAGTTGGTGGCAAGTTCAATCTAGACTCTCGGTTGGTGGCAAGTTCATTGTAGACTCCGTTGGTGGACAGTTCACAAATGTAGACCCTCGGTTGGTGGCAAGTTCAATGTAGACTCTCGGTTGGTGGCAAGTTCAATGTATAGCTACTCTTGGTTGGTGGCAAGTTCAATGTAGACTCGGTTGGTGGACATGCAGTTCACAAATGTAGACCCTCGGTTGATGGACAGTTCAAATTATGTAGACTCTCGGTTGGTGGACAGTTCACAAATGTAGACCCTTGGTTGGTGGACAGTTCAATGTTGACTCTCGGCTGGTGGCAAGTTCAATGTAGACACTCGGTGGTGGACAGTTGGTAGCTAGCTAGCAAGTTCATAAATGTAGACTCTCAGTACGTGGTCACAGAACATTCAACCGCTGGACAGCAATGACTCTGCCTATTGCTGTTTAGTTATGCATTTTACCTTATATGGCAAAATGAGTAGTACTTTTGATCTGTGATTAACCAATGAATTGCTAATTAAAATCATCTCAGGTATACACCTTTCTGCAGTGAGGTAACCATGGAGATATTAGTGTGAATGCCTCCACATTGAACCTATTGAAGTTGAAGTTGAACTTCAACTACAATATAATAGGTAAACTGTCCAGGATCATACTTATTGGACTTCGTAGTCAACTAGCTTCAATATTAGTAATCCATCATCTACTGGCCATGCAATGTACCATGCATGTGTAGGTCATGAACGTCCATAAAGTATTGGGCCACAAGAGGCACGTGCACAGTGCGCAAAATCATATAGCTTCAGACTTTGAAACAAACCCTTAACGTGAAGTACAGCTAAAATTGTTGTACTACTAATCATGTATACTATGAAGGCTCAAACTGTTTACGAAGTGTTGAAACATTTGGTGAGTTGTCAGCAGAACTGGCACTTTCAGGCCGTACATTTTTGTTCTTCTGGGAAGCGTACATTGGTCTAGGGGGGATGGTAGGGAGGGCAGTTTTCTGAGCTACCCTTGGGCTTGGTACTTCCGTCTCCTTTTTGTCCGTAGGTGTAGGACTGCTTGGTTGCTTCTTCAGGGAAGGCTTTGGTGGAATTGACGGACGGTCTTTCTTAGTTCCAGACTGTGTAAATGGATGCTGTTCTGTTGGCTTTGTGTTACGAGGATCAATGTTTGTTGTGATGTGGGATGCGAGGTCTTGTTTTGAAGGTGCAGGACTTGAAAGTGAACGCTTCTTTGCTCTTGGTTTTGGCACAGGGGACTTGGTGGGAGGATTTCTCTTAGAAGGAACGGGACTACTCCTTGCTACCACATCACCGACAGTGCTCTGTGTATCTTCTGCTTCCACACCAGCAGTTGGCTGTTGCATAGGATCATCTGGGGCTTTGTGATCAGTGACCACTTGATGCTCTTCATGGGTAGGTATGGTACAAGGGTCACCTGGCACTGGTGATGGACTTGGTTTGATGTCCTGGAGCTGCTGCTTCACCACAGTAATATCATCGTAGAGTTCATCATCGTCGTCGGCCATTGTAGGTGAATGTTTGTTTTCTGGTTTGATTTCCAACACTTGCGCTGTCATTCCTCTTTGTTGTTTCAAGCCAGTGTTTTCATCAGTCTCTGGCTGCTCCTGAATGTTGTCCTCCTGCACAGTGTGCTCACTAATAGTGGGAGTGTCACTGCATTCCACTGCTTCTGCTGACTCTTGGATGCTGTGCGTGGTGGTTGTGAAATGTGTTTCAAAACTCTCCAGTTCTTTGATACTGAACGGTTCGGATGGACTCTTCACTAGCACAGTATCATCGTTGTAAGCCCTTGAAGTGCTTCCAGTACCGAACCCAGCCAGTGTTAATGCTTTGTTTGCTGCAGCTGTTTCTATCTTTGAAACTGTGTTCTCTATTCCAAGCCGGTCAAGACCTGTGTCATGGCTGCTGGCGTCCGCATAGCCTGGCAGGAGCCTCCCTGGTACTGGAGAGCGGTAGGAGATTTGCCTCCTGGGTGGGACAGTCTTGTAGTACTGCAAGAAAGGAAAATTATAACAAAACAGCATTTAGTAGCACAGACCCATAGTCTCGGCCCCAGACCCAAACCAACCCCGCTTCTAGTATCACACACTGCAGGGGTTGGTTTGGCTCTGGGATCGAGACTAGCCATTGGCGGATTTAGGGTGAAAATGCACCCCCTTTGGCGGCTAGTATTAATGTATTTTTTGCATACATAACTGCATCAAATGATTATACAGCAGTGGGCATGCAGCAACAACTACCAGCTACACAGTCACGCATCAGATCTCCAGACATTTGACTAAGAGTTGCTTCGAGATATTCGGTTCTGACTTCCAGGTCAGACGTGTGTCATGAATGCATTCACGTGACCGGTAGTGGGTGTGGCAACACAAACGTTTTCGGCCGCACTTCACGCGCCAGTGGCTGAACCCCCTTTCTAAATCTGCCACTGCTAACCCCATGCAAGCTATAGCTCTCCTGCATGCTACCTCTTGATATAGCTAGTAATGTGTGGTCTGTATACAAGTCATGAAAGCTCAATTTGTACCTTACCCCTTCTGGAAGGTGCTTGAGCATCTCAAGGTTATCCAAATCTGGGGGGATGTCATATATGGGGGAGTCTGAACCTGAGTCACTCCCTTCCATACGATGCTGCAGAAAGAAGGAATTACCTTCATGGATCTGGTGGCAGAATATGTAGTAGTGCATGAGTGTGAATACTATACTTTCTAACATGGCAGGTCATATAAAGGTGGCACCCTTAGCACTATAGCCCAAAGGTCAAATTGGACTAGTAGGTACTGAGACAAGCACGTTCATTCCTTTAAGCATTCCAACTCACAATGTTTCGTGGAACCATGTAGTGCATGTCGTCATCAATCTTCTCGTAAGTAGAGCTGTCTGAGTCACTACCATTGTCATTCATGTTATCCTCAACCAAAGATCTCTCCTGTTGAGAAATACAGCAACAACACTTAAGATGCCAGTACCATGCTGAAATCGTGCCAACATAGCATTGTGTGGTACTCCCAGTGTGCAGTTCCATTATTTGCATGTTGCATGAAATTATTACTCACAGGTTCACAATTCACATAGCATTGTAACTAATTGGTTGGGCAACCTTGTGTATACTATCATGCCTTGTACATAGAGCACACATTGCAAACAGCGCTTCCACTAAACTATATAATCCTGTAGAACCCCTCCCCAGGAAGTGGATGCACTGTATTAGTCTCAGACAATTGTGCGTCAGACAGCCTGTCTGAGCACTTGAAGCTTAAGGTGATGAACACCCTGCCTCATTCGTTGACAGATTGATATGGGTGAATTTTGCTAGTCTCATTCAAACTACCTCGTCAGTTGAAAGTGGCTTCAAAATGTCCCTGGGAAACCTTCCAAAGCAGTTGTTCCAGACTCCAAGACACACTCCTCCTTCTTCCTTTGTCACGTACACCTTATCCCCTTCCTGGAGAATGAAGAGCCAAACTCCATGTATGCATGTTACCATTAAGCTTGGGTGTTTGTGAATTATGCTTGTTGGGCCTTTAGCATAGGAATGCCATACTAGTCGTGTTTCTGTAAGCAATAGATGCCTATGAACCTGTGACAAGGGTAATGAATGCCCCAGAAGAGCTGGCTGTTATCACAATTGGAATCTGCAGCTATGGACTCAATACACAGTCACTGTCCTATAGCTAACTTTTCACCACTGCTTCAAATGCTGATGTGCATTCATAATGGCATTCAGCTGATGGTATTTGTGGAAGTGACAATATTTGGTGGAACGACAGGAGGAAGGATCACATTAGCCAGTGGTTTACTAGGCTCTTAGAGTATTACCCTAAGGAAGAACTCTCCATAAGGTGAGCTAGCCCAGCGGTAGTTCTTCATCACCAGAGCAGAGTAGAGGCACTTCTTCTTCAACTCAGCAATAGGTGCGGTGGAATCATCATTCACGCTCGTAACGCTTGCCTGATTGACCGCATCCTCATGTATAAAGCTAGCCATTGAGCTGGTGCCATCCAGTGAGATTGGCAAACTACCAGGATTGAAAGTTGACGCATCACTAGCAGCAACTGAGGCGGCAATGGAAGCTCTGGGCAGTGGCATGGGTGTATCTCTGCGTGGTTCACCGGTCCAGCTTAGTCTTGGTGTAGGCATCGGAGCGGTTTGCACAGGCCCAAGTCCAAAGGAGGAAGATGGTGATATGCTGGTGCGGAGAGGTACGCTCTGGCTCCAGTCTAGGTCAAATTGTGACGATGAACCAGGGATGGGTATTGGAGAGTGCTCAGGTTCTTTAACATCAAACTGTGAAAACAAGAACATAAAATGCTATCGTATACAAGTTCATTATGTCTATAGGTAAGTTATGACTGCCAAAGTGATTGGTCACTCTGCAACCTGATAGAACACTACATCCCTTGGTGCAATAATGTAGTCAGTTATTTCCCCACTTGTGCAGCTGGTTCATTTCGCTATGTTTGCTGTAGGCTGTCACTATACTGAGGAGAGCCACTAGGTACTCAGCATTTGGATGTACCTGAGATATATAGATGGTGTCAGGTGGATAATGTACTCACCTTCAGCACATTTATCTTGCCCTTGACCACAATTACACACGTACTAGCAGCCCCCTGCCCTAGGCTTGCATGTGGGCAGTATCTAGCAATGGAAGCGTCCAACCAGCCCACCCACTCCTGCCAACCAGCATGTCCCGCCTTCCTCAGCTCACTGGACAGTAGAGTTGCAACCCATGCTACTACGGCAATCGAGCATGCATTACGGAAACAGCAACAGTAGGGGCATGGTCAATGGTACCATATTATTCATCCAAGTGATACGAGGACACCTCCCTAATCACAACACATTTTAAGGGCCTAAACATGTCTGTATTAGAAGGTGCACTGTATTGCTCTCACACACTAAATTAAATCCACATATATAAGCTCTGCAAACTGGTCTAGACATGATCTGTTGTTACATACCTCTTCAAGATTTATAGTTGGAGGGTGCGGTGCAGATATTTCATGAACCTGCATGTATGTAGTATAAACATGACAGTCCTGAAACTCAACTGAATAAGCTAGTGAGAGTTGTTTTGGAATGTAGCTCAACCTTATTCATGAAGACCTCAGGTCACAAAGTGCGGTGTAACACTGAATAATGTAATGCTAGAGGCTGATGTTTGTTTTATGAATGACTATTGCATTTATATATCAGCGTACATCTTTGTCCTTGCTTCCCTTGAACTTGGATTTTAGCTTCCCAGCGAACTTTCCTCCCTGCCAAGAAGAAGAGAAAGTTTACCACAGTACATAAAGAATTGCTACTACATGCCTTATGCTCTTAGTGTTGGGTTGGTGCTTGACAACCAAATGTGGCAGAAACACCTTATAATGCAAGCTTAGATAGGCAATGAATTCACAGTACAGAAGATGTATGCAAGCAACGCTCACTATGCAAATGTGTGACCGTGCCAGAGCTAATTACATAAGGGGCTTCACTGACTCTCCTCATGAGGAGAGTCAGTGAAGCCCCTTATGTAATTAGCTTATGCATAAGAACCATTAATTATATAACTTCTTGAAGCAACTTTGCCTTATGCCACTGAAGGAATTGATCACTGCCCTTTCAACTACTGTATTATGTATGCATCGGCATATTTCTAATCAAAATACCTTCATCTTCTTCAGATACAGTGGCAGAGGACCAAGATCTAAGCGGAGGGGAAAAAAGCACTACAATAAATAATCACTGTAATGTATACTCAACCGAACTGTGTGTGCCTGTCTGTGCACTATACATACCAGCACTATTTGAGAATTGTGCATCCACAGACTTGGTCCTCTTTACACGCCCTTTCCGTTTCTGAGTAAAGGAAATAAATGACTTGTGTGTGTGAAACATATCCATGTTACTCACATGACCCTCAACAAATCTTCAAGATTGATCACATGACTACACTTAAAATCGCTTAATGTACACTTTAGCATGGGTTTTTTGATAATGTGTACTTCCAACAAAATCCCATGGCTGTTTCGGGTCAGTGAGAACTCTAAGTAGGCTAATTAGTGCGCTCAGGCCATATAGTCATGACTCAGATGGAATAACTCACCACAGTTTGGCTCGTGCATTATCCTGTACTTTCCTGTTAGTATATTGCTCTTGCGCATTAACTAAACCCCATAATGCATTGCCAACCGGTATCTATACATACTTACATATTTAGTCTTGCTCCCAACAGTCCAACCCTGTTTCTTCAGCAGACTAGTGTATAGTACAAATCAGGTGGAAGCAGACTACTGTAGCTGAGAGCACGAAAAACACTGAAATGGGACCATGACTGAGCTGTTGTAAGAAAATTACACTTGTCTTAGAATTCCATGGTGAAACTACGTCACAGAAAAGTCAGCCCACCTTCTGGTCTGGGGTGCTTGGTCTGGACTGTTTACGAGTACCTGCGTGGATGATCATGAGAGATACAGTTAGCCATACCGTGGCACTAGTATGAGAATCACTAGAGTTTTGGTAAATTAAGTTCATTCCAAATGTAGCGTAACTGCAACTGCATCACCTGCTGTGCTTTCTTCATATTCAGACTGAATGGAGGGAGAATGAGACAATACAGTATTACTGTTAGCCTGACCGTTAGCCAATTGCAGAAACACACTGTGTAAACCTAGCCTCATTCCCAGCCTTCTCACCCCAGTGTACTGCAAGTGACAAACGCTGGGGTGAGAATGCCTGGGAATGAGGCTAGTGTAAACCCACCAGAATCCCTTCAGCCATCTCAGTGATCCTCTTCATGTTGTTCTTCTTTGCAATCTCTACTGGTGTCTTGTTGTCATGACCCCTCTGCTGTAGGTAGTGAACCCTCCCCTCAATGTTCTTCCGCTGAAGGAGGAGGTCGGCCATTCCATCCAGCTTGCGTCGCATACAGAAGTGGAGGAGATTTTCATCCTGCCCATGCTTCCCTATACGTGGGAAAACATTATAATTGCATCATTGGTGATTTTTGCCACTACCTCTCCTCCTGACTGATATGGTAGAGGTTCATTGTGTGTGTGCTATTCATGAATGAGTCCATGCATGCCTTAAGCATAGCCTCGTTTCCAATTCTCACGCCCAGCTTTTCGTCGCTTGCAGTACACTTTACCATACTGCAAGCGACGAAAAGCTAGGTGTGGGACTGGGAACGAGGCTACCTTAAGCATGTATTGCGTTACAAATAATGTCTTGTAAATCCCTGCCTGCAGTAGATCGTATACCCATGAGACTGTCCACCTATATAGTGTACATGTGTTGATCTGTCATAGTCATGGTTACTTCCAGTAACACACTGCCATGTATGTATGTTATCACTACAGTAGGAAGTGAATATGATTGTGTTTCTTATGGAAATTCAACTCTTCTAGGCATGTAATCATGAATACTGGAGGATGCTTGCTGGTATTGAGATATCAAAACACATACCACTAAGGATGGAGGACAGATCCCAGTTAGGCACCTCTGACATGGACTGCAGGATATTGCAGAGGATCACATCGGTGTGCGACCGACTCTCCTTGTCTTTCTCATCACTATGCAGAAGGTAGGCTAGGACAGCTGACAGAACGGCTGTCCGACCACTGCTCTTGGAGATTGGAGCATCATGATAGATTGCCTCAATGGGACTCTGCACATGCACTTTGAACTTGGGGAAGAGCGAGCTCTCTTCGTGGCGTATCTTGGTGACAACCTCCACCTGCCCTGGCCTGGGAAATTCTGCAAGTACGTAATTAAGGATAGGAACATCTGTCTATAAGCAAAAAGAGGAGAACAAGAAGTACATTGGCATCCATTCTATTGGCTGTGGTGGCACATGTCATGCACAGTCAACTGAGCATTGCAGATTGCTTGCAATCTTGAATTGACTAATCAGATAGTGGGTGTGATACATCTGAATGGCCATGCACAACAAGTCCGCACATCACAATAGACTAGCAAAGGGCACATAAACAAGACTTCTTTATGCACTGACCAAATGCAAAAGCACACTGTATGCAAGATATGCATGCAAACAGCTACACACAAGGACTCGATATAGCCTCATTCCCAAGCTCCCTCTGCGAGCATGGCTTCATCGCCACACATGCAAGGGGGAGCCTGGAAATGAGGCTAAGGACTCCATAGTATTTTGTGTCTGTTATACATCACAATCATGCAGCTGCATGTGCATGCAATGATAGCAGACTAATGAAAAATAATGCTTGGCATCTTGGGCTAGGAATGAGATATGAAGCTGGGATTTGCACCGTTGCGATCAGCATGAATGGAGCATTCCAATGATGTCCGTTTTGCTGTCGGTTCAATTTTGACCAAAAATCATGGATTATAGCCTTTGGTCGAGTGCGATTTTTGACAAAAATGTGACCGAAAATGTTATCGTTTTCAGTATGCAAAAACGATCAAAAACTGGTGGTGTATGTAGAAGGAATACAAAATAGTATAGTTGTGGGTTTCTTGCATATAGTACGTTTTGTAGAGGCTGGTATTTCATTGGACAATTACATCACAGAAAAACAAGTTCCACGTTCAAACCTTCCCACTTCGATCATTAAGTTAAACTAAAATGACTGTCCTTCAGAGGGGACAATTAAGCCATCGGTCCCAGGGGACCTGCATGCATTGTTTTAATAGGCTCTGCCTCCTCCAGGCATTTGTTAGCCACCATTAATTGTGCATGGTAAACCCCTCGGGGACAAACAAAAAACAAACAATCATTCCCTGACATCAACAAGTTACATTGTTAGTTCCAGGCATTCCACAAAGCATACAGGAAACTGAGGTATAACATTATCTTACCAGGGAATTTTGCACGCACTGCCCTAGGTCCCAGTACAACAACAGGCACACTGCCAAACTTTTTCGCAGTAGACTCATAGAAGAAATCGAGAGTGATGAGGAGAACAGGGAGGTCTCGAGGAAATTCAATCACCACTGTATGCTCCTTCTGCAGACAGAAATCGTTATCAGCGAAGAATCAGCGGTGATGTGATATCTACAAGCTAGCTATAATATAATATTTTTGCAGTACACAGCTCAGCCTGCATGCGCTTACCCCAACTGTAACACACGAGGGAGTCAATACCGGGAGACTGTCGGTAGAAGCCATATTCTTTGTTTACTGAGATACGCCCCGTTATGACGCGTTCTGGAATTCATGTCAATATCTGCACTAATTGCATTCCTAAGGTTGGTGGGGTCAGAGGAAGTTTGGCCAAAACTGAATTGTCTTCTCCCCTGTTGAATTTAAACTGCATGGGAGGTTGATCAGCTTCTAATTCTGACCTACTTCCACCAAGAATAGGTATCAAGGTACATCATTAATTTATCAGTTCACAACACAATGATCAATGTGGTGACAAGATGACGTACAGCTATAGGTGCAGGCTCCCATACGCTCCCGTATAAACGAATTCACGTATGACAGAGCTACCTACAGGTTCTCCATCCACTGGAGTAGGACTAAGGCAACAGTAATGGATGTGTGAGCTGCAGCTGGCTCTCGACTCGGAAGACACAAAAGAAACACGTAAAGTAGCTAATACTAAATTTTGGTTTGCTGCAAATTTGAGCTTCAGTCCAAGTCAGCTTGGCTGCACCCCAAACACACTGGTAGCTTCATATCACATGCTGCAAGGGAAAAATAAAGTACAGGTTAGGTGAGCTGGTTTTATTCACTGATTGGCCCTATAGAGTAACAAACTCCGAACACAACTCTTCATGTACCTGTGCAAAACTTATGGCCACATGGGCGAGTGACAGTGGCCCACTTATCGGCACAGCTGATACAGCGCTCTTCAATCTCATCAACTGGATTCTATGAAAGAAGAGAAAACACTCAACTCCAATGGGACCTTAATGGAGCACATTCACTGTGTGCAGGAAAGGGAAGGAGCGTACAATTGGGACTTGCAATATGCAGGTATACATGTGGGGTGATGGAAACATGCCATGTGGCAAATTGTTGAGACGTACGTAATGCAAGCAGAACTAACTTACCCGGCAAGTAGGGCATCTTTTGGCCCTTGGTGCACATCCACTGCACATGGCAGAATGGCCACATGGCCTGAAACGCACATCAGTTGGGTTGTCACACAGAAAACACAGCTCTCTTCCACCTACACACATCAGCAATGAGAAACGGAATGTTTGTTCAAAGGGTAGCCCTTAATTGTTCCCGCAAGTGACGAAATTTGGTCAAAGGCCTACGAACGAGGCTACTCAAAGGTAAGTTACAGTCACACAACACACACTGCTGAGAGCCAACCAAACTACAAATGTATCAGTACATAATTATTAACCACAGCACAAACCTGCTGGCTTAGCAGTGCTCTGACCAGAGGCAGGAGGGATAGAAGAAGTGCGTGTTTGGGTCTTGAAAGGTGAAGGTACGACTGTTGGGGTGATAGACGCTGGTGGTCGTGAGAGCTTGCTCTTCTGTGGATCAAGCCGTTATCAATTTCACTATATGCACATGACAATAATGAGCCACAACATAGGCATGCACACTTACTGGCTCTTCGTCGTCAGGATCATAGGCACTTGCACGAGCTCCTCCATAGCTGTAAGTGTCCTGCCCACCATCATAACCAGAAGCATAGCCAGAGGAGGCACTAGCACTCTGGCCATAAGAGCCACCTTGACCACCACTCTCATAATATGACTTCCATCTTCTCCCACCTGTAGCACTATCAGCACTGGCACTACGTGTACTACCACCACTGTAGGGCGAGTTTCCAGTGTGGCTATGGGAGGTCTGGGACCCACTAGCTTGGCCACCAGAGCTGTAGGGGTCTTGATTACGAACATAGAGATGAACAGTGTACCCATAGGAACTCTGCTGTCCACTATACCCATGAGAACCCTGTCCATGTGCACCCTGTCCTCCATGTTCATACACACCCTGTCCTCCATGATCGTATGCACCCTGTCCTCCATGATCGTATGCACCCTGTCCTCCACGATCGTATGCACCCTGTCCTCCACGATCATATGCACTCTGTCTTCCACGATCATATGCACTCTGTCCATGTCCATATAAGCTCTGTTCACTTTGACCGTAGTGACCCTGTCTACTACCATAGCCATAAGACCTCTGACTCTGCTTGCCAATAGCCTCACTAAGATGAGTCCGCGCATCAGTACCATCAACACTTTGCAGGATGCCGGAGTGGCCTGGAGGAATTTCATCCATACTGCAAATAGAATACAATGATAGAATCAGATAGTTTTGTTCCCAGGCCTTCTCACCCCAGCGTTTGTCGCTTGCAGTATGACAAACGCTGGGGTGAGAAGGCCTGGGAATGAGGCTAAGAATTAGATGTGAATTGCACAGCTGCTGCATCTCAGCTTGCAACAAAGCTTCCCAGAAATCTTGCATAGATTCAGTAGGCACTACCGCAACTGTATATAAGCAGTAATTTCAAGATGTATTCAGTAAAACCTCCAATAGTGGAGCCTCTGAGATAGGGACACAATATAATACAAAGGATGATTTTCTCAAGGACCAAAATAATTATAGTTTTTGAACCTCTGAGAAGAGGACAACCTCTCTACAAGGGACAAAACACCTGAATTTATATTGCCCCTAATGTACCTGGTATTGAGAGATTTCACTGCTATCTATAAGCACTCACAAAAGGTCTTCATTCTCAGCCAACAGGGTCATCAGGGTGGCTATATATGGTAGGAACTGCAGTGCACTGTATCCCTTCTTGTTCTGGATGTGCATGTCTGCTCCTTTTCTTAGGAAAAAGGCAGTGATTGTCATGCAAGTTACGACAGGTAGTGCATTGTCCGGGGTTGACTTCAGATCTCCCAGGAGAACTTCATGAATCTACAATTTAACAGATGTGCCGCAATTGACACTGAAACATCCAGAACACACAATACAGCATATTCAATATCAACACAAGCGAGTACTTACTTTGAATGTACAGTGGTACAGGACAGTAGTATAGTACAGCAAGGAAACTTCTTGAAAGAAGTTACTGTAGGATTGTATACCTTCTTCAATTCCGGTGTGTCATCTGAGGGAGCCTCCATTGCTTCCTTGCATAGTATCGTGTGTAGTGGAGTGTTCCCAACCATGTCTTGCGTGTTGACTCCAGCCCCATATCCCACCAGTCGCTCAACTACCTTGCTGTAACCTTGTATTATGGCTATGTGCAAGGGTGTCTGGCCATGGTCATTCCTAGCATCAATCTCACACCCTCTCTATACAGGGAGAGATCAACAGCCATTCAATGACTATATTTCTGCCTTGGCATGTACTGGAACCTTAGTACAATGAATGTCCATATTCTTATCTGCTGCAGATGGACATAGATGCGCTACTGACTACAGCTGTTTTACAGCAAAAAGAAATACCAACAATCTCTTACCTGCTCTGCAGCAAGGTTGACTATGTCACAGTGGTTGTAGCAAGCTGCGATATGAAGGATTGTGCAGCCATAATCATTCTTCAAGTTTGAGTGCTCAGGAAATCGAGTCATAAAATGCTCCACTGCCCTACACAGACCAAAATAAAAATCCGTTGTAAATTTCCTTAGATTCCCTTATCCATCCATTTGACAGTAGTAGCTTTCCAAATATCACAGTAAATATGGCAGTGATGAATTCAATTACAGACACTTTCTCTCCACGTGTAGTGTGAAAGGCTACAAATGCGAATACATAAGGTTCCTTTCTGATAATAATTTGTAGCAATCACCATTCAGCCCATCTGTGTATTTCAAAGGCAAGTTACTCCTATAGGTATCTGCAGCATGCAGAACAGATCAAAGCATCTGCTATACTACAAGCTGACGTACGGCAAGTAGCCCATCCATGCAGCTTCATGGATGGGTGTGAACAAACTAAAGTTGAGTAGGGTAGGGTCAGCACCACCATCAAGCAGGACAGCCACCACTCCATTCTTCCTGGACACGACCGCAGTGTGCAGGGCGGTATTGCCATCAATATCCTGTGGAAGACACATCCACCGTCCACCGTTAGTATGCAGGATAAATTGTTGATGAAGGTGACCCAACAATGTAATACAAATTGAGCCAGACAATTTAGAACTTCAGAAATGAATGCACAGTGGTTGTTGCTTTGTAAGTGTGACTGAAGCCATTGGACTACCGTATAGTGGGAAAATTTGGCGGGCATTAAATTTGGCGATTTCAGCCAAAACGCTGTATTTTTAAATTTGGCGAATTTTAAATTTGGCAATTCGATGCTTGGCACAAATGACGTAATGGCAATGACGTAGCCTCAGCGCTAGGCACTCAGTGTGAACTGTAGCTGTACATGTATCGGTCAAGTGCGACCAGTTAGTTACCAGCTAGCCATGGAGACCTTCGAAGTAGAGAGATGTGAAATAGGCCATCACGTTTTCCATACAGTTTGGAGCCCGAGAGCGTCGACGGGATTTCGCTGTGGCGGTGAAGCGCTCGAGCGCAATCATTGGCCACGTCCCTCACACTCTCGTTAACGGCTTGTAATGTAGTTCCTTCCCGGAGAGAGAGGAATCCCCGATGTCGCGTTCTCTTGGAAGTATACAGCAGCTGAGTCTTTTCTGAAATACTGGTAGCTAACAGCACTACCGTACGTACTTATTGTGCATTACTAATGTGCGCGCGCATACCCAAGTGGCCGGCCGGCTGGAGTGGGATTTAATATTAATTTGGCGATTTTTTCCTGCACCGCCAAATCGCCAAATTAAAAACCCCGCCAAATTTTCCACTATACGGTATGTAATATGGGTTTCGGGCAGCTAAGCATTTTACAAGTATTCAGGGCAGATATCTAGCTAGCTATAGGGTTTGTTTGATCTGAGTATTTAGCTACATCTCTGCATGTTCTCAGACACAGCTACTCAAACCAATAATCACCGTAGTAGCACACTATAAGCACTGATTCGCTTCGAGGGGCAACCGCACTCCTGGTAGCCGCGTTGCAACCCCAGTTGCGACTCGCCATAGCGAAGCTAAATATTGGAATTCGTTCCAATTAACGCACAGGCCATGTGGCAACCATGCTCAGTCGATCGCGAGCAATGGCGACCAAAAGGACGACAAGACATTATTACAGCACTCACAACTTAGATTATTTAGATTACATTACGAGGCACAATTTTTCCCCTACCAGGAGGTACAGGATTAAGACTTATCCCAAGCTACTCTTTATTAAGCGCTGAAGTCTTCTTCCAGAAACTCTGCCATTTTCAGATCCTATGTAAGTAGCAGAACTTGAACCTACAATTCCAAATGAAGCTCACTTCCATTCAAAAATACCAGTAGCTAAGTACACCTCATATTAGTGCCATTTTCTTTCGCTTGACTATGGTATGAGCTGGAGTATCTGCTGCTTCTGCCAACTGGGTGAAAGATCCCAAGGCACAGTATTAGTGCCATTGGGTGCACATCCAAGATTAGCCTCGTTCCCAGGCTCCCACGCGGCCTGGGAACGAGGCTAATCCAAGATGGGACACAGCAAGTTACGCCATTGCCTGGTTGGCTCTCTCTCTCTCTCTCTCTCTCATATGATCTTACTTATCCATACTTGTTCATGTATTCTTATCTTCGGATGACTGAGAAGAAACTTAGCATGAGCAGTGCGGCCAGTGATTGCAGCATACATGAGCGGAGTATATCCCTCCACTGACTTGGCATTCACATCAGCATTGCCATCAAACAAAAGCTTTGTTGTCTCCAGATGGTCACTGTAGAAGGAATTATGAGTCCTCTATTAAGCCAGGACTAAACACGTATCTGCATCATGCCTTGCACACGCCACATGTGTAAACCTGACTATGTGTTTACGAGTATCTACCATCTACATGATCGATCGACCAAGCCAGTGTGAATTTGAGAGCGTGGAGCTGAGATAAACATGTCGATTATGCTCACTGCATGTTCACTCCACATGTAGCTGCTCTAGCTCTGCAAGCCCTGAAGGCCCCGCTCGCTTGTACCCTAGCCTCTGGCTACGTATGTGAATTTGCGAAACAGAAGTTGACTGCGCTGACTGTTTGACTCCATATGTAGCTGCACCAGTTCTACAAGCCCTGGAGGCACCTCACACTCGTCCACTGATCTGAGTCTCAAGGTTGTACTTCCCGTACCGTCATACGTCTATAGATCTCCCATTCAGAGCCTCGCGCTAATGCACTTGGCAACAAATAAACATTTTCCTCAAAGATTAGTTGGCAGGTAACTGCACAACATTAACAAACACATGTCATATCAATGCCAACATTCAATGCTACTTACCTTAATATGCTCATGTGCAAAGGTGTATGACCATAACCATCCTGAGAAACAAAATCATAACGATTAAAAACTGGTAGGTATGCAAAAATTTCCACTTTGGGATATAATTATATCAACACAGAGCTTCATTTCTGATGTTCATATGCGCACCTCAATGTCCACATTGGCACCAAACTCCAGTAGCAGTTTGACCAGGATTACGTTTCCTGTCCCTGCCGCTTGGTGGAGGGCAGCCCGATCATCATACTTGGCATTTACCTGCAAAAAGACATTAACCACGGACATTTAAGCTCATAGATTCACTAAATCCAGCCTCTGAATTTATCGTGTTCAGCTGAGGCCATGGCTTACCAAGACCACGTTCAGCTGAGGCCACGGTTTACCAAGACCACTTGTGTGAGTAACTGTGCCAGAGGATATGTTAACGGATAGTATCATGCAGGTACTGTGCTTAGACCCTCAACCCACCCAAGCCCACAAAAACTGTCCGCAAGGGACTCCACAAGATGAGGACTGCCCCCATCATTAAGGTATCTGGTTGCTTCAACTAACCCCGATACAGTCTAGCCATTAAGAGAGAGAGAAGTTGGAATTAGGCTGATCGAGGCCTCCACACAATGCTACTGTGCTTCTCTGTTGTGGGCCAGTGGCTTAGTGCTCAGAGAACCTGACCTGAGTTCAGGTCTTGGGATTGAATCTCAGCTGGTACTGTCCAGACTATCTTCATGTGGATTTCCCTCTCTCTCTCTTTTGACGTTCACAACCATCACAATTCTCAAGCTTACAGTTTCACTGTAAACACATCTAGTCTCTGAAGCACAACTTTCAGTTGTTCTAGCGCACTATTCTATGCTGCGTACATGTTCAGGGTGTCGCTGTAGGTATTCTCTAAGCATGGAGAGGTCAGAAGCCATAGTTGCAGCAACAACCACACCAGGATTGTCCTGCTCAAAGAGGGTCAACCGCTGCAACTGCAGACAAGCGTCCGTGTCCTGTTTGTACCACTTGGAAGCTAAGAACACAGGAGGAAAGATGTTAACAAAGCATATAGATATATGTAGCTATTATACGTAATCACAGATAATAGTTGTGCAGGCACATTAAACACTCAGCTGTATGATTATACTGGGGTGACATACATGTAGAAAAACCACACAACTACAGAGAATGACTTGTTGCTAGGTGTGTACATATACCAGCACAATGTCACAATTTTTCACTGATCATATTAGCTGTATAGAGTACATAGCATTAAAATATGTGCAGCAAAGCTGTAGGAAAATGGACTAGTGTAGCCTCTACCCAGGCCTGCAGGGGGAGGGGTGAGGGGGGAGGGAGGGAGGTGAGGGGGGAGGGAGGGAGGGGGAGGGGGAGGGGGGAGAGGGAAGGGTGGAGGGGTATGGGGAGGGGGAGGTGGAGGGGGAGGGGGGAGGGGGAGGGGGAAGGGGGGAAGGGGAAGGGGGAGGGGGAGGGGGAGGGAAGGGAGGGGGAGGGAGAGAGGGGAGGGGGAGAAAGGGGAGGGGGAGGGGAGGGAGAAGGGGGAAGGGGGAAGGGGAGGGGGAGGGGGAAGGGGGAGGGGAGGGGGGAGGGGGAGGGGAGGAGGGAAGGGGGGAGGGGGGAACAATGCTAGAACTAGTGGAACTTGATTACTTGAGGACATGGCCGTGCTGGCCTCATCAGCTGGGGTGAGGCAGAGGGGGTTGAAGTACCAAGTCCTTCCCTTAGCAGACAGCCCTACATCACCACTGTGAAGCACCGAGATTACCCGACACACCTCCCCAAGGAACTAAGATAAGGAGAAAGCAAGTGGTGAAGGAATACCGTATTTCCGCGAATAGACGCCGCGGCGTTTATTCATTTCGTTGGTCAGTTTGATGCGGCCACTATTCGAGGGTGGCGTTTATTCGAGGGCGGCGTTTATTACTTTCAGCAGTATGACAGCACCACGTACACAGCTAGCTCCGCGTCGAATTGCGTCGACAAGCAGGTGAAATAGTTGGGGCGAGCCTGAGCGAGCCCCACATAGTCGTGCTCTTCAGGATGTCCGTCCGTCCAGATGTCCAGATGTCCAGATGGTGTCCGTCCGACGTCCGGTGTGTTTAGCATATGACCGTATATCCAAGTGGAAAATCGTAATGTTGCGCCGCCCGCCTGCGTGCTGAATCCGGACAACACGCGTACAAGTCGCCTTGCATAATGCACGACAGTACCGGATAGAGCCTGCTATGTTTTACGCTGGTGCTACAAACTACGTACTATAGACTTGTTGAGAGCTGCAGAGGTCAGCTGGAGGGAGAGATTCTCTCGGCAACTTGGGGTAAGTACCGTGTCCTCTCAGGTACAGTGTAGCGGCCTCGTTCCCAGTCCCACGCCCAGCTTTTCATTGCTTGCCGTACGTCGCTTGCAGTACGGCAAGCGACAAAAAGCTAGGCGTGGGACTAGGAATGAGGCTACCAAGAACTTGAAACTGTAGACCGTCAATGTGATGAATGACAATTGGCTACATCGCAGACCCCACCCCCAGCTTCCCTTATAAGCTGCGCCGCGCCGCCCGGGCCATGATCACTCAGAGAATGATTATTGACGTGCAGTACGTCACGTTTATCAGGCAAGCCCTACAATGCCCTGCATTCTCCTAGTATGGCTCTTACAAAATTCGGTCGAGAAGCACACAAAACAACAAGTTTCGCCAAGTGTCGTCCGTGATCCGCGGCTGGAACACTGAGCACTTTGATTAGCCCGTCGCTTTGTGTCCAAGCGATACACACGGGAAGAGGACGATGGTGAAGATGCCTTCGCGGGATGCATATGGGGGGGATGACGACGAGCTCGAGGACTCAGACTGTATTCCACGACTGTTGGAAGACGTACAAAGTGTCCACGTTGTATCGTCATACTTTGCATGCTAACCCGCCGCGGCGTCTATTCGAGGGCGGCGTCTATTTGCGGAAATACGGTAAGTGTGAATTCTGTTGTGATGATCATACTTGTGCGAATCAACAGAACACCTGCTATCTTGTGACATGACTGGCTCTGAGATATATCCTCATTCCCATGTCCATTTCCATTTCAGTGAGAAAGCCTGATAAGGAGGCTACACAGTTGCTCTAAACCCGAAATAGTTTGATGACTGCAAGAATAATTATAGCCTCCCATTTCGAATCGATGCAAGCACTAGAAGGTTACGTAATAATGAACAACCTACCAGCACAGTGTTGTGTCCCCACTCCCCGTGTCCCTTCTGCAGTTCAGAAACCTTTGTTACATCACCGAGGACTCGAACCATGTCACCCACCCTGAACTGGGGGACATCAACCTACAGGACAGTAGGTTCACAACAAGGTTTCGCTTCAATTTGGTTTACGGTAGGTCAAAATTTATGATGTCGGTACTTCTACTATAAAGCACAGACAGCACCTCGAGTGTTGCTATATGAAAACAGCACACAGGGTACTATTGGGCACTTCTTGTTGTCAGTGCAAACTAAAGAACAAAAAACAGGGAAGGCCTGCCGAGGCTACTTCAGCCCTCAACTGTTTATGTACCTCCTTCACAACTGTCTATTAAATTTTAATCCCTACCATGAATTTAACAAGAAATTGAAATTTTAGATCACATGGAACAGCGTAAATTTTCTGCTAAGGAGTCATTCATTCCCGATAGAGTTCACAACCGATTACCTTCACCAGAGCCTCATGGCCGATTGTCCACAAGACACTTTGAGAGTACCTCACTCGCACATCTCCAGTGTCTAGGATACCCTGCACCGTCCCAGTCTCACCTAGAATCTGAATGTATGCATTGAGGAGGGGTGGGGCTAACTATAGAATCCAGTGATATGTTACTGGTTTTGATTGCGTAGCAAATACATTGCTAAGGTGTGCAAATTTTGTACGCTTAAAAAGTCCTATGGTAACATGTAACCTCGGTGTTCTCACTTGCACATCTGTACTAAGATCTCCTCTGCTCACCTCTAGCATGGGGTCACTCCACCCACCATGGCCTTCCTGCATGGCCTTAAAGATGTCCGCATCCAGCTCCACCCTCACCAGGTCCCCTGTGCAGATGTCCTCTGGGCCAGGCAGTACCAAGGGAGCACCTGATCCAGACAGACCAGATGGTGAATGGTAGGTTATGAACTGAAATACTGAATCTTTTGTGAGTTAGATCAAACCACATGGGAGTCACTGTTGGTCTACATCCCTAGCCTCATTCCCAGGTTCCTCCCCAGCTTTTTGTTGCATACTGTACCAGTATGCGACAAACAGCTGGGGAGGAGCCTGGGACCGAGGCTACTACATCTCCACCTTGGAGTACAATATAGCCAAAGCATGTTTAAACTACAGGGAGTCACCCATTCAGCCTTACAGTGCAAATTAGAAACCACTAGCTTGTACAGCATAAGTGTAACTATGTAAACCTGAACATCACGTACAAGCTTAGTCTAGAGAAATTTGGTCTAGCTTGATAGACTCATACAAGCTATCTCCTTGTCAACATCACGCAGTGCCACCAGAAGATTACTAGAGATTACTGGAGATTACTGGAGAATGCTGGAGATTACTGGAGATTACTAGACATTCATGACTTTAACACGTCCACGCTTCACAGCACATGCAGGTAACCAGTGCAGGTATATTTTCTGGGTAGAGATTACTGGAGATTACTGGAGAATAATAGACATTTCCAAGCATTTAGAAGTTCACCTAGTGCAGGTACCGGGCAGCAATACTAGAGATTATTGGAGAATACTGGAGACTTCCAAGAGTTGCTACGTAGTGTAAAATTTCACCTAGTACAGGTAGATGGTCTGGGTAGTAATACCCACCACTGGCTGGATCCACACACTTCAGGTCAACCTGTGTATACAGCAGCACAGACACAGCATGCTCATAAACAAGGCAGCAAGTAGGCCAGTCACAGCTAGATGTAATTGTCATGTCACAATGTAGAGCTCTCAAAGCATAGGTAACACCATGACTGGGATATCGCAATACAGTTTGAGGATGAAGTATGCAGTTTACCTTTCCTTCGTGTCCCACTCTGTGGACAGTCTTCATTTGGCTCTCCCTCCAAAGGACCTCAGCAAAGCTCCTCTACAGGAAAGATAATTACAGCGAAATTCCAATGTCATTGTTGTTCTGTGACCTTTGTCCCTATTCTGCTGTCAGGACAGATGAACCACAAGAACCAGAGCTTCACGTTATTGCCTTGATCACATCTGCCACAGGTAGACTGAGCCTTGTTCCCAGGCCTTTGCCACCTCCAGTCTTTGATTGTTGGTAGTATGCAAGTATGGAGGGGGGAGGCCTGGGAGATCTGGTCATACGTGTGACGTCAGGTAGATAGACGATAGACACATGGGGGGGTAGTGCCAGAGTGTTTGCATGGCAACATCAATTCCGCTCATTGTTTGATGTCGGGGATGGGTTGAAACAATCACAATCGGCCCTGCCTCCAATGCATCTAGCCTCTGTCTACCTGATGTGTTACGTACATGACCAAATCTCCCATGCCTTCCCTCCTCCGTATTTGCATACTGCAAGCGATCAAACACTGGAGGTGGTGAAAGCCTGGTCACAAGGCTAGGTACAAACACTTCAACGAGTAGCTGCTTATGGAATAGGGTATCAAGTACTGAGCAGTGGAGCATCAGTTGACGTTACTATGCCAACCCAACAGGTGTGGATGATTAGCATTGTCCAGAAGCACTCAATACCCAATGTCAGTAGCCTCGTTCCCAGGCCCCGCCCAGCTTTCGTTGCTTGCAAAGCGGGGAGAGCCTGGTATGTTTCCTCACATGAGCATTACGTAATCGACAAATGGCCAAAATTTTCGGAACGAAAAAGCAAAGTTTTGCATATTGTTCAACCAACTACACATTCAACGCTTGGTGTGTATGACAGTCGTCCCCCACTCAATTAAGTCCTTTCTACCACCTTTCTACTCTGAACGTCACGCACGTGAGGAAACATACCAGGCCCTTTGCGATCTTTCGTGCAACTGCAGTAGCGGATCCAGAGGGGGTTCCGAGGGTTCCTTTCAAGGAGAACCAAAAAATGTATTTGACTCAGACCGTACACTCAAGGCAGAAAAGCAAGCTGCATGTTTGAAATGTAAGAGCAACTTACCTACCTTGACCGTTCGCTGGCTGAAAGCCTGAAGGCCGACCGCTAGGTTTACGCTTGCTACACAATTTTACATCAATTATTTTTGTTTCTGTGTATACGTATAATTAGAAAATAAAGCGATAACGCAGATGTTCAATCGACTGTCCACGTACGTGGTTGTATAAATCCTTCGCCGATAAAAAGAAGGAAGCTAGCAGGCCCACACATCGATACTTACTGGTTACTTAGTCAATCTTCTTTGCGTCTGGGAACGTGTCCAGAATGCGCAGAGATGCTATGAGAGCGCTTCCTGATTGCTAAAAAGAACACGTAAAAAAAATTTCCACGCTTCACGCGGACTGATCACCGCTTTGTGGCTCTGCGCACCACCTTCAGCGGTGCGCTGTGTATGTGCCAACCAACCTGCTGAACCCCTCTTTCAAAATTTCTAGATCCGCCACTGAACCGAAAGCGGCGAGCGGGCCTGGGAACGAGGCTACAATGTTAGCAGGCTGAATCTTTCTGACTACAATTGCACACTTGAAAGTGAAGTACTCACAGAATTATCACTTGCTTGTGCCCCTTGAATGCCTACAACATCTCCAGACTTGCCAAGTGCCCCTAAACAAAAAACATACATATTGATGCTGGCAATAGACACAGGATACCACGGTAACAATGCCATAAAAGCATGATGATCGTGCAGTGAGCTGGGAACCAGGAAGTTGCAAGACCAATTTACCATTCATGAGGGCACACAGAGCTACCGAAGCTTCACGGTGGCACCGAGCGTATAAAGTATGAAACTCTCCCAAGCAAAGTATTGCTGGCCTCAGGCCATCTGCCACACCATGACGACAATACACATTACGTCATGGTGACAATATGGAATACATCATGGTGACAATATGTCATGATGACAATATGCATTACCTCATGGTGACAATATGCATACATCATAGTCATAGTGACAATATGCATTACATCATGGTGACAATATGCATTACATTACCGTGATGATATCTTTTAGCTCACACGTGTATGCATAATAGTGTGCATGATCATATCACACATACACACAGATTAGACACCCTCTCCAATGCACAAATGGACACAAACCTTTTCCCTGCGGCTGCTGCCAGTCATACCCAGGGATGACTTCCGCATGGACAAATATCCCACGAACCTCCTTCTTCTTTGTGGTGAGACGGGCAGGAATCCGAGTCCTCAGTCTGCAAGAGCAAAGTCACCTGGAGATTACTTGGTGCATTCTGCTAAACTACAACTCTAGATCATTTTGATAACTGTTCATACGCCTGAACTTAATGAGTTGTAGTGTGGCACTCATGTTTGGCTGATCATACATAAAACTGAAACCTCTTCTACAAGTCATAGCTACAATGAATATAGTCACACAAACAGTAAACAACTCGGAAACTTTATTCATAGCACAATTTGCACAGCAGGTACCACAGATGAGTGTCTGATAACAACTGATCTTGACCTGGAGATTACTGGAGATTACTGGAGCCCAGGCCCGAGACGGGGAGGAGAAAAGGGCCTGTTTGCTTGTGCATGCACTAAATCGCGGTGGAATACCACCGGCACCGTGGACGTTCGATTATGCCTGTACACTCGTGACGTCAGAGCATAGTAAGCGAATATGACTTGTGGCGTGCGTTACGACAGCTCTTGATTGTGCTCTCTCCTATGGCCTCAAGTGGCAAGGCGCTCCTGAATTGAGCTAGAACAGCAACCTGCGATTAAAAGATAGGATGTTTTCGTGTGTCTACCATCGCACCGACCGTGGGTGGAGTCAGTGTGCTGCCAGACCCTTACATTTCAGTTGGAATAGTGACATCGGGTGTGTTGCTGGTGGGAGTGTAATTGTAGTCATATCACCCCTCATCTCGTGGATGGAAGGAGCAGTGTAGCAAAATAGAAAGCGTCACACGCTTAACCGTTCGACTACGAAGACGTCATTTGTGCACCCGCCCCCTTATGAATACATGCTTCAGTTACTGATAATTGCTGATGTCCAAATAGTGGAAACCAGGCTCTTTTCTCCTCACTCTCTTGGGCCTGGGAACGAGGCTATACTGGAGTTTACTGGAGTTTACTGGAGTTTAAAGCAGGGGGAAGTTTCCTAGCTTGATTCTTGATTGCACTCACAGGCAGTGTTACATGAAATGTGTATACCTTGATTGGGACATAGTTGCAAGGTCAATAGAAATTAGTGGAGATTACAGGAGATTACTGAAGATTACATTGCAGCATAGTCATGTCTGCAATGTATATTTGAACACTCAAAGATGGCTGACTCAATAATTGACCTCGGTGTTAATTTATGAACGCTTTTGCCTTGACTGTCATTAGCAATATGCGACATCACATGGGTGTGGAGTTGGTTGCCACTTATCCTCGTTCCCAGGCAAGAGCGCAGGCAACAAAAAGCTGGGTGGGGCCTGGGAATGATGCTAATTACCACTTGTACAATCAGCACTTTTCATTCCAGTCTAGTCTGACTCACGTCTCTGTCAAGTCATGGGTGGATGAATATTGTCAACAGATCTTGGCTGCTGATTAGGAGTGCACGATGACATCACCGACGATGATGATGTCATCGTGCACTCTTGTGCCGATGCACTGGGCTAAAAGAAGGCAACTGGAAAACAAGGGTAAAACCTTCCTTGGCCATGCAAAGCTGTCATTAGTACCAGGAACAAGTACTATGATGGTGATCATACTTGGGAGTGTCCATCCTCTCAAACTCGTGCTCAAAACGGTGCTTTCCATTCAAGTAGCAACTGGTGCAGAGGTCGTAGTCGCTGCACTTCACACACTTCCAGCGGATGCCAGTGATCTGCTCCTGCGCGCATCCATCACACACAACATTGGGGTGCTTGATACCTGCCGAAATAAAACACTGTACCTCACTATTGGTATCAGTACGTTTAAGGTTACGGGCTTGTCGCGTGGTGGGCGTGGCCAGACAATTTGTTCAACCCCATTTTCCTCGCACAGAAAGTAAGCTAGTGAAATCAAACTTACTTGACACAAAGCAGGGAGGGTAGTCAACATGCAGACTAAACATCATTATAGCAGCTCACACTGTAGCCGTTGTACGCTGGTTAAATCATTTCTATTTGCCAAAAATCTCCCCTGTGAAGACCACCATCAACTCGATTCTACTATTAGGAGACAAGCTCTAGGGCGGGACGGAAGCATTTTGTAGCTAGGTTAAACGGTCTTCGAAAGAATGACCCTTGAGTGTGAATAACCGCCATCTTGACTCCCCCTTTGGAATACAGTGTCGTATAACTTCGGAACGGTCATCAGTATTTACAAAAACGCTTCGTCCGGCCCTTTCTATACGGTTTGTGCCTATTTCAATACGGTCTTCCAAGTCCAGGTCGGATCATACGGCTTTATTTTTGGCACCAAAATATACGGTGCACGTATCTGTGCGCAGGGATCCCATAACCTTAAAGAGTCCTATCCTACTTCAAGAGGGGGGGAACCATGCACATACTGAGAAAAATTATGGATGAACAACCTTATTCCTGAACCCTGATGCCTGCTCTAAGCCACTGCTACTGAGCATGAGGCTATTATTGGGTCATGATGTGAGTTCTCATACAGTTGTTAAAGAGGCTCTTTCACCTTCATGTGGCGTCCTTGTCTCCTTTCAGTTGACAGTTTTCACTGTTCATAGTCATGCATGCACACAAATTGGCAGTCGATCTCGACACTCACCTGCGGGTGCACTGTCGATCACCCTCAGATCGTATTTGTCCTCGATGCCACAGCGGTACCTGCACCTGTTGCCACAGTCCCACTGGACCGTCACCACACAGGGAGACCGCTTGTTCACCTCGCCATCGCGGGGCTGGCCAGCCCTCTGTACCTCCACCACTGTTCCAACGTAGCCCTCTCCTCCATCTTGCTGCCCCCACCTCCAGTTTGGGCCACGAACAACGCGTAAACCAATCTGCACTTCCATACACATGATACATTGCCTGGTGCTAGTAGAATCCATCTTGAGAGCAAAAGGAAAAAAGCCCCAGAAGTTACATGGGGATTTCCCTTATCGAGTGACGTTTGATTAGTAGCCAGTGACGTCACGATATCGAAAGTGGGTACATAATATTACTACTACAACGTCTATTTGCAGAGATTACCATTCGCAATTTATTGGTGGGGTATTCTGAATTGTTCAGAAATAGGGTAATATAAAATTGGGCATGAAGATAACAATTATCTCAGCAGTGCCAGTGGTCTAATAATTACCGTATTGATCTGGCCAGAAGACATGCATGCACATTCAGCACTGGCCCTAATACCCTAACCCATCCCTACCTAACCAATAACCACTTCCACTTTGTGTAATATTCATCATTAAAGCAATGTTGTTTTAGTTAACTAAAACTAAAACTATAATGCAGTTTAGTATGGCATATTTCACTTTAGTAATTAAAACTAAAACTAAACTGAGGACTGTCTCAGCCTGTTAATTAAAACTACAACTAAACTAATATTAAAATCACCCAAAAATGGTGGTTACTAAAACTAAAAGAGCCTTTACTAACCCTTTTGAGATTTAGTAATTAAAACTAAAACTAAACTAAACAATGCGACTCTACCTAATTAAAACTAAAAACTAAACTATTTCAGTTTTAGATAACTAAAACAACATTGCATTAAAGCAAATCACTGCACATTATGCTCTCACCCCCTCATGATCCCACCTCAGCCCATGCTCCCAACCCAGCCACACCCCCATGCTCCCACTCTAGCCCCACCCCTGCCCCATTCCCACCCCAGCCCCACTCCCACCCCCACCCCCCATGCTCCCACCCCAGCCACACCCCCATGCTCCCACCCTAGCCCCACCCCCCACCCCCCAATGCTCCCGCCCCAGCCCCACCCCCCAATGCTCCCACCCCAGCCCCACCCCCCAATGCTCCCACCCCCCATGCTCCCACTCCCCATGCTACCCCAGCGGAGAAAGGTTTTTGTAGCTAAGGTTAGGTTAGAGAGGGCTCTCCTCTCCATAACCTAACCCGAGCTAAACCTAACCCGAATGGCGAAGACGCAACTTGACGCTCCTTATATACTCCGCAAAGCCCCTGAGCAACGCGTGACCAAGTGGGTGGCGGGTTGGTAACGCTGTCATTTGATTGGTTGGTATTCGCGGTAAATTTCAATTTGGCCAGCAACGCGTGCCTCAAAAATATGCACGCGCAGACGATTGCCAACGATGAGCGTGCTAGTGTCTTTGTCGTTTTTCTGATTCTGTTCACCAACGGAGCTCTTCTGGTGGTCCTCGACCGTTTGCGTTACCCCTGTTGTAATTGACTTCGGTAGACGTAGTCTGGTGCCCAGTCCCTCTCCTGGGGAACGATGGAATGGAGTCTGGGAACGCGGTAAACGGTTGCACAAAGTATGGATGAAGTCAGAGCCAAGGAGTTAGGTGTGGAAGACATCGTAAGGTAGGCAGGTCTGTGTGGTGATAGGCGATCCACGAACGGCGAACAGCCACAATATATTATATTCTCTCAAAGTTTGGGCATGCTGAGGTAATATACTTGACTTGACTTGACTACCCTTGAGGGGTTTACCACGATGGTGGCTAACGAGGGCCTGGAGAAGGCAGAGCCTATGAACCCAGGTCCCCCGGGACCATAGGCTCTGCTATAGATGAAGGGGTGGTTGTAGTTTACAGCTGTAACTGAAGTCAGAATCAAGAGAGCTGTTATGCATGTAGCCGAGTCATCGTGCAGGCATGAGTCAAAGTAGGTGTGTCTTCCACAAGCAAGCCTGCATCCAGCATTGATTTCAAAGTAATAGCTGGCTGCTCTTGAGCTCTCTACGAAAAACAGCTACTCAAAAACAAACTAAGCTTGTTGCTATGTAGTCATGCTTCTGTGCTTCACAGACGCGTGAGGACAAGCTAGGGGATGGGTGCGTCACAGCCTCCAATCCCCTAGCCAGCCAGTAGTCTAGGAGGTTCTGCTTCGAGTATGTGACATGGATGGGCAATGAATTGGTTGCTAAGTGACAGGTACTTAGTTGCAGTACCCATTGGTTTAACTAAGGAGACTACCAACAAAGGCATGGATAGATGGATAGATAGATGGTTAATTTTAGACGGGCTGGTCTGCCAGGATATAGTGGTAGCTTGTCCACAGACTGATTCAGAAGTTCATGTGAAATGAGCTTGTGTCGTGTTGCTTCTCTTGTGTAGGGATGAAGGGTCGTGGATGGGAGGGGTGGGGCTGTCTGAGTGGCAGGGGCCCTCGGTTACCATGGCCACCACTGTCCCGAGAAGGCACATCGACCTGCTGAAGGAGAAGGAATAAGCTGTTGAAGAGGCCAGGTAGGAAGAAGCAACATCTGATGTGCTGGTGTACTGTATGGGCATTTAGAAATGTCATACGTATAATTCTTGATTTTGTCGTACGCAAACTGTAAGTGAAATCTCCTGGACTGACCCTTACTTGCTTCAGAACTCTGCGATTACATACATCTGGTAGTTACTAACACCAACGTGGCTCTTCTACGTTCAAGGGTATTTACTTTCAGTTGAAATAATAGCTAATTATGCAAGCACAAATCAAATTTTCAGGTTTAATGGACAAGCAGCTGTCAATACCCAGTATTTAGGAACTCCACACATTGCAGGGATTCGTTGTCGTGACCACCATGGCCTGTTGCTGTCCCAGTGTGCCTCTCTGGAGGAGACAACGATCTGCATGAGGTGAAGAAGGACAGGGAAGAGGGTGGAACGAGTGTGGCTTTGGTCGGCCTTCTCCACTCCAAGTTGGGTAAAACAAGGAAAGGGATTGCGGCAGAGGAGCAGGTGGAGAAGAGCATTGAGGAATAACTGGAGGTATGGTACCCTGGTGTGGTGCAGATTGATTCAGGTGTGAAATGGGGCGTGGGGGATGTGAAATGTCCTGGCGAATTTTGAGGACTAGCTCCCTCATCCCTCAGAAAACCAACACTGATGATATGTTGCTATAGAGTATGGTAAATGCATGTTTACTATTATGTCAGTGGGCTGATCTTCTGAGACACCTGCCACAAGGAGAAATCGGACTTGTGTCTTCCTTCTGTTTGCTGCAGGAAGCAGAGCTGGGACTATCAGAGGGCCAGGCGTTGTACAGCAGGTTTGAGGAGGGAGGGGGTGGCGAGGGAGGTGAGGGGGAGGAGGGCCATGCAGCGGCTGTAGGGACAGACAAGGATGATGGTGAATGCAGAGATGAGTAGAAAGGCCCAGCAGAAGTGTGTATCTGGGGGGGGGGACAATATTGTTTGGATAGTCAGAAGAGTTTGAAAAGATATTTACTGTCTGGAGTAAGTATCCAATAGTTTGTCTCTATTGTGCTACCGGTGTACCACTCTTCACCATCTACTCACCCACCCTCACCACCACCCACACACCTCCATCAACACACCACCCTCAACTCATGCATCTCACCATCCGCACAGCTCAACAAAGATCTGATAGGGGAGATCCACCTTCTCTCACAAACAGGACCCTTCTCTGTCCCAGTGAAGTGCCTAACAAAGCAGTGCCTTTGTCTCTGTTGAGAAGGGGGAGGTGGACTTTGGGCGGGTGTGTGTTGGGGAGACTGTCAAAAAGGCGTATCACACTCCGCAACACCAGAGCTCTTCCAACAAGGTTCCAGTTTGTTGCTGCCTCGAGTGCTGTGCCTGCTATTGAGGTTTGTGCTGCTGGTGACAGATTGTCCCACCAAAGTTAGTAGTGCACCTAAACTATGCTTTTAGATAGACAGATAGATTGATAGATAGATAGATAGATAGATAGATAGATAGATTGATTGATTGATTGATTGATAGATAGATATATATATATATATATATTATGTTATAGTTAGATTATGGCCTTGAGTGGTTTATGGGAAATAACCACGAGAGGCTGTTTATTTAGACCACAAGGCGCAGCCGAGTGGTCTAAATGAACAGCCTGGAGTGGGATTTCCATAAACGCTGAGTCATCATATGCTCTGATTTCTATAAACCCACAGCTGTTGCACGGCTGCATGGCTTCGGAATATAAACCACAGGCGGTGCCTTTGATTTGTATATATATGGCTGCTGTAGTACAAATGAGACCGAGACTATCGAGACAGTGAAGGGTGCATTAGCCTCGTTCCCAGGCTCTCGTTCTCGGAAGGGAGAAGAGAGCCTGGTAACATTGGGGGGGTTAAACCGTGGACTTCCGCCGCAAGGATTCTCGCGGAACCAATCAGATTGTAGAACGAAAACACGTGAACATGTGACTATTTTGTAGGCGTGTTTACCTTCAGTGTCGTGCTAACGCACGAATTGTAGACTCAGAAATGAGCGTCAAGGACGAAGTCCCCCTCAAAGGTTGGTAAAAGGCAGATGACAGGTGTGCGAGACGGCCACTGGTCTTAGAGCGCTGTTCACTTCGGTTTGTTTGCAGGATCAGCTCGCTCATCGTCTGTCACCGCTTACGGGATCGACGGTTCGCAAGGTGAGTTGTCCGGTTTTGCTTCTGAGAAGTGTCTCGGATCTCTACAAAGCCGGGGATGCCTTGAGAACGAACAGTAATATTTCGAATAGCGTGTGACTGATTTGTAACTCACGCGACATTTACCACAAAAGTAGGAGTGTCCTTTGTTTATCACATGAACAATGACGCGCCGGAAGTCAACGGTTTGACCCCCCCCCCCCCCCCCCAATGTTACCAGGCTCTCTTCTCCCTTCCGAGAACGAGAGCCTGGGAACGAGGCTAAGGGTGCATAGGGATCATGTGAACACATACAATGTACGAGAGGTTTTTTGGAGATCTACATCCCATATCATCCATTCAACAGATCTTCCTTCAGGGAGTAAAGAGTTTACTCTCTAACCTTCAAACAAGGCTTGAAGGCCACAACACTGTGGCAGCAACAAAAGCACTTTTGCCTTCACTACAAAGAAGGAAAGGATCCGTTAGAAATTTCCGTTAGACTTGCTGACCCCGGTGAGAGTGTCTGCTTGTGCAGGTATCTGAAGGAGAAGTTGGAGCCTTTAGCTCGTGCTCGGCTCGAGCCGGTGTTCCCGTCCGAGGATGCCTCTATCCATGGTGAAGAGTTCCTCCTCACATTCTCATATCCCTCACTGCAACCAGTGATTACTATACCCTCCATGGGTAGCCTCGTTCCCAGGCCCCCACCAAGCTTTTCATCAACTGCTTGCAGTACAAATAATTATGTATTGCCTATGTATAATTATACAGGTTACAGTACACAAAATACATTTACAGATACACAAAATATGACATACGCAAGATGTGTTGGGAATTGATCTTTATTAAAATTGCATATCTTGCATTGGGAGTACAAGTCCTGTGTTTATCTAATCTCTTTCCCAGGCCCTCCAGCTTTCCTTTGCAAGCGGCAAAAGCTGGGCAAGCGACAAAAAACTGGGCGGGGCCTGGGAATGAGGCTGTAGTGTTCAAACCAGATAACTTGGTATGTGTGTGTGTGACAATGTATGACAATGTGTGTATAATTATGTATATCCCTTGTGTTGACTCCCAGCTGCAGGTGCATGTGTCCATCCAGGCATGGGGCCTGCTAGCTGGGTATTGATCTCCCAGTGTATGTGGAGTGGGAGACGATGGACCCTGAGGATATGCAAGCTGGAGATACTCTACCAGGACTCCATTGTAGTGCACAACAGGTAACAGTTTGTTGAGATTCGTGCACAAAAGGTCAATTGGGTGGTAATCAATTTACAGAGATTTCAGTCCTCCCGCATGCACATACATACATATGTACTCACACACACACACTGCTCTCACACACACATGCACACACACACACACACGCACACACATGCACGCACATGCATGTGCACACACACACACACACACACACGCACACATATCACACACAGGGCTGCATGCATGTGACTGTGGCTCGCGATTGTCGACCGTATTTAGTGGTAGTGGCATTTCAAAACCGTACCATTGACTGCCCTTTTTGAGCGGCTTTGACCAATTGTCTGACTGTGATTGCAGCTAGCATGCATGTAACTATATGGGAGTGACCTCCCCCTGGATGCTTTTTTTAACTTTCATAGCTTCACTCGAGCTGTTCTCAAGTATTCACTTCACCTAATACTATGTCCAGATCTCAAAGGGCAGAAATCGTATTCAAAGTGTTATACATGTACATGTACACAGGAAGAGGAAGTGTTCTCTCCACCTTTCTGTGTCAACGAAAGCATGCAGCAATGAAGTGACCAATGGCTACAGACATCCTGTACAGTCATTCCTGGACCACTACTCTGAGAGACTAACTCGGCTCTGAATCAGCACCTGAGCGGAAAACAAGCAACAGTTGCAAATTAAAGTTGATAGACAACCAGTATGGCAACAGTACCCCAGTACCTTGTGGGCCAGACCTCATGTGGGTGGGGTGTCTGCGGACCTGTCTTACACTAGTTTGCTCTACCACATTGCATATGAGAATCATGTTACAATACCGATCGAACCACCATTACACTCTATTACTTCACAAACGTACTGTATGAAGGCCCTTTGTAGGCCCTGCAAGAGGTGAACAGTAACAGTTACTCATTTTAGTCTTGTTCCCAGGGGGTTCCGAGGGGTCTGGGAACGAGACTACTGATGCTTAGATTGATAGATGTTTGACGGTCACTTGTTGCGAGCTGGAACGAAAGGATTTTGAATTATCCAATGAAATGACATTTGTATACGTGACCCTCATCCAAATGCCCACATGGCAAGCATGGCACAGGCTAAATTTGTAGTGCTAGTAGTATACTATAGATAATGCTAGCGCTTGACGCTGGCGAGACAGCTACAGTTTACCGCTCGACCGTGGCCGTTGATGCCGAACCTGTGGCAAAAAGTGAGTCCTCAAATACAGCAACTTCAGCAAGAGAACCGTGCAGCGATACACAGAGGCTGAGCAGTTTATAGTTACACGAAATGTGAGTCATTAAATTTTTGTACGGAAGAATGGCACAGTTCGATTGCTGAGTGAATATGATGAATCAACATCTTGAACAAGACTACTAACACTCGCTGGATAATAATAAGCTTGTGGCAGCCACATCAATTTCGGCAATTTCATTGGACAATTCAAAATCCTTCGTTCACCCACGCGGCAAGTGATCAGCAAACATCTCATGAATTTGAAGGTGGGCCTTTGACGTTAGTCCTCAACTGCTTGTGTGATAAAATAAAATAGTCTCCTCAATGCCTCAATGGTATGTTGAGAATGCTTTTACAACGTGCAGAATTGGCACTTTGGTATGCACATACATAATTATAGAGACAGATTTACTTACTCTGCAAGTGGGGCACTTCTTGGCCATTGTAGCACACTGGCTGCACATCACAGTGTGGCCGCATGGTTCCAGTCTCACATCGACCGGACTTTCACACAGGAAGCAAGGCTCTGAAATCAACACGGACCAAATTATTTTACATGCGTTGTTTCAGGCCGGAGTATTATTGCCACATTCACATGCATTACGTAATAGCATTTCCCTATAATTTGCACACTAACCTGTAGCATTTGCGCCATCTTTGAGCACAGGATGGGTCGTGCAGGTGGCTTGAACACTTTCAGGCGGTGCTCTCTTGGGACTCAGTAGCTGTGCAATATTTCCACTCTTTTCAGAAAGATCTGGAGGTTTGGATCAGATAAACTAACCCTCAGATGGCTATATCACATCAACAGTGGAAACGACCACTCACTGAACACAAAGAGATCTGTACCTTGAGAGCTTGGACCAGGGCCAGGTGGAATATGTGTGGGTACAGGAGCCCTGGGTGTACTGTCTGTACCACAAGCTGATCGTGGAGTCCTACACCCAGGCTCTCTTTGCTAGAGAATGTATGCAGAATTACGTAGGTTTGTGTGTCTTAATTCTCAATACAGTCTTGTATCCAGCTTAATTTACAGCATGCAGTAACCTGTTGCTGTACTTCTTGCTCCTGCCCGTAGTTTTCCGCACGTTCCACACCAGAATGTCGAAGACTACCATGAAATGACCCACGGCTATATACGTACAGAGGTGGAAGAGTACAAGCTCACTGCGGATATAGTTATAACCACGCATGCATGTAGCCTCGTTCCCGGGTTCTCCCCCTCTGTATTTTTGTTCACCGCGCGCACAGGGGGGAGCCTGGGAACGAGGTTAGCATGCATGCACAATACATCATACGTACATGCATGTGAGAAATATTGTACTGCCTCACCCAGTCTTATTGACAAAGTTTATCAACAGTGACGACAATTCAGCTGGGCACTGTTGGAAAGGGGTGTGGGCCACCCTGTTTCTGATTTTCACATCTGCCCCCTCTTGGACCAGGAAGCAGGCCACAACAAAGTAGTTGTCAACGGCATCTCCCTTTCTCATTGCCAGCAGTTCATCTCTAACCTACAAAGTGGTGAGCATACGGTAGAAAAATAGTGATGGGTTATCATGGAAACCCCGGTAATATTACACGCAGCTGGAGTAACTTCAGTGACAGCTAGAAGCTTCCAGTTAGGACTGGTTTTGGTTGCATAAATGCATTTATTTTCAGGAAGTTGAGGCAAATTGTGGCTATTAAAATGAGTGTGCGTGCATAATGATTGTGCAATATATATTTTGCACTCCAATTTTTGTGCACTGAAGACAATCTCACAATTGAAATCAATCCTACGGTATCCTTTCCTACTATCAAACAATCACGTTGCAGAGATTGGCAAAGGATTGCATGTTCACTGGTAACTTTCATGCAAACATTCACTGTAACTCTCTACCTTGCTTAGTTGTGGTGTTTTGACGGTTGCAGGCTCTGCGTTCTTCTTAGCAAGGACTATATACAGTGGCGTGTTTCCATCGTTGTCTACACAGTTCAGCTCAGCACCACAGCCCACCAGCCTCTCAATCACTCGAGAGTGCCCCTCAATTACCACTGTATGAAGCGGGGTCCTCATGACATCATTCCTGGCATTGATGTCACACGAACTCTACAAACAATGGAAAAAGTTGTTATTCTCTATAAGCATCCATCATAATTATACAATACAACACATTTGCTGAAATACAGCTAACATCAAAACCATTATTAGCCTCAAACCCAGGTGCGGAGGAGGGGGAAAAGAGCTCTTTTCCCCCTCCTCCGCGCCTGGGTTCGAGGCTAAACCACTACAGGACTATTTTCACTCTGCGGAGTTCAAAGTTAGACTACTGCCGGTACTGGTTGAACATCTATCACATGATGCAAATACATGTAGCAACTCACATATGCAAGCAGATACTTTATGGCTTCTACTAGCTAGTATTATACATACACAAGACCCCCCCCCCCCCCCCCCCATTCAAATACCATTTGGGCAAGGAATGAAACCACATCAAAGCGGTTTTTAATGGCAGCAATGTGCAGACCAGCGTGACTGTCAACTGGTCTCTTGAAGTTGGCGTGCTGAGGACAGCGTCTTACGAACTCTTCAATGGCTCTGATGAAGAACACATAGATTAATGAGTAACCACACTAGATGCTATGCATCTTATAAGTTGTACAGTCATGGCGCTACTCACGGCAGGAATCCGTATCCCGCAGCATCATGAATGGGAGCAAGGAGGTTGTGGTTGAAATGTGTTGGGTCAGCTCCAGCATCCAGTAGAATGGTAACAGACTTTGTCCTGTGGGATGTCACGGCATGATGTAATGCCGTATTCCCAAGAATGTCCTGAGGAAAGTAACAGACATTGGAGTACATCCAACCTGGCAAGCTACAGATTCGAATTGCACGGACGATACAAAAGAGCCCTCAAATCATCCTATTTGCTGTATGAACATCGTTACCTTACAAGCAGGGTTATTTCAGAAAATATCACAAGGGGGGGGGGGGGGGGGGTGATTGAATAGTGTGTGGCAGTGTGCCATTTAGGGGGGTCTGGGTTTGAATCTCTAATGGAGGGCAAAACATTTTCAAGGTAGGCCGAATGCCTCCCCCCTCCCCCCCTCCCCTCCCCTCCCCTCCCCAAAGAAACCCTGTTTCCAAGTCTTCATCTATACAGGCAGCTGACTACTGCAGTATGAAGAGCATATAGGTAGAAGGCCTGACCTAATCAGATTGCCTATGCACAATAATTAAGTTGTTTCTACACTTGATATAATTCACAGGGTTAAATATAATGAACCTGGCCTCAGAAAGGACAATGGTATCCACTCACGGTCCAGGTACCTTTGTTCTTTTTGCTCTCCTAAGCTCCAATTGTCTGCACACAGTAGTGAGACTTTCTTTAAAATTAGTGACCCGCTGAGTGAAAGCCCAGCACATCCCGCATTTGGAAAAAAATTAATACCTCTATCATCATTGCGGGGTGTGCCGGGTAGTCCCTCCGCAGGTCACAAATTTATCTCTACATTTCATTCGTGTGACGGAGTGAGCACGGATTATGAAGCTAACCATACTTATATCTTTTGAGCTACCTCAGCTTGTAGTTTGATCTTTGGGTGGTTAGCCAGTATTTCCAGCAGACTGTAGTGTCCCACAGCACCGGCAATCATGAGAGGAGTGTTCCCCTTTACGTTCTTGCAGTTGATGTCAGCACCAGCATCCAGTAGCAAACGGGCTGCTTCAGGTTGATTCCTACAATGGTACACACAGTCAATATCGATCACAGATCATGTTATCTAGCTATTGCAAGATTAGTCTCGGTCCCAGACCCAAACCAACCCCAGCGTGGATACTGGAAGCGATCCACGCTGGGGTTGGTTTGGGTCTGGGACTGAGACTATTGCAAGATCAGAGTGCATACGTGAATGCACAGGCGTGCAGTGGCTTTTCACCTGCATCATCCTATTGGCAAAACACACACACTTGTAATCAATGTATGTCTTTTTCACAAACGATGCATTTCGGAACACAACAAACCTCCAGCTCCAGATTGAGATTGAATTCAAGCAGCACTTTCAGAACATGTGTGTATGCCTTTTCGACAGCCACATGTGCTGCTGTCTTGCCTTCCACCTTCGCATTAACCTAATGTGTAGCAGGCAAGGTAAGGATTCATTTTTGGTGGTGCATTACATGTTGGTTGCATGAACATAGCAGAAGCGATAGTCAAGGAGCCTGCAGAAATACATTGCATCCCACATGATGCTGTTAGTCTGCATGTGGAGGACAGCTAGTTTAAGTTGGTGTATTCATGAATGATTAAAGTTGTGGGAGATAGGTCAGATCGATGTGGAGCTACATGGTGCACAGTGTCCTTTGAGGCAGATCAATAATTCCAAGGGCTATTATACCAGCATGGGCGATGATTTTTCTTTGTACAGAATAGTAGACATCAACTGCACAAATCTTTCAAGTGTGGATACAGTCAGTCACATACAATGAAGCTATTACCATGCAGTTTCTGTACTAATTTAGATCACAGTAGACGGAGAGACCAACCTCCTGTGGGTTGCTTGTGAGGAAGTTTCTGAGCATGGAGGCATCCCCTGCTGCTGCTGCAGCCACGCCCACCTCAGACCTCATGCTCTCCATAAGGGAGAGTACCTTGACGCGTGCACCAAGGTCCACTTCATCTGTGTGCGAAAGGAAACTAGTGCAATCACTAGCTATTGGGGAGGGCACCTTGAAATATATTCGCCTCATTCCCAGGCGCTCGATAATTGGGGATTATTGAGTGCCTGGGAACAAGGCTAGAAATATATTAGACCAATTGTGTAAAGGTATGGGTATGGCCACGTTCTGGTCATTCAGCAGCTGATTAATGGACTATCAAATTTGGAACCAAACTCAAGCTAATAATTCCATACCGGGGAATAAAAGTCAGCACTACAATAGCACGAGAAAAAATTGTGACACGTAAATAACGTTTGAGACTGACAAAGATTCTGACTACACCATCATGTTCGCTATCACGCACTGACATGAACGCAAATCACTGGTGCTGAAACTCACCAGAGCTGACGGCACGACAAAAGTACTTGTATCTCCACCATCAAGGTCACCTTGATGGTGGAGATACAAGTACTTTTGTCGTGCCGTCAGCTGCCATTGCTCCAGCACTCTCTTCGACTTTTGTTGGCAGTACAACTCCAAACCAAGATTCTGATTCTGACTACACTGTCGTGATCGCTGTGTCTCACTGACACTTATAATCTGAAACTCACCATGCTGGTGAAATTGGGAGCACTAGCTGTAATAATTTATTGTCTTCCCCGGCCACCATGGCTGACTCGATCGACTGAGCATGTTCCTCACGTGACATGTGCGTTAATTGGAACTAGCTGTATTACTTAGCTTGCATTATCAGCGAGTTGCAACCGGTTAATTGCAACGCGGCTACCAGGAGTGCGGTTGCCCCTCCAATAGTACACACATTTCTAAACCATAAGTTATGGATCTTGCTTCAATCAGTTTGGCAGGTTACCCTTGTTCCCAGGCTCCCCCCTGCACGTGTTTCGTTGCCGTGCGCGCAGGGGGGAGCCTGGGAACAAGGCTAACTCCGTAGTCTTGGAGTCTGTCATCCCACAGTAAGTGCATGGCGAGACTTGGAGAGGATGAAGGCCCTGCTAATGAGGCCACGTACCAGGTACAACAGGTGGGTTCTCTCCAGGAGCAGGTAGCAGACAGCAAGGGTTCATGATCCACCTTTTCCCGTTCACCGCCACCTGTACATCACCGCTGGAAAACTCTTTGGTCACCACCCCAACCTGACCTAAAGACTATATACCAAGAAACAAGGTACACTTCAAAAAATGAACTACTGGTATAATGGAACTGATTTGGCAGATACCCCGGGCATGATACATGTATCAAGACCAGGTGATGGACAGGAAACGAGGCTATAGGGAAGTGTATATGATTATCAGGTGCTGTACCAGCTCCCATGCCCTTGAGGATACATATGATTATCAGGTGCTGTACCAGCTCCCATGCCCTTGAGGATACATATGATTATCAGGTGCCCATGCCCTTGAGGCTAGGGAAGTGTATATGATTATCAGGCTCTCATGCCCTTGATAATGCACACTTTTGCATATTAGTCAATTATGTCTGCACAGCTAGTTTGTAGATGCCCGGCTGGTCTCCAGGCCATACAAATGGTATGGGAATGTGGTTAGTCAGCCCATCACAATCTGGCCACATGTTATTACAACCACCATCTTAGGTAGGTATATAGTTACATCATGGCCACTGAGACCGGGTACCCAGAGGAGGTTGGACACATTTTCTGCGCATGTGACTGTGCTGCGTTTTTTGAATGGAAACAATTGTGTGTTTTATGTTCCTAACCTCTCCAGCCTCGTTCCCAAGTCAATATGGCCTGGGACCGAGGGAAAACGTAATTTGTCAACGAGAATTGAAGCTATAGACAGTTGAAAGGTAGGAGTACGTTGAAGACGCTTCAGGTTGGGAAGGCTTCCAGTTGGAGTACCGGAAGTGTCTCTTAACACTGGCTTCTCTCTGATCTGCTAATAGTATCCTGCGGGGCCAATCCTTCAAGAAGGCATACAGCCTAAGTGACCCAGGGGTTGAATGAGGTTGACGGCATATTTGAAATCTACTCGACTGGAGCTTTCAAATGATGTCAAGTTTGTTGAGATACTCATAAAGACTACCGAGAACACAATTCACAGTACCATATAAATCCACCTACGCACATAAGTCACATGACCGTGTCCAACCTCCTCTGATACAGACCTACAACCCCGTTGATTTGGAAGCCCTTTACTGTCAATATCCATCAACCTATTTCTATATATAGCACATCACCAGAACATTACATACCAAAGCTATATCATCTGCCCATTCTCCATGCCCTTTCTGAAGTCGAAACACCTCAGCTATGTCATCAATAACACGGACAACATCTCCAACTTCGTACAAGGGTACTTCAACCTGAGGTATAAATGGTGAAGATGGCATAAATTAAGCCCCATGCTGTAACATGCTATCAACGTGTGTGTGTACCATTGTGGCATCAAAAATACTTCAACTACATGTATGCCTAGCCCCGTTTCCTGGCAACAAGGCTAATGTATGCCTAAAGTGATCAACTGCCAGTTAGAGTTTGGAAAGTGCAGGTATGCAGCTGGGACACTTGACAGAGAGAAACGTGAGGCAACAATATGTACCTCTACTCCTCAGGGACTCCGAGGTGGTATAGCCTCGTTCCCCTCACCCCAGCGCTTGTCGCTTGCAGTACTAGCACTGCAAGCACAAATGCTGGCTAGGGGTGAGAAGGCCTGGGAACGAGGCTAGGGAAGTGGATGATTGACTTAACCATCTCCATCACTGCTCTGAAGACACTCCATTCTTTCTTGTCAGTCTTGCATTTCAGCTCAACCATCCAACATTTGACAATGAAATTGAATTACTGTACAAGGGCCAACCGCACTCCTGGAAGCCGGGTTACAACCGGCAACTCGCTGGTCGCACAATTTAGGTATTGCAACCCATTCCAGTTAACACACATCACGTCATGACAGCTCAGTCAATCCATATTACCATATATTTTAACAAAGCCAGGACAGAGACATGTCCATAAGCTATTTTAGTCCACTGCATCCTCTCAACCACATGCCATGTTATTACTGCTACCTTTGTTGCGGCCTCTGGGCTGACGGGGCGCAGGTTGTTGTTGGTATACCTCACAAGCAGCTCCCCAGAGTCCTGAATCATGGTCACCACGCCGACGTGATCCATAAGCTACGGCAAACAATAGTAGTTAGTCTGAATTATCTTCACACTCACCAAACATGTATGATTACATACACACAGCGAGTAACTAGCCTCGTTCCAAGGCCTCCAGCCAGATTTTATTTCGCAGCCGTGGAGATTTTTCTCCATGGCTGCAAGATAAAATCTGGGCGGAGGCCTGGGAACGAGGCTAGTGAGTAACACCTTGCCTAACGTTTCATTGACTACCTCAAGCAATTGATCCACCATGCCATCACCGGCACCACTGCCTTGCATTGCAGACGTCAGGACGTCCATGTCCAAGTCTACTTTGACCCGGTCTCCCGATGCAAAATCCTTCGGGCCAGGTGGAGCGCAGGGAGCACCTATAATGATGGTACATGTAGGCGATTTAAGCCTTACATTTACGCACATGCCCTGCAACTGTTTAGGGATGTGTGTCCATCAGTAATGAGTGTGACACACATCACCTGCTAGCTGTGTAGGCCGGGGTGTGCGTCTCCACTGGCAACACACATCCCCTGCTAGCTGTGCAGGGGTGTGTGTCCTTCACTAGCGACACACATCTTCTGCTAGCTGTGTAGGGGGGTGTGTACCCCACTAGCGACACACATCTTCTGCTAGCTATGCAGGGGTGTGTGTCCTTCACTGGCGACTCACATCTTCTGCTAGCTATGCAGGGGTGTGTGTCCTTCACTGGCGACTCACATCCCTTGCTAGCTGTGTAGGGGTGTGTACTCACATCCCCTGCTAGCTGTGTAGGGGTGTGTACTCACATCCCCTGCTAGCTGTGTAGGGGTGTGTACTCACATCCCCTGCTAGCTGTGTAGGGGTGTGTACTCACATCCCCTGCTAGCTGTGTAGGGGCGTGTACTCACATCCCCTGCTAGCTGTGTAGGGGTGTGTACTCACATCCCCTGCTAGCTGTGTAGGGGTGTGTACTCACATCCCCTGCTAGCTGTGTAGGGGCGTGTACTCACATCCCCTGCTAGCTGTGTAGGGGTGTGTACTCACATCCCCTGCTAGCTGTGTAGGGGTGTGTACTCACATCCCCTGCTAGCTGTGTAGGGGTGTGTACTCACATCCCCTGCTAGCTGTGTAGGGGTGTGTACTCACATCCCCTGCTAGCTGTGTAGGGGCGTGTACCCACATATCCTGCTACACAGAGCTGTGTACAGTGTTGAGCACTACGTTTCAAGGTGGTTCCTACTTCATCTCATGACGTACCAGGAATGGGCAGGTGCTCAGGGTAGTAGTAGCCCCCACTTCCCGGGACCTTGCACTGCAAGTCAACCTGAAAAAGAGCAACACACCCTTGGGAAGTACAGTTTTTTTTTGTAAGTACCTACACGTACTCAGGAGCGCATGAGCCGCCGAAGGTGGCGAAGGAGCGTCGAACTAGTTGTAATCCCTCACGCCTTAAAGTCATACTTTATATGGAAGGCCTTTGCAGTACCAAACAAACGCCAATGTGTAATGCCTCTTGCTGCATAAGGTAAAATTTTTGGATGTGTGAAGGACTACTGCTTCGGCTAGGGTGCACATGCTGAGTTCGACACTCCTTCACCACCTTCGGCGGCTCATGCGCTCCTGACGTACTCTACACGAGCAAAACTCTCACATGCTCTCATAGCCCTCTGTGAGATCAGTCAATAGTGACACATAGTGGCCTTAGTAGTTGGCGTCTATGATGCTTGAAACACTTGAGTATGGACCACTGCGCTTGATTATGTACTAAAACAATGGGGAGCGTATGGTAATAATCTGCAGGTACAGGTACATAAATACTTGCAATTTATTTGTAGCTCTTCGCTGACTACAAACGAACATAATATCCTCGCAAAAAGCAGCCTTGCTTGTACTTTAAAACTGCCATGGACCACTTGGACTGTAACATACCTTTCCCGAGTGGCCAGCTCTGTAAATATTCTTTCTGGTAGTCCCTTTCCACTGCACTTCTGCTATACTTCTCTGTAATAGGGTTAACAGACAAATTAAACTTTAACCCTTTCCACTGCAATTCTGCTATACTTCTCTGCAATAGTTTTAACAGGCAAATTAAACCTTTACCCTTTCCACTGCACTTTTGCTCTGTAATAGGGTTAACAGACAAATTAAACCTAACCCTTCCACTGCACTTCTGCTCTACTTCTCTGTAATAGGGTTAACAGTACACAAGTAACATCACAGCAGAGTTATACATAGATAGCCCCGATTGCAAGCCATTTGCACTTCTGTTGGCAGAAAGGAATGAGTACCACAAGCAACAAGGGTGGGCAGTGGGAATGGACAAGGATCAAGGGTTAACTCACAGCAGTTTGATCATGCCATCCCTTCAGACCCAACAATGTTCCATCGTTGCCTGGTTTACCTGCAAACACCATTAAAAGTATGTAGGAATTCAAACACTTAACTACAGACTTTATTGATCTCATTTACCATCCTGGTCGTTCCATCGCCAGTCACGCCCACGGACAACCACTGCACCTGGAAACAGGCCTTTAGCAACAACCCGTCTGGCATCCATCCTGGGTTGCATTCGAGTCCTAGCGACAACAAAAGCAGGCAGCTCACACATATCTTACAATGTCATGTAGTTGTTCTACACCACTTGTGCTCACATATATGTACCTTAACATGTAGTTCTATGGCAAACATGATCACGACCTTTATGGAGGCTTTTGACCCAATCCACTTCAAATCCTCGCTCCACCCTCGCTCACCACGCTTCTCAATACAATTACCCTAATTATGGGTACACATGCCGACCCATGTGCATGCGCACACATTACAAGAGTGCAGCAAAAGCGGGCGGACCAAAAGTGTGGCTTCTTAAAACTGCAATGCCTGAGAGAGCATCCATCCTGCACAATATGATCTCTTCCCTCTCAGGATGTACACTACACACAGCTGGTGGATGCGACCAAGAGACCTGCAACTTACTTCAGCCCATCAGCAGTGAGTGCGCAGTCAAATCGGTGCTCAAGGGAGTGCTTTCCAGCCATGTAACAAACAGTGCAGAGGCAGTACTCGCAGCACCTGATGCACGTCCACAGCATGCCATCCACCCCCTTCACCGCACACCCGCTGCACCGACCACCAACAAACCTGAGACCTGAACGTGAGAAGAATGGGTGTACTGTGTGGGGTGCACAGTAGAGCACACATTCTGTGCACTTTACCAACTGTAGACATTGGAGGTCATTTTTATAGCTTGCAATTTACTTTAACATACCCTAGATAAGATTCTTCAACTTCTCATGCTCAAAACTTCACACAGAACTGCACACAGCCATGCTTCTACATTTGTGACTGTAACCCCACCCACTTTTCTATGCTTGGGCAATGGTAGAGAAATGGGCCACCCGGCTCCAACCAAGGGCTATTCACGACTAAACCCATGCTGTTTGCACCCTTCGGGTGTCCTACCCACCTCCCCCTGTCCTGCCCTGTCTGCTCACGCAGAACCTAAGTCCCAAGGACATTATCGGATGTGACATCATGAAGCTGAAAGTCTCATGATGGCATATGGTGTCATTGGTTGGTAAATGGTAAAAAGCGCTTGGTTCAGACTCCAAATAAATGTGATAACATCTTTAGGTTTCTTGTCATATCCTCAACAGCTATTTACCCTCTATCAGGTACAATTGAGTGGAAAGACGACTCCCAAGATGGCCGGATCCACTAAAGCTGCCCAAAGCATTGCTGACTGACACACAAACAAACCGACTACTTAACCCCGTTTTTACATGTGCACCCGGGGTAACTACATCACCTGTGAAGCAGGCTACACTAACTGTAGTCTCGCGTGGCCCAGACCCTTCCTGCAACGATTAGTGGGCGGGGCAAAAGGGGAGGGGAGGGAGGAAGAAGGGTCTGGTGACTCTGAACAAGATGCCGTTGCAAAATGGAATGTAATAATCTTCCGTAAATGTAATATTGCACGTGACTTACTCAAGTATACTACACTAGTAGTTGATTGAGCACAGAGCTAGAGCCATGGCTATCAAGGAAGAGCGCTGTACCGTCTGCCTCAAAGACTTGCCGAAGAGTAGTACGCAAAGGAGACTTAACAGTGAGACATTCCAGAACCCGTGTAGAGACTCACGGAGACGTCCGTATCGCACGCTTTGCTTTGTTTGGGCATCAACTGCCTGTAGCCTAGCTGTGAAGCTGCTAAGGAGGCAGTCTTGAATCTTCTCGGCCATGTCAACTATAAATCTAGTCACGCGCTCAAAGCGGAAATCGTGCCACAAATTACATGCTGGTTGGTTCTACCAGCATTCCGGCAGAGCCAACAACATCCTGTTCAGAGTCACCAGACCCTTCTTCCTCCCTCCCCTCCTCCCGCCCCGCCCACTAATCGCCGCGGGAAGGGTCTGGGCCACGCGAGACTACACTAACTGAAGGAAGCCTTGAGTGCAGCTCTATGTAAATGGTAGCCTAGAGTGCTTCAGAATGAGACTCAACTCCTGAGTCCCAACAATAAACTGGGTCTGATCCGGAGGGGTGCCTCAGATAAACTGTTGGTGAATCCTCCATAGTCGTGATTAGTCTTGCGGGCCAGCCTCTCACCACACCCACTTGCTTTAAGTTCAGTCAGCTAGAGTGTGATACATACGCATACTCACCGGCCGGTGCAATGTCGAATACCCTCAGGTCATACTTTCCCTCCTCCCCACAGCGGTACCTGCACCTGTTCCCACAGTCCCACTGAACCACCGCCGACCTGCCACCCTGCCCCACCTCCACCACCGTCCCAACGTGGCCCTCTCCTCCATCCTGATCCCCCCACGACCAGGATGGACCGCGAACAACACGCAAACCTACACTGGGTCCAAATTCTTGTGCATCCATATCGCTATACACGAAGCCACACCCTATATATATATGCAGCCGGCCACATTCAGCATGCAGCAGCGCAGGGGCGCGGTTAATTCGATCTGGTCTGCAGAGCTCGAGCTAGAAAGATGGCAGTGTTATTGAGAAGCAGGATCCTGCCGGGAGTTTCAGCTTGGAGGACTAGATGGTGCTGCAAAGCAACCTCCACGTACACAGGTTGGTGGACGAATGAAGTGCTATTCTGCTGGAACCGCCAGATCATGAAAAAAATTTTTGTAGCTAGCTAACTATCCGAATGTTTTTGGCCTTCGAAGATTATGGTAGACTCTGCTGCATTAGATCTATAATAGTACTGTTTTGAGCTGGTTATTGTTCCAGTTATGCCAGCAGTAGAGCAGAATTTGATGTTACAAGAACACCGCGTGTTCCGGAAATCAATTGTTGTCGGTTTTAATTGCAGAAAACGTTGATGGCGAGTACACAAAACCGGTTGTGAAAACACCAATTCCTGGACCAAGATCCAAGGTAAGTCACTGTGGGCCTATATATAGTCCACAGTGCTTTAGTGCAACTTGTGCTTGCCTAAGTACTCAGTAATGTAATATTCCGCTCGGCTACTGCGCAGCTCAGGACAAGTGACTCAATGGTAGCCTCGTTCCCAGGCCTACCCCGTTTTTTCTGTTCTTCGGTTTTCGTTGACAATAATACACGGATGCGGAAGGGCGGCGAAAAATTGTTGTCAACGGAACCTGAAGAACAGAAAAAACGGGGTAGGCCTGGGAACGAGGCTAACTCAATGGTGGATGGCAGAATAAGTGCCTGACAATCTTGTGTACAAAGATCAAGCCTTTTATAGCTGAGTATATAGAATCAGGGTGCCAGATAAAGATAACTCAGGTGCATGTTACAAGACAATGCATGTTACAAGACAATCAATATATTAAGATTTTAACCGTGTGTTTGTGTGTGTGTCTGTGTGTAACGGAAGTGGGATGTTCGTGGGGCGGGACTAGACTATAGTGACGCGTGACCTTTGTACTTGAACCTCGAACTCCACGATGAATATTCGAGAATAGTGGACATGGCTGGCCCTGAATCTTCCAGAACAGCTGGCGGGGAGCAGCAGCCGAAGCGAACGCAATCGGGGAGCAGCAGTTGAAGCGAATGCAATCGGAGAGCATGGCAGACAAAGCGGATGCCATCGGGGAGCAGAGTTGAAGCGGACGCAATCGGGGAGCAGCAGCCGAAGCGGACAATCGGGAAGCAGTTGAAACGGACGCAGTCGAGAGCAGCAGCTGAAGCGGACGCAAGCGGCGAGCAGCAGCTGAAAGCGGATGCAAGCCAGGATCACTCAGCAGGAGTTGAACGGATCGATGCAATCGCGCGGGGAGCAGCAGCTGAAGAGGACGCAATCGGGGAGCAGCAGCTCTGCACAGAGAGCTATCCGGCACCGGATTACTCACGTAGGCGAACGAGGGGAAGTAGCTGAGCGAGTGAAGCGAGCGAAGCTACTTGTAGCTATAAATTATCATTGTTCAGTTTGCACAATGTCATGTTCAGCGTCAGGTCGCTACATCACTCCCTTCATTAGAGAAGTGTGTCCTCACACTTAAACCTCAAACTCGGAATCAGAGTCTCGGAAGCTAACAACTGTACCATATCGATCTGGAGGCCTCCTTGATCGTGTGGACCGCCTTAGGGCAGGTTGATTGAGACTTGGTTGGGGAGGAGCGGATGAATGTGTCGGTTCTGATTCATTTTCCACTTCATGTTCCGATGATATTTCCTCCCGAGCAGTTGGTAATGGAGAAACCATTTCTTGTGGCCTTGTTTCCTCCTGGCTGGGTATAGGATGACCCAATTCTCCTCTTGAACACTCTCATCCTCTCTCTGAGAACGGTATCTCTTGAGTCTGTTTGAATGTATGACAAGTCGTTTCCTAGGGTTTTGCAAGTGTTGAATGCGGTATACCACACTTCCAATCTTCTTGACCACTTTGAAGGGACCCTGCCAAGGCCGATAGAACTTTCGACTCTTTCCACGAGGGACAGCCGGACAGTGTAGCAAAACAAGGCTGCCTGTCTCAAATGTATCTGCCCGAGAAAACCGGTCATAGTTGGCCTTCTGCTTCTGTTGTTCAACAGCAGAGTGGTCCCCCACTCTTTGATAAGCGTGTTGCATGCGTTCCTTTAGGGCATCAAGGGTGTCGTCTATTCTTGGAAGAGGCTGAGCATCCTTCTTTGTCACCTGGTTCACTTTCTGAAAATCACCACAAAATCGCGTTGATCCGTCTTTCTTCTTCACTAACACCACTGGTGATGCCCAGGGACCTTGAGCTGGTTCAATGATGTTCCTGGACAGCATCTGGTCAACAAGGTGTTGTATTTCGCCTCTCTGGTGGAAGGGAAGTTTTCTGGCTCGTTGACAGATTGGTTCAGCATTTCCAGTGTCAATGTGATGTTTTACCACATCTGTACACCCAAGGTCACCACCTCCCAAGGATATGGATTGGAGGCTCTCCCTCTCTGCACTTGACAGGTCCTCGGCTCGGGACGTCATCAATTTTACTGCATCCTCCAGGGTGCCTTGGTCTTTTCTACCTTCGCTGTTACCTCCTCCGAGGGCACAAACTTCCTCAACTCTGGACAAGGGCTGGTGGATCCCAACCTTTTGGTTGTGGTAGACTGTGACTGGAGCTGGAGAAGGATTGAGAATCCGGATGACACTGCCTCCCTTATCCATGGAGCAGACAGATCGGGCAATGAGGAGACCTTGTTGCTCCATGATGCTGACCATGGGTTCTAGAACACCTGAACCCCTCGTCTGCTTAGAGTGTGAAACTGGAACATGCATCTGGCAGTGGCCTGGGATTACAACATCTGCAGAAAAAGAAACATGGCACACCGACATAATTTCAGGGCTCTCTTGGGATTGACACACCACCTGTTTTCCTCCAGCTACCAAGGTTCGTTCTCTCATGTTAATCACACAGTCGTGTTGCTTGAGAAAGTCTGCACCTAGGAGGCGTTCTTGTGTCAATTCTCTGGCAATGAAGACCGGGAACTGAACGTGTATATCTCCCACTTATAGCTGGAGTTCGCCCTGTCCCAGGAGGTCCAGCTCTCCACCATTGGCAGCTACAATTGACCGCGTTGGTCGCGTCAGATGTTCCATGGGAAAGTCTGCAGCCTCTCTCCAGACATCCTCTCGAACTAAGGAGACTGCTGAACCAGTATCGATGAGCATCTGTGTATAGCGGTCCCCCAGTTTCCCTACCACCACCAGAGCAGCTGCAGAATTTGTAACAACATTAGACAAAGAAGCTTGGGTCTTAAAAGTTCCAGCCGGCGGTTGACCCGCGCCACCGGCTGAGCCTAGTTTAAAGGCTGATTACGGCCCTGTTGCCTCGGCTGCTTCGGGCAATTTCGTCTGAGGTGGCCACGTTCCCTGCACCCCCAACAAACTGGTCCACGTTGCCCCCCAGCTTGGTCCCCACGGAGTCGAGCTACCTCTTGCGTGAGGTACCTCACTTGAGTCGTTAGTTCTGCAATCTCGGAGGGTCTGCTGGGTCGGGTGGCGTTCGTGGATGTCTGAGCAGCAACTGCTGTTTGAAGGTTTTCCGCACTGTCAGTCTCCAGGGCTAGGGTCTCTGAGGGCAGATGCTTCTCTTTGTGGAGCCGCTTTTGAGCTCTCTCCACCGTCTCTTGTTGATTTGCAATGCGCAGGGCTGCGTCCATGGTTCCAGGCATTTCTCGCATCAACCAAAGCTGAACGGACGAGGAACGAATCCCTTGGACAAAATGACCTCTTAGAATTTCTTGTTGCTGTTCAACTGACCACGTAGGATAGGCCTTGTCGGCAAGCACACGCAGGGCTCCAGCAAAGTCAGCCAACTGTTCTCCTGGCTTCTGAACTCTGGTCTGTAACTTGTACTGCCATTCCAGTTCATTTCCGTCTGGTGTGTAGTGTTGCCGCAGGCAGTCCACCACTGTACGATATTCAACTGTCTCCAGTAGCCCACGTTGTGAAACAACTCGGAAAGGCTTGTCCTCGAGGAGGGAAAGACGTTCTTTCACCCGCTGGTTTTCAGCAATGTCCACCTGCCGTATGTACATCCCGTCAGCCACAACGTAAAATCAGCACCCGCCGCAAATCTTGCTGGTGGACGCAACTCATCCTGACAAACCGAGTCATGTCTGGACGCTCAGGGCGGGCTGGTGTATCTTCGTCGGCCATAATCCCACTTCTGACACCAATGTAATATTCTGCTCGGCTACTGCGCAGCTCAGGACAAGTGACTCAATGGCGGATGGCAGAATAAGTGCCTGACAATCTTGTGTACAAAGATCAAGCCTTTTATAGCTGAGTATATAGAATCAGGGTGCCAGATAAAGATAACTCAGGTGCATGTTACAAGACAATAGATATAAATTATCATTGTTCAGTTTGCACAATGTCATGTTCAGCGTCAGGTCGCTACAGTAAGTTACACACTCCATACTCCATGCATTTCATCTGCAGGAACTGTTGGCAGGTCTCAGCAAGATTCAGGTATGATATTTTGTTGCTGTATTTACTCTTGTTTTGTCTGCATTGCTTGTATTTTCACTAATGAGGGCCACTGTGTATAGTGGCTGAAATGTCTGTTTCAAATTGTTGTTTGGTTGGTGCACAAGATAATGTTATACCGTAGTCTCTCGAAAATACGCCCACCCTCGAAAATACGCCCACCCCCCTTTTTCGCGACAAGTTGTTGCAAAGGGTCATTTATTACTCGAAAGTACGCCCACCCTATTAGCTCGAACAGGAAAGCACTTGAATAGCTCCGGAAGAAGCACTGTCAAAGAGGTTGGACTAAGAAAAGAAGGCTGGCTATCACGGTACTATTTGCAATGAATTTCATGCCATATTGCATAATCAGCTGTGTATTGAATGCATGACATGAGACCGTGCACGCGCTGTGCATTGCATGTTTGTGTCTTCGCGTGTGCAATCGCCTTAGCGTAGCACTAGCAGCGCACTACGGATTTCTAGGAAGCAGCAGCAATCGGCAAGTCCCGAAGATAGTCTGCGCACTCTACGTCATTCAAGCAGTCCTGCTGTGTCTTGTTTGCTGTTCCTGTAGCTACTCACACGAAGAGATTGTTCCTGCTCACCAAGAAACTCCGGGACTAGTAGTAGTTAAGCCTTGCTAGAATGACTGTTGCAGTATTGCACTCGTATACGCATGTACTTGGGTGGGCCTACTTTCGAATTGGGTGGGCCTACTTTCGAGTCAAGGGTGGGCCTATTTTCGGGAGAGGGGTCCTCGAAAATACGCCCATCCCCTTCTTTGAGCAGATTCTAAATTCATCGCCCATGGGCGTATTTTCGAGAGACTACGGTACTGGGATTTGTGCAAATTATCCACACATTTTTTTAGCAGATCCTTCTTGGAAAATAGACTCTGTTGGTATGGCAACGTCATCCCTTTCAACTGGTTGCCCTGAACAATACTTTGGAAGTGATAAGGGTCACAAATCTATGGTGTAGCTAGTACGTCTGTAGCACCAGTCTCACAGTGACAGGTAATGGTTACTTAGCAACAAACTAGTTTGCAGACAATTAGCAGTGGCCAATTGTGTGTTTCTGAAACCTTGTTGGTTGTTTGGTTGCCTGGTGCCCATGGCATCTTAGCACCTACCTATACCAACACATGAGACCAATTATAGACAGGGAATTTGTTTAAACACAACTCTGTAACAATGCTCCATGGGGATGAAACAGGTGTTACTTTATTGTGATGTAGCAAACCGGAAATGTCCACTTCTTTGCTGACCTCCACCGTTCCCATGGTAACTTTGTGGTGGATGCAGATGCCAATGTGCTCTTGGACCTTTTCAGCCAAATTGGAACTTTACCCCTTGGTTAGCAAATTGACTGTATCTATCAGTAATCTACACCAGAATCATGTATAAAAGAAAGACTACTGGTTAAATGGGAGGTGGGGCCAGGTTGGGTGCATGGAGGGTGTGGTCAGCTGGGGTGGGTTAATCAATGGGGGTGTGGCTGGTGTGAGTGCATGGGGGGGGGGGGGGGGGGGGGGGGGGGGGGGGGGGTATGGAGGTGGGGCTGGGTGGGTTGGGAGGTGCATATTTCAGTTGCTCAAACATTGAGTTGAAGACATTATGCCACCTAATTCAGAATGTAGAGACATGGTGTAGAGTATGGAAGGGGAGAACATCTGGAGGGATTTATATTAGATTTAATTTCCATCGTTTTCAGACTGATGATGTCGTATGGCATTGTGAGGCTTTATGTCAGGGGGAGGTGGGTGGGTGCACCCGAATGGTGCAAACAGCATGGCTGTGTCTGGGCTTGGCTGTCAAAGGGCCGCAGTTGTAGTACATTGCATGCACAAGTCTAGCTGGGTAGCTGTTCACACCTTTTGCACACATGTGCCTTCCTCGCGCACATGCAAGGGTGTGATTAATTTCTTTCTGGTCAAGTTTGCCTTGTCTTCTGCTCGTTTTGTACCTTGTCAATGTCGTTCCCCATTAATCTATTCTCCTGCCATCGAGTCCGAAGCATTTCACGTGTTATATTGCACTAGATTGATGGTATGGGGAGACAGATCGACATGGCTCAACTACAACTAGTGTGGGGCTTGCTCACGCTCACCCAACTATCTGAACGTACTACTTACTACTTTACATTGCCTGCATCCTGCTCCATGTATCCTACTTGTCATTCTTCTCTGCATTCTTGAAGGCTACAACCACCGTGCGGTACGGGAAGCTCTGTCAACAGAGCATGCTCTGGTGATGCTCATGTCCAGACCAGCTCTTGGCTTCAACCCTACCTTGGACTACACGCAGACCCTTGAGGACTGCCTTCTCTCTGTGAGTTTATTCATGGCCATCCCACCTCTTTGTATTAGTGTAATAAAATGACGTCACCATGCTGCCAGTACTGCTCCTGCAGCATATGAAGTGGCACAAGCCAAGAATTATAGCTCAAAGTCTTGCTTGTTTCCGTGTTAAGGTTATCCGTTGACCGGAAGTAAAATTTAATTTGCCTGTTTATGGGCAGCTGCATGTTATTTCAGCGATTCCCGTGCGAATTTACTTATCTACGCATTCTACAACTTTTGTCACAGAAAAGGTAATTGAGATGGAAATAGGCATTTATATAACTGCTACTATCATATATCTAGTGCGAGAGCTATGTTTGGGAGTCTGTGTAGGCTGTTGTCCACTGCTAGCGAAGTGAATTGTTGCCACACCCTTCGTTGGACGCCATTTTTTCTGTGTACTTTGGCTGCTAGCGGGAGATGTTCGGCGAATGACTTGTTCATTTATAGCTCTCGCACTCGAAGTTCATGTCTTCTAGCTGCTTCCTGAAGCTGAAGGTGCAATTCTGCGTGTAACGAGTACAGTTTGTAGAATGCGCTCAGAATTTATAAATGTGTATGGGAGGGGTCAAGGCGTCCATGTAGCCACGCCCCTGCAGGAAGTTCGTCTGTTGAGAAGTAGGCGGGTCTGAATAGGCTCGAGTCCAGCACCGCACTTTGTGCTAGGCGCTGTAAGAATTCGACATGGCTTGCATGAATATTGCTCCAGTTATTGCATGATACGCGGGTACCCGTAACCTTAATACACACTGCACAATCACACGATTGTCTCTTCCAGGTTGCTCCGGGTGGCATGAGTGAAGTTACCACAATGATGTGTGGATCATGTGCCAATGAAAATGCGTTCAAAGCTGCTTTCATCTGGTACATGGTAAGTGTGACAATAGTGGCTATACTATGTTTAGCTATATGACTATCTTTATTGAGTGACAGCTCTACATTTGTATCTTACAGAACAAGCAGCGTGGTGCTCCATTATCTCCTGATTCTGAAGAGTACAAGACAGCCATTATTAATCAGGTGTCCATGCATGGTAGACCTCCAGAATCCAAAGTTTATACTGAACCTATTTTGAGATATAGCTGAGGCCTTTAGCTTGTGATGCTATAAGAAATTTTGTTTCTACTCCTTAGCCGTGCATGGGTCCGATGGCTTCAGTGATAAGAACGTATCTGAATTCAGATGGTCTTGGGGTTGAATCTGAGCTTGATCCCTTGCTGGCTTCATTCTCCGTCTCCAAAGCTGACATGATATTAGTTATATGCTCCTATATGCTCATTGACAAGCAGTTTTGTACATGATTGTAGTAATGTATGTATGTCTGGTTAGAGAGCTGCATGACAAGTTTTTGTGTGGGCCTCGACTGAATTTTATGACAAGTTTTTGTGTGAGCCTCAACTGAATTTTATAGCTCAATATCTAAGTATTTATTGTGTACACGGGGTGAATAAGTATGCTGCTATGCTAACAGGTCACTGCATGTGTAATTTGCCAGATGCTTTAATTTATGCATGTATTATGAATTTTAGAAATCAGTTTCTAACCTCATGGTCCAGCATTTCACGTATGCATGTGCTACTAGTAAATATTGGAGCCAGGGAAATTAAGGACTGTGGTCACAACTCTCACCTACATTCTTCTGTCCCTGTAGCCACCTGGGTGTCCCAAACTGAGCATTCTCTCGTTGAGAAAGGGTTTCATGGTCGACTTCTAGGTCAGTTCAACACTCCCTGATATTGATTGTCCCATCAGTGAATGGGTGAATGCAGTGGTGTATCTACGGCAGGGCCTAGCAGGGCACATGCAGGCCCTGCCTGACGGTCAAAATGCCCGCCCTGCCAGTAGCAGCTAGGCCCTGTGTAAAATGGCCAAGTCAGTCCTGAGACCCCAGCAGCTGTCGACGTATAGTAAGCAGCCATATGGAGTCATGGCTGAGTCGCACTTCCCCGAACAGTGCTTGAGGGCGTTGAGACAGTGAGACACACGGCTAGGTTTGGCAGTAAGTTCCATCCCAAGATTGCATGCAGAAACGAACTCAGGTGGTGTCAAATTCGGCCCCCCAGGCCCAATTCACATGTTTGTCTCTGCAGCATCGATTCTCATACATCTGGAACTTGCAGTACAAAGCACGAAGGTGTCACAAGAGCCCAGCCTGAAAAAGGAAGGCGAAAATATTTTTCCATGCGAATTCGCTGCCTTCAGCAGCGTCCCCTGTAGTACCCTACCAATTCTACGGTTCTGGCTACGCCACTGGGTGAATGCACCGCAACAGATAACTGGTGCATGCTGCATGCTGGATGACACAGCGAGTGTCACTATCTAGCCACTATAGGCGAGATTTCTTGCCTGGAGGGAATGAGAAATTTGTTTGTGGGATGAAACTTGAGTAAGCTGTTGTGACCTCCATCCCGGCTTGATGGTGTCTGTGTGCATGCATGGCCTTTAGCTTATGATATCTATATTGAACTGTTTTATGCTATCACATGAACGTATACCTTGTTTCCCATCCCTCCCCCCTCCCCCCTCCCTCCTCCCCTCCCCTCCCCTCCCTCTCCCCTTGCCCTCCCCTCCCCCCTCCCCTCCCTCCCCCCTCCCCTCCCCCCTATCCCTTACCCCCATGTAGGCAGTCTCTCCTGCAGCCATGTTAGGCCAATGCAGAAGCTGGATGTTCCAGCATTCGACTGGCCCACTGCCCCTTTCCCACAGTTGAAGTACCCACTGGAGGAGTTCACCAGGGAGAATGAGGCAGAGGAGAGGAGATGCTTGGAGCAGGTACAACTCAATTCATGCATGTGTTTAGCTCAACTAGTTGAACAGGAGCACCTATATAAAGAAAACTGTTTGGTAGCACTGTAAGGGTGGACTTGTACTGCCATCCTCTGTACTATTCTTCACGTGGTAATGAGATCATGACAGTGGTTCACAGAGAAACAACCTTGGATTTGTACCAGCTTTCGCTCACTATGATTAGCCATAGTTATAATATTAGCCTCGTTCCGAGCACCTGGGAACGAGGCTTAGCTAAACTGTTTTGAGCATGATGTGCCTATACAATCTGCCTTCATCTGTTTACATTGTATAGCTGCTAGGGTGCTACACTGTATTGACGAGGCCCAGCAAGGTCAGAACAGATAGTTATACACTCAGGAAGGCATCCATCCATGAAGTTCCTGCCTCAGAAGCATTGCCAGTAGTATCACTGTTAAATCCTAAAAACCACCACCTGCCATCACAATGATACACGTATTCACTGCATGTATGCAATTAATGCACACAAAGTGATTGCAAAGTTCCTTCTTCTTGTATTGTAGGTAGAGGATCAGATAGAGAAATCAAACAGAGAGGGTGGAACCCCAATCGCTACTGTACTTGTGGAGCCCATTCAAGCTGAGGGAGGTTAGCTTGACCCACAGGACATCACCATGCACACTACATACGTAGTACCCAGAGAAGCCATTGCAAGACAAAGATAATACACTTAATTTAAACTGTGCATTATGTGAACTGTGCATTAACCACAGGTGACAGGCACGCATCACCTGAGTTTTTCAGAGGACTGCAGAGGATCTGCAAGAAGGTCAATACCTAGTTCCAGCGTGCACTGTGCCTGATTGTACCCTGATGTAATGCGTATGATTTGCATGTTCCCTCCCGCAGCACGGTGTAGCATTCATGGTTGATGAAGTGCAAACTGGAGGAGGTGCTACAGGCAGCATGTGGTACAGTGCTCCTCTTTACTAGCTATTATTCTGGCCCCTCACAGTGGGGTTGAGGTCACTCATCGTCTTACCCAACAGTCCCCTAATAAATGCATAATTTCTCTGCCAGGGCACACGATAGCTGGCAATTGTCGGAGCCCCCAGACTATGTGACCTTTGGCAAGAAGTTTCAGATTGGAGGATACTTCCACCTCCCAGGAAGACGACCTGCAGAGGTATGCAAATTACGTTCAAACACAGCTAACCAATTGCACTCAGTAGTTTTGTTTGAAATTTGTCATGATAACTTGCACCTATCCCGTATAGCCGGATCGTATTGCCAATACCTGGCTGGGAGACCCTGCCAAGATGTTGATACTGGATGTAATCATCAAGGAGATTGCCAGGAACAATCTCCTTAGTGTAGTGAAGGAGAGTGGAAAGGTGCTGATGTCAGGGCTAACAGATATACAGGTAAGATATAGTATACTGTACTTGACAACTTTGATGTGGGAAGTTTGGCTATAAAATTACTATTGTCTGTAAGATTATGCACCACATAGATTTGGAATGATATAGAATCAATGCTCTTGTTTCCTGTGCAGGCCAAGTATCCCTCCCTCATCCACAGTCCAAGGGGTGTGGGTACCTTTTGTGCATTTGACTGCTGCAGTACGGAAATGAGGAACAAGCTCGTGTTCAATCTGAGGAACAAAGGTGATTAATATGCTTGGAAGGCGTGGTTTAATAATTAGACTAGACAAGGTGTATATCTAACCACATACTGGCCCTCGTGTATATACATACATCATACTCCGGTTCTATATAGCCTCATTCCCAGGCCTTCTCACCCCGGGGTTTGTTACTTGCAGTACTAACATTAACGTGGGGGGAGGCCTGGTGAAACTCATCATGTGCAGTGACATAGGTGGACGTAGTATGTACGTATGGAGGAGTGGCACATTCCGGAGTAAACCGCAAGGCTGTCTTTTGCCCACGCATTCAGAGCGCCACCATCGACAACGGAATACCTGTAGCCTCTTACTCAGGCCTTCTCACTCCTGCGTCTGGTGCGACATACGCTGGGGTGAGAAAGCCTGGGTGTGAAGCTAAGTGACTTACTTGGACGCAGCACTAGCACTGTTAGTTGTACATGTAGAGTGCCACTGTCAAAGCGGGTCAAGGTATTTCCTGCCTTCAGACTTCTGCACAGCTGTGGGGCGGATTTCCGAACCCGAGAAAACATTGCCAAGACTGTCCGATGTCGACTGAGTGCTGCTGTTATTCACACCACATTACTACACTATACAGCAATACATGAGTAGAACACGCCTCTGGATGGAACACAGATCTATAATATAATCACATAACATCATGCGCACTGGTATAAAATTCTCCAGTCCAACATTCAACTCTTCAAACCAAAGCAACCATTGGCGTGGAACAGAAGATAAGTTGGTACGTAAGAAATGTCTGCATTCAGTTTTCCCGAGGAAGACTTAAAGCTCATCTGCTTTTCTTGTAGGCTTCATACAGTGTACTCTGAGACACCAGTCTCTGGACCAGATGCAAGACTAGTGAAAGTGTCTGACATCCACCAGCAAACTGCACAATGTTTTCCTTCTGACCCAATTGATCATCATCAAATAGGGTAGTTGATAATGAAGACATTTCCAAATGCACAATCCAAACGAATAGGGCAGGAGAATTGTTGTGGGTATTGAGTCTTGTGCCACATCACAACCACCAGCTGAATCACCACAGGCACAGTTGCAAGCTGAAAAGGCTACGTGGGAGTGAGCAGCTTGCATTACAAGTACAGGTGCTCAGTGAGGCAAGGGTGCGTGAGCATCAGCATACCTATGACCCACTTGCAGGGTGGATGAAGTCGTGCACAATGGACAAAATGTACTCCACGGGATGGACACTCCAACGTGATTCGTTGATTTTTCACTCGCTGCTGTTACAGATGAACTTTGTGCTTTCGCACCTGATCTGTTCTCTCTGCTCAATCAATTGGCTTTATCCCAGCACAATGCAGCTTCTTCAGATCGAAGAAGTCAGCGTTGAGCAGGGCAAGGTGGTCTGTACACTCCTTAATGCTCGATCACAGCGAGTGAATGGGCTGCAGCTACTCATCAGCTTCATGGTTGTGGTACGGGCTACAAGTAAACAGGCAAGTAAAACAGGAAGTATAACATCAGGAGCTGTGAGGAGTGGCAAGCACAGTAGTAAAACGCATGCACATGCCAAAACGTCTATCTTGTCATCATCCAGGCAATGACAACTCGGAACCACGCTGGCATTTGTATGTCGCCAGTCCTGGCAAACGTGGACCTGCATGAGGCCGTTTATTTGCAGGAGCCTGGTACTTGGAGATCATCAATTGCTACATTATCGTAACAGAACAATAATACCTGTTAGTCCATCAGTGCTTTCATTGGACTGATGACTACACCGACGATGGCCTCTTCACTTATCGCAAGTGGCCCAAGAAACATGCATAGAGATTTGGCAGAACCCGTGGCCATCCGGTCAAATATATCTCTTTGGTGTAGCAGAGGCAACAAGACTGCCTTGGGCGAAAGACCGCCTTGTGGTTTTATTTGGGAATGTGCCACTCCTCCATGCATATGTCCATATTACGTCCACCTACATCACCGCATGTGACCAGGCCTTCCCCCGCGTTGGTACTGCAAGCGACAAGCACTGGGGTGGGAAGGCCTGGGAACAAGGCTAGGTTCTATAGTGATTGATCCTTCATTACACTATTCCTGCATAGGTTTGCAGATTTCAGGTGTTGGTGATGTGGCCATTCGGTTCCGTCCTGCACTCATCTTCCAACCAAAACATGCCAACATGTTTCTGGATGGATTTGAGGCTGTACTCAAAGAATTGTAATGCCTACAAATTTGAATCAATGCTGAATTACTAGGTGTATGCACTGCACGAAAACAATATTAACACTTTTGATGAAGATGTATTAATGATGTGTGTGAGCTAGCTATTTTTCGTGACGAATTTTTGATGTAGCAACAATCAAGGTCAGTGAATTTGAACTTCTTTGCATGCAAGCATGCATGCATGTTGAACATCGAGTGCTTGAATGGGATGTGACTGATCACTAAGGATGTATGGTTTTTTGCGAGGTGGGCACTGGACAGGCTGTAACCATGCATCTTCAGTAGTTTGCCGTATGGTAGTCTATTAGCAGGTCGGTGCATCAGTGATTTAATTCACCCATTAATATTTATGCTATACGACGACGACCAGTCTTTGCACGCACGTTGCTGCAAAACGTATACGCCTACATGTATATAGGTCTATAGCTAGCTACTCCAGTCTTAGTCCATGAATGGGAGGGGCTGCTAGCCTGCATGCTACTTCTGACACGGGGCGATCGATTGATCTTTACCGCGACTCTATAGCTAAATACATTCCGTTCATGCCCATTGAGCTCGAAGAGAAAGCTACTACGCCGTATACGGCATGCACCGGAAACACGAATCGCTTGCGGTTGTAAACGCTCTAGAGTATCTATAACCATAGATAATAAACTACGTTTCGTAGTTTATTATCTATGCTATAACCATCGTTGCTGTTTCGTCGTGGAAGTCATGATCAGGTTGGTCCGGGTGGTTAGACTAGGTAAGCCGAAACAAAACGGGCATGAATAGCTAGGAACGTAGTAAACGCGGAACTCTTGTGCGGAGTGATCTGCTGACACCGACTGGTCGGTGGCAGCACGGAGCTACGCAGTATAACGTTAGGACAACCAATTCGCTGGCTACGGCTATTTTATCGAGCTAGACATTTTCTTGCAGCGCGCGCGGGATGCCCCGCCCCGAACTTTCTGCGCTGACAAATAGACAACTGTACTGCTTTCCTAATTATGCCGTCTAGGCCTATAATTTGCCAGTCCGGAGAGATGGCAGTGCTATTCAGAAGTAGGATCAGAGTGACGGGAGTTTCAGCTTGGAGGACTAGATGGTGGTGCAAAGCAACCTCCACGTACACAGGTTGGTGGACGAATGAGGTGTTGTTCTGATCTGGGGTACCATACATGCAGAATAATAATTATGCCAGACCATGAATATAGTTATTGTATCCTCCGAAGGAAGGGTGGCATGAGCGTAGACTGCATTGGAATCAGTGGCATAAAGCAATACCTTATTAAAGGTAGAGACTATATAGCCAAGCAAAAATTTGGATAGTTTGTCAATGGTTGTTTTCATTATTAATTGCAGAAAACTTTGATGGTCATTACACAAAACCGGTTGTGAAAACACCAATTCCAGGACCAAGATCCAAGGTAAGTTAGCCTACACGTGCTTGCCTACTCAGTAGATATGTTACACACTTCATCCTCCATTTTAAATTAATCTGCAGGAATTGTTGGCAGGTCTCAGCAAGATTCAGGTAATATATACTACATGATGTCTATACTATACTGCAGTATAGGATACCTAACCAGTGATAAATTGCACAAGTGGGAGGACACTACAGGAGAATATTCCATTCAAGGCTGGCAGCTGCAGTATATTGGCCCAACCACAGGTACTTTGGAGTCGAAACAGTGGCGTTGAAACGGTAGCGTAAAACCTATATACGTCAAACCTTCTGAGGAGTCAGGCTTCAGTAATATATCTCCAAGGTGCTCTCTTGCAGGTCCGCTTTCAGTCAGGCATATCCATTTGCTTTAGCAGAAAAAACGTTATTACAGTGCCATTTTTGGTAACTATGACTCCACCCAATCAACAACACCTATTCCGGTCACACGAAGAGCTGAACCGATACGGCAAAATGAGGTCAAACAGCACAGTTTACTGTAACCAGTCAGATTGTGCATTTAATGGTTATCCGTTCGGGTTCAATTAGTCATATAATAATCATATATGCTCATAACACCCTAGGGCAAGGTAGATGAGGACATATCCTGGTTATACCACGGTGTAATTGAAGTAAACTGTGCTGTTTGACCTCATGTAATGCAGAGATCCTGTATTTGGTCAATTAGTGTAATTGAAGTAAACTGTGCTGTTTGACCTCATGGTAATGCAATTAGAGCATGTTGCAACCATAGTAACACCACCCACACACCTGCTGCTGTATATAATAAAGTGACCGTTCCTGGAAAAACTTTTGAGGGAATGTAATCCCTTTAAAGTGGTTAATCTGTACATAGCTGTATGCACATGTACATGGCTTCAGAAGTGCATGCAAGGTTTTAGTGGTATGGGTGGTTAAGAACATGAGAAATTATGCAATACTTGAGAGCTGAACTAAGAACTGCAGGCAATCCTCTGTCACATAATTTGGTAGGTATAATGTGCAGCTAGCTACTTGAGAACGGTTACTAAGAAGTCTTATATACTCCCCAAATTACGTCTCCATAGTGATGGGTTAAATGAACCAAATAATGAATAGTTAGCTATCAGATGGTTGCATAACTAAGGAGTACTGAAGCTTGATGGAATTCTGAAGCCGGGCGATGTTTTGGAATGGTTGATGTTGCATCTCGTTCTGCAACAGAACGTTGACTAAGTGAACTCGGAGAAGCTATGCCACCAAAGAAAGCAGCAAAAAATTCCAAGATAGCTTTTGCTATCTGTAACTATAGCCTCATTCCCAGGCCTCCACCCAGATTTTATCTAGCAGCCGTGGAGATTTTTCTCCACAGCTGCAAGATAAAATCTGGGCGGAGGCCTGGGAACGAGGCTAGTAACTACAATATGGAAGGCAAGGACGAGTGTGTGCTCTGCCAGAGTTGTTTATCATCCCACCGCTACTGTGCTGGCGTGTTATTGGCCGAGTTCAAATCTTTTATGAATGGCATGAGCGGCAGTCACACCTGGTTCATTTAGTGCAGGATACTTTGGAGTTCACTGAAACTGGAGTAGCCACTCTATGGGATTTCAATTGAGTATGTCCTTCAGTTAGTTACCTGCCTGTATGCATGGTGCCAGAGGCATCATCTGAGGCTAATCATGCATAGACAAAATAGACTTTGTTTATATAAACGACCAGGGTTGTTTAAGTGAGCTTGGTTAACCCAGTTGCAATCCGAAATCATGCAGTTTAGCTGCTGTCCCATACAGCTCAACTGGAGGTCATGGTACTCCTTGTCGGGACAAGTTCACACAATGTGAGGCCACTCGAAAGAAGTGTCCCCTAAAAGCTTCACAAGGTGCTAGTACAGTAAGGTAGCTAATTCTTAACCTGACACATTGTATGAAGCCACAGAAAGGAGCATTAGGACCTAGCTACATGCTTGTCTTGAGCTGTCCAATTACAACTGAAGTACCTCATTTAAAACAACCTTGGTCTTTTCCAGTGATATATGAGGTAGCTACACTATGTAACTTTATTGTGATGTAGCAAACAGGAAATGTCCACTTCTTTGCTGACTTCCACCGTTCCCGTGGTAACTTTGTGGTGGATGCAGATGGCAATGTGCTCTTGGACCTGTTCAACCAAATTGCAAGCCAACCACTTGGTTAGTAGTCTTTCAATATCTGGTGTAGATTACTGCAGTGTGAGATACAGTCAATTTCAGTTGCTCAAACGTTGTATATTCCATGAATAATTTTTGTGGGTGGAGCTTCACAGAAACATTTTAAGAGTTAGCATTAGGAGGGGGTTAGTGTTAACCTTAGTGGCATCATGAATATCAGGAGACATTTAACGTTATACGAGGGGGTTAAATTACGGCATCTGTGTCACGAGAGCAGCAGCTTTAGGAGGGGGCTCACAGAATGATGCAAGACATATGCACTGCTTCCCACTCCATCTACCCTACCTCTCAAATATACACATGCATGCATTGGTAAGGCTACAACCACCCTGCGGTACGGGAAGCTCTGTCAACAGAACATGCTCTGGTGATGCTCATGTCCAGACCAGCTCTTGGCTTCAACCCTCCCTTGGACTACACACAGACCCTTGAGGACTGCCTTCTCTCTGTGAGTTTGTTCATGGCCATCCCACCTCAGATAGCCACTGTAATGAATGATGTCACCAATGTTGTTACCGTGTGAAGACACTCTGCTCTTCTAGGTTGCTCCGGGTGGCATGAGTGAAGTTACCACAATGATGTGTGGATCATGTGCCAATGAGAATGCATTCAAAGCTGCTTTCATCTGGTACATGGTAAGTCAGACAGTAGTATTTTGTAGCAGTGTCTAGCTGTAAGCAGTCACAAATTTTTTCTCAACCCTTTGAAATAAAGAACTATAGCACACTCTACCTACATGTACACAATCATGTGTTTCTGTACTGAGTGACAGTTCTACACTTACACCTTACAGAACAAGCAGCGTGATGCTCCATTATCTCCTGACTCTGAAGAATACAGGACAGCGATTATTAATCAGGTGTCCATGCATAGTGGACCTGCAGAATTTTACTATCTGTGATGGGCACTGTGAGAGATGAAAGAAAGAAAGAAAGACAGTTGGCATTGGCTGAGGGTACCTGTGCTGCTATATAGGCAGACTTACTTCCATTCCTATGCCACGGGTCAAGTATTCACACATGGAGAAAGGTCCCGGGACCAGCTTGTTGCCCTGCAGACATCATTCTATCCTACGTTCCAGCATAGTATGCTCCTATGCTCATGTTGTTAGTTTGGCAAGCAGTACATGGTTATAGCAATGTATGTCCTGATTCGCTAGAGAGTTGCATGACTTCACTGTTTGTATACGGGTTTCAAGACTTCTCAACTGAATTTTATATAAGTAGTAGTTACTGTTGCATTTAGCTATTTGTGGGTAAATACATAGCTATGCTAGTAGAATGAGATTGGTCAATTTGTGGTCCTGATAGCAAATGACATGAACCTAATCAGCTTGCATTCTTCTGTCCCTGTAGCCACCTGGGTGTCCCAAACTGAGCATTCTCTCATTTGAAAGAGCGCTTCATGGTCGACTTCTAGGTAAGTATGTGGCTGTTCAACACTCTCAAGGGTATGGTATGCTTTAGTGCTGCAATATAGTATGGAGTCAGAGACAGCGTTGTCTTGCAATCGGTGGCAGGTTTCACCAGTTTGGACGCTGGTTGTTTGCCAGATCGAGTCCATTCCAAGTGAACATCCACCACTCTCAGCCTCATTTACCTACTGTCCCATCACACTCACCATGACTGAAACTTGACAGACATAATACTACATGACAGGATGACACTGTGAGTGTCAGTATCCTCCAATTGATTAGCCATGTCTGACATGGATTTCATAGCTATATACTGGATTTCTTGCTGGTTATTTGACATGCATGTGAAACATGCCCACGCCTAGGGGGTATAGGGGCATTTCCCATTGTATGTGTTTCTGCAAGAAAGCATGTCCTACTGCACTAACAGGCTCCTCCCCTTCTCCTCCCCTCCCCCTGCCCTCTGCCTCTGCCTCCCCCCTCCCCTCCACTCTCCCTTACCCCATGTAGGCAGTCTCTCCTGCAGCCATGTTAGGCCCATACAGAAGCTGGATGTTCCAGCATTCGACTGGCCCGTTGCCCCTTTCCCACAGTTGAAGTACCCACTGGAGGAGTTCACCAGGGAGAATGAGGCAGAGGAGAGGAGATGCTTGGAGCAGGTACAACTCAATTCAGTGTTTATGCAGTTCTGAAAACTTTAAGGACCCACTTGTTCATGCAATGCATGCTGCTATGTAGCTGGCGGTGTAACAAGGGACATGCTCCTCATGCAGTGGCATAGGAACCATAACAGCTGTAGCAGCTCTGCCCGCTCCGCAAGAAATGAAAAGTTGGGCAATTGCTTAAGAATGACAATACAATGAGGTAATATTCTGTATACACGAGATTGGAAAAGATGAGCTTCATATATTTTGCTATGTACAAGTGCATTTTGCCGCCATGGCGGAACTTAAAACAAATCTTACGCACCGCTTTGAGCAGCATTGTCTCTATAATTATACGGTTCTAATTTGTTCCTATGCCTATATGGGATATCAGCTCTTTGGTAGTACTGTTAGAGCTATCTCATGCCCAGACGCTCTCAGAAGGAAGGAGAAGGGTTATAGGGTCTGGGAATGAGACTATATTTGTAAGAGTGTAATTGTACTGCCATGCATCCTCTGTAGCTACTATACTTCAGTGGTGATGAAGTATACAATGACCTTGACAGTGCATGGTTCTCCGAGAACAACCTCAGACGAGTACCTGCCTATGAATATTGATGGTTGTTCGTAGCTAAGAGCTAATTAGCCCATATCTAATCAGGACACACCATTTTGAGCATGAGACACCAAGATGCCTACCTGTATACCTGCTACCAAGCTGCTATATAGGTTGCTACAAACTACAGTAACACTGATGAGGCCCAGCTAGCCCAAACCAATCATAGTTTCATTGAGGCATGCAAGCATTCATGCTTCAACATTTTGCCAGTAGTATCTCTAGGTGTCCTAGTAGCTATTCTGAATCCTGCTGCATCTTCCCATCAATATACAAAGTTCCTTCTTCTTGTATTGTAGGTAGAGGATCAGATAGAGAACTCAAACAGGGAGGGTGGAACCCCAATTGCTATTGTAGTTGTGGAGCCAATTCAAGCTGGAGGAGGTTAGTTTCTGAGCCATCACTTTCTTATCCAGAGGAGTTTGGATGTACTGATATGGGTACATGCACCATATACTTCATGTGAACTATGCATTAACCACAGGTGACAGGCATGCATCACCTGAGTTTTTCAGAGGACTGCAGAGGATCTGCAAGAAGGTCAATACCTTGTTCCAGTGTGCATGCATTGTACCCTGATGTATAACTGAGTGTGCAGTGCGTGTTCCCTCCTGCAGCACGGTGTAGCATTCGTGGTTGATGAAGTGCAAACTGGAGGAGGTGCTACAGGCAGCATGTGGTACAGTGCTCATCTTTAAGCCAATTAAGTGCCGAATTATTTTCCATGGAGGTCATTTCTAGCCCATGGATGCCTTAAGCATAATATTCCCTGAGGGTTCCCATGCTCCACACATCAGATAAGTAGGCTTCAGCCATCCCTCTACATTCACGACTTCTAACGACACCCACTCATTAACAAGCTTTCAGTTATTCTCTGAAGAAAGTAATTCACCACTTAATTCGTCAAAGACTACATCTGTGGATATTAAACTGTTATTGCTTTGACATGCCAAGTTTGGAATTAAGCCAAAATTGGCAGAAACAGCACTCCTGTTCTATAGGGTGACTGATGTGCCATTTCTGCCAAAAATGGACCAATGAACCAAAATTAGTAGACTTGGAAGAGAACATTGCACTAGGCATGTGAACAGGATATAAAGCTGGGGATTGTGCATGATCAGCATTACTAAACCTTAAAATGGGTCGGTCACATTATTATTGCTGCTTTTAGGTCAAATTTAACCTGCAGCAAAATTAGGCCAAGTGTATGAGCTAAGTGCTATGCTAGATATCTTGGGCTAGGAGAATGAGCTACTGTGAAGGCTGCATGGGATTTGCATGATTGTGATCAGCACGAACGGAGCTTTCAAATGATGTCCATTTTGATGTAAGTTGAATTTTTAGCAAAATGTGGCCAACATGAAAGTCCTTTTTGAACATCAGTTGGCGGTTGTTTTCATGCTGATCACAGTGGTACAAATCCCAACTTCATATCTCATTCCTAACCCAAGATACCTAGGCATAATACTTAGCTGTCAACCAGGCCCAGGCATGGCCATGCTGTTTTAACATACCCACATCTCTCCCATGCAAAGAAGTACATTGCCAGAAGTGACACCACATGCAGCTGAAAGGGTTAATCCCTAGCCATTATTCTGGCCTGGCCTCCCAATTGGGGCCTACGATTGAGACTACTCATCGTCTTACCCAACATCATTATCTCTGCCAGGGCACATGATAGCTGGCAATTGTCAGAGCCCCCAGACTATGTGACCTTTTCCAAGAAGTTTCAGATTGGAGGATACTTCCACCTCCCGGGAAGAAGACCTGAAGAGGTATACGTAACATAGCTAGCGAATTCCATTGATGATATGCAATCATCCCTTATCCCATGATAGCCGGATCGTATTTCCAATACATGGATGGGAGACCCTGCCAAAATGTTGATACTGGATGTAATCATCAAGGAGATTGCCAGGAAAAATCTCCTTGGTGTAGTGAAGGAGAGTGGAAAGGTTCTAATGTCAGGGCTAACAGATATCCAGGTAAGATATAGCCACTTTTATTTTGCAATTTCGTCCATGCAATATAATTTTGTTTGCATGCAATTTCAAGAGGGTTACGTACTAAAGGACTTACTACTTCATATCTTTAATGTTATAATATTACACTATGTAGAAGCTATATAATTGTACTGTTAATTTCATCTGCAGGCCAAGTACCCCTCCCTCATCCACAGTGCAAGGGGAGTAGGTACATTTTGTGCAGTTGACTGTTACAGTACGGAAGTGAGGAACAAACTGGTGTTAAATCTTAGGAACAAAGGTGATTTTGAAATATTCTGCTTGCATGAAAAAGTGTGCCATGATACTCGTATTATATTCTATGATTGTTCTGTTCTTACATTATTCTATAGGTTTGCAGACTTCAGGTGTTGGTGATGTGGCCATTCGGTTCCGTACTGCGCTCATCTTCCAACCAAAACATGCCAACATGTTTCTAGAGGGGTTTGAAACAGTACTCAAGGAGTATTAATTTAATGCCTACACATTATATATGAATCATTGATGTGTACAGCTAGATATACCAGTAGCACAATAATGATTATCTTGTGCATGAGAGATGAAAATGTTTGTGACGTGTAAGTGATGGACAACTCAGTGTGTGCAGGCTGCATGTTTCCAGGAAATGGTACATGTACACGGCTTTATCAATTAGACTATGGTATGCATAATGTGCATCTTTTGAACTTCTCTAAATTCCAATAGACACCTCAGGTCTCTTAGCTGTTTAGGAGACCTGGGGGATGCTACCTATAATCACCAATGGCAAAGGTGATAATATATATAGGTGCATCCCGAAGGTCTATATAAAACAGCTAAGAGACCTGCATGACATGCAGTAACTGGCTTAGACTGTGGGTTATATCATTCAGTTTCTCTGTATGAAAATTAAATGCGAATTTTTGATGCTTGAATGCAATAACCTTATACAATCAAAAATTCATGCATCCATGCATGGTGGACAGTAGCTTGGTTACTGAACATCTCCTTTGATGCTTGATATTGGCTCTCTTGCCTCTGGGATAACCATTTCAGCACAGTGAAATGTCTGGCCGATACGTTGAAACAATTCTCCAGAAGCATCTTCTCAAAAGATGTGCGAGCATGTTCATCCCACATTTGTAACTCATTGAGCTGGGACTCAAACAAACCCCTTTGATGAAGGCTTCTGTTTTGTTTGTACAGTCATGTAAGTCACTTGTTTTAGGCTAGCGACCATATTTATGCTGGTACATCCAATCTAACAATAGAAATTCAATTCCTGGCATTTCCACTAATCCAATTTTTACCGTAGCCCAGGACACTAAATATTTTCTAAATCCAATCTAACAATACCAGGAAATGCACTTATCATATGTCAAAACGACAATATTGCCTTGCTGATTCGATATCAGATCGGAGTCGAGTCGCATTGATGAGCATGCATGGTCGTCACATGATATGTGTGTTAATTGGAACAAGCTGCATGCCATGCTTAGCTTAGGAGAGCAAATTGGGAGAATAATGGGTATCAATGAAGATCTAGTATTATGAACAACTGGTGGTTAGTGGTCTGGCAGGAAGGGCAATTGTACTATAATTTAAGTTGGCACCTAATTTCCTCTTGTGGTTACCCACCTGTTGAGTTGTGTATGTTTGATCTCATATGTTTGTATTCAGTGTAGGATGAACTCTAGCACCTTATTAGTTCTATTGCTTACATCATTTCCCTTCTAGAACCTTCCCTGTCTTGTATATAATAAGCTGGATCAGTTGTGTACGTCAGTTGCCAGGAGCCCATAACGAGGAGGTCCAACTACGAGAACAGCCCATAACGAGGAGGTCCAACTACGAGAACAGCCCATAACGAGGAGGTCCAACTACGAGAACAGCCCATAACGAGGAGGTCCAACTACGAGAACAGCCCGTAACGAGGAGGTCCAACTACGAGAACAAGCCCATGCATATACGGCAAGTGGGAATCTGTACCGCGGTTACACTAATTAAAGTGTTATGATTTATTCCCGAACCAGCGGGCGGGCCAACACCTATACTTAGACTATAGGAAGGTTGGCTCTTGTAGTCTCGTACCCCGATCACACCCCCTCCCACTGATAGTTCAACTCATTGACTTGTTCCTCACAAGTTAACAATATTTGTCACAGCCAGTGCCATGGTAACTGATTGTTTGTTCTGTTTCATCTATGTACCCCGCACCAAAGCTTAGATAAGCCCTTGTCACAAGTGTGCACACTGACGTATCTATAGTTTTACTTTCTTCCACAGAAAATTAATGGCACCAATTCGTAGAAAGTTGGTCATAGTCGGTGATGGGGCTTGTGGGAAGACCTGCCTCTTCTATGCCTTCGCTAAAGATGAATTTCCAGACCAGTACATACCAACTGTCTTTGAAAACTATGTACCATTCATTGAGGTAGATGGAAAATTGGTTGAGCTCGGCCTGTGGGATACAGTTGGTCAGGAGGACTATGATCGCCTCAGACCACTCGCCTACCCGTACACCGATGTAATCCTCATGTGTTACTCTGTCAACAGTCATGACGGTTTAGAAAACATCCACACAAAATGGGTGCCAGAAGTCCAGCAATATTGTCCAAATGTTCCTTTCCTATTGATCGCGACAAAGAAAGATCTCAGAAATGACCTGGCCATAAAGCAGGTGCTGATGCGGGATAAACTTGAAGTGATTCATCCCGAGCAAGGCAGAGCAATGGCAGAAAAAGTGGGTGCGTATGCCTATCTTGAGTGCTCGGCGAAGACGAGGGAGGGAGTTCGTGAAGTGTTTATCACAGCCACTCGTGCTGCTCTCCTGAAGAAAAAACGTTTTGCACAACGCTGTACACTGTTTTGAAAGGATGCCTGGATTCAACAGATGTGAGAACATGGAGAAGATTGCAAATATGCATGAAATGAGATATGTACACCCCCAAAATATTTCACCAAAACACCCACAAGTACCAACTTAACAAGTGCACAATTAAGAATAGAAATCACCAGTTCATTAACAGTGAAATGCCAGATGTCTGTCCCCAGGTATAAAGTCAGAACACAAGATGATCATCGCAATCACTTGAGGAAGGCCCACTCATATCTCTGGCCACCCGATAAGGTCAGTGTGTGCATGGCCTTTGAGGTAGGTTTGCTTCCGCTTCTGCTTGCATGCGATCTACCTCAATCACTGTCAGAGGAGCTAGGACTATCAAAACTAGCTACTACTTTTACACTCCTGCATGATTGTTTCATTGCAACAGCTTCAAGAGATATACTAGCACTACTCACTTTCTCCATGGTCAGTTGGTTCCAGTACGTTAGGACTGGTCATGTGACCTCACCACATCTTGATCATGCACCCAATAAAGTGCTTTATCAACTTCCTTATAGAAATGAAAACTGTACTCATTTTCCAACCAAATCGTGCCAACATCATGCATACGTTTCTAGAAGGGTTCGAAACAGTACTCAAGGAGTAATTTAATGCCTCCACACAATATAATTGATGTACGTAGCACAAATATCTCGTGAGAGATGAAAACGTTTGTGACGTGTGATGGACAACTGTGTACAGGCTGCATGTTTGCAGGAAATGACAATGGTACAGGGTATCAATTAGACCATAATGTGCTTTGATCTTAGCTAATGGGTCTCTAAAATCCATTAGTGTTACTCACGTGACCCTCAACGAATCAGACGCCTCAGAATCGATCAAATGACTGAAACCACATAATGTGCATATTATGTGGTTTAATGTTCAGTCATTTGATCGATTCTGAGGCGTCTGATTCGTTGATCGATTCTGAGGCGTCTTCTTCAAGAGATATATTACAGATATAGACATACAACGAATCAGACGCCTCAGAATCGATCAAATGACTGAACATTAAACCACATAATGTGCATATTATGTGGTTTAATGTTCGGTCATTTGATCGATTCTGAGGCGTCTGATTCGTTGAGGGTCATGTGAGTAACACTAATGTGAAGACCCGAACGACTGTTTCGGGTCAGTGAGTATAACTCTAAATACTTTAAGTACCAGTCATTACGGGATTAGTTAGTGCACTCGGACAATGTGGTAAAGGTCTCGGGCGGATAATGCACTCGCCTTCGGCTTGTGCAATATCCCGCCTTCGACAGGTATACATTGCCTTTGGTGCACTAAAGTCCCGTAAACTGGTATTTAACTATTACATAGACACCTCATCAAAAATTCATATTTCATACAGAGAAACTGAAAGATACAACCCATAGTCTAAGCCAGTTACTGCACTCATGCAGGTCTCTTAGCTGTTTACATGTAGAGACCTTTGGGATGCACCTATAATCACCTCAATCGGGCTTCGCCATTGGTCGGACCACTTTTCCAGCCGACCTGATTATATAATATCACATGTACGTGTCGTCACGCATAATCTATGACCTGTGTGCTCGGTCGTATATGCAGACTCAGCAATGGCATCTGTTTCTTGTCCTAGTTCTGGGCCTACCATCGAAATTCCACACCAGCCAAAGTCTTTTCTTTCCCAAAGCAGCGTTGAGATGCTATAAGAGTGCTTCCTCATCGTTAAAAAAACCATGTGGACTTTTCTGCACTTCGACCTCTATGAAGGTACAGAGCGCCTGGAGCCAGGCACCGCCTTCGGCGGCGCACTACAATGGTGGGCTTTACCACGTTTTCTATGCCACTGTCGCCCCTGCTCAGGTCTCTAAAACAGCTATACAAGAGACCTGCTTGAGTGCAATAACCTATACTAATACAATGTAACAGTAACAAAATCAACATTAATTCGTCTTCACTGTGGACAGTTGCTTGGTTACTGAACCCTTGTCACAGCCTGGATTGGAACCTGTGAAATTAAATTTTGCATCTGTATACTATATAGAGTGGTCTATATCCAAAGCCCTTTTATCTGATATATAGCCCTGATTATCGGAATCCCAGAAATGCCTCAATTCAAATGTAGTCGCATTCAAGGTCGTACCACAGGTTTGCTGCACGGTTCTAATGCATATCACATGTAAACATTTCAACAAGCATGTCTGGCCTCATATGCTGCTCAGATATGAGAGGGTCTACAATGCAACATAAGTGAGTGGCAACCCTTTCAGTTGGTAAGTTAGCTAGTAGCATCTCAAAGGGCAGGTTTGCACAAAGTGTATACATTAGTGCAAAGCATACATCAGCACTGGGGTATACTCCTAGAATAATTACCCTGCAAGTTGGACATCTCTTGGCTTTATTGGCACAATGGTAGCACATCACTATGTGTCTGCAAGGATCCAGTTTTGCATCTGCGGGGATCTCGCATAGGCAGCACAGCTCAAGTTCACCTAATGAAGTACACATTACTTTCTATAACAGGTCTGTATACAAACTACTAGTACTATACAGCCTTGTTTTCATGATTTCCATCGTACACCCAGGGTAGTTAAAATGGAATGGAGCCAAGATTTGGATTTCATGATGCTGTGCAACATTATGATATTCATGTGCGTCCATGTGTAACGGAAGTGGGATGTTCGGAGGGCAGGACTAGACTAGTGACGCTCGACCTTTGTACTTCACTTCAATCTCCGCTAGCTATAGCTTCACAATCATGCATGCAAGTGCTCAGATGCCTCCTTTTCAGTTGACAATGCTTTCTGTTTCTATATTGGCTAGCTATTCACCTTGCACTTGTAAATGTTACACAACCAAAAGGTGCTTCAATTTTCTTCCCATGAGTATCTTTTCGTGCAACATTATATTTGAGGCTGCCTTAAACTCCTCAAGTAAGAAATAAGAATGTGGGAGAATGTTAGCTATAGCTACACAATCAGGTATGCAAGCGATCAGATGCGTTGACAATGCAAGCTATTCATCTTGCACTTGTAAATGCTACATAAGGGGCTTCAATTTTCTTCCAATGGGTGTGATTCCAAACCGCCACATGCATGCAGGCTTTGGCTCAGGCAATATACAAAAGAGCTAGGTGAATGTATACTTGCTGAGTACTGAATATGGGAACTGCATGCATGGGGACCGGATGTGATGTTCAACTAACCTCCTCCAGAATCTGTGTTTCCTGCACTGTTCTGTACAGGCTGTGCATCTTTATCTCGTACTGGTACAGTAGTAGCATCAGCAGCTTCCTTGTCCATTCCTTTGTCGGTACGGCTGACAACTTTGTTTGAGCTCTTGTATTTTGTAGACTCGGATGAGAGGCCAGATGAATACGGAGCTTTGGTGGGTTGGTAACGTTTCAGATCCTATGAAGAATTCAAAATTCAATGATTTTGACTATCAGCAGTGTTACCAAATGGCAAACGAAGCTACAGCTTTGCAGTGGATATCTAAGTGGCCTGCTACTGGAGATGGGAGTTTGTGACTGCTTTCTGCGAACATTATTTTATGCCTAGTACTTTACTGTGCATAAGTTATCACATTAATTCGGGTATCATGGCCCAAGGGTTTGCAAACCTATTCAGTGTTAATCATTGTCTAGTACCTTTCTTGACTGATGGCGTACTGGGAGTACAGGCGAGTTTTGGCAATGGGCACGCAGACTTCCATGAAAACCACCGTGCCTGTCAGTAAAAATTAAAGCAGGAACATAAATTTGTCAGGTAATGGGACACTTTAACCCATTAACCGATAAATTGTTTTTCTCTGGAGGTCTCTCTTAGCTTGTGGATGCATTAAACCTACCATATCTCCAGTTCTCTCACCCCCCAAACTCCACACACATGACCATGCAGCAATCCTCTACACATTCGTGACTTTAACCACACCCACCCATAAAGGGGCATTCAATAGTCATGGCTCGCTGCCGACCATTGCTCGTCTAGACCGAGAAAAACGCTTCACTGCCAGAAATGGAGGCCCTACTGGGTGAGAGGACTGTTATCTCAGCCCATTTGTGCAAAGGAGGAGAGAAATGGCCCACCCAGCTCCAACCAAGGCCAAGCCCAGAAGCGGCAGGCTGAGTGTTGAAACCCACCCACCTCCCCCTGTCCCGCCCTCTCTGCTGGCACAGAGCCTACGTCCCAAGGACATTGCCGGAAGTCTGACATCACTGATGAAAGTCTCAGATGGCTATATCGGTTAAAGTTAGCTAAGGTAGCCTGTGAATGACATGGGAATAACCAACACCTATTGTGTGCTATAATTTCACCACAGAAGTGCATACAGGAAAAGATATTCAAAGTACCATGTGGTGAGTATATTAATAATGAATGAGGAATACTCACCCATACTTTTGGACAAAGGTCAAAATCACTGTACTTATATCAGGTGGACACAGCAGCAGAGGACTAATCCCATTGTTGTTCTTGATGTGTAGGTCCCCTCCTTCTCGAACAAGGAAGCAAGCCACAATCACGTACGGATCAATCTCAAAACCCTTGTGGTCATCATTCAAATCCTTTTGAATCTGCAGGCACACCGAGGTAACGAAGTACTAATGAAGTTGACAGTCTATCAAATTTGCCCTTAAAATGTACAATACGAAGTTACAAACCCAGGTAATGGTAACATATATATATAAGTTGAAAGTAGGCCTCAACCACTGGTAATAGAGGCCATACTATAGGTGAGAGGCTGTTTTCTAACTCTCAGAAATGGCCCATCCAGTGCCGATAGCCTGTATGCTGTTGTGACTGCACCCACCCGTCCCACCATTCCTGCTGGCTATCTCCCAAGGTCAATGCAGGAAGTGACATCAGAAGCTGGAAGTCGCACAGTACAATTAGACCATGCAATGAGGCATCGTTCCTCTAAGGTCCAATTCTAGCTTCTTCGTTAGTCTTTCACACAGCTATCCATATCCAGGAGGGTGCCCATGATAGTGCAGGGGATGCAAGGATAGCATTCCTACTCTACCGAAAGTACCAAGAACTTAAGGACCAGCTAAGTCCCTTCTAGGATATACTACCATTAAATCAACTGTGACAAGGAATAGGGCTACATATGTATAGTCTAGCCTCATTCCCAAACCCCATGTATAGTCTAGCCTCATTCCCAAACCCCATGTATAGTCTAGCCTCATTCCCAAACCCCATGGTTTTGCAAGTATTGACTCCGAGGAAAATTTGACTAAAAGAAGGGATTTTAGTGATGGAGCTGTGTAATCTATTTGAGTTCTTAATTGCCAATTTTCTATGGAGTCAGTATCTGCAGAAAAAGAGGAAAACACAAAAAAGTGACAGCAACAGTCAATCCTACATAGTTTCTCACGTCAGTCCTTCTACACCCCTTGGCTGTCCTCTCATAACAATAATAATTCAACCCTTCACACTCAGGATTTGCGCATACCCCTTGTAGCTTTGGTGTTCTTGTACAGGGAGCCCTCATGTTCTTTCTGCTGATTGCTAGATGAAGTACAGTGTTTCCGTCGCTGGAAACTGCATTCAAGTCTGCTCCATAACCCACCAACCACTCCACTATCACCGAGTAGCCCTCGTGCACTGCTATGTGCAGCGGAGTTAGATTCTCACGGCGAGTTCTCAGATTTAGGTGGCACGAATTCTGCATAAAATAGAGGTGGTAATGAATGTACCGTCTACAATTTGTGTCGCTGTTCAGCTAATAATTCTCCAGTAACTGTAAGCCCACTAGATGGCTTACTTGCTGTACAAGGAGCTCAGCAATGTCTGGATGGTTATTGGCAACTGCTACATGCAGTGGAGTGTAGCCATCATCCTTTTGCATGTTAACATGCTGCGGAAAACAGGTCACAAACTGTTCCATTGCCCTGGAAAAAAAATAATACAAAACCTAATATGCTGGCATTGACACATGTACGTACATAGCAAAATGCAATATACATAGCTCGGCACTAATTTTAGGCCTATACTCTTCCAGTCAATAGTAACAAAATACCAGACTGAGTTTGACTCACTGGAAAATGTCATCATCCATGTATATGCATGGCCACACACTGCAATGTACACATGCAAATGGCATTGCTGATAAATTACTCACGGGAGCAACCCATATCCACACGCATCATGGATTGAACTTGTGCATTTGAAATTGACCAGAGATGGGTCAGCCCCTGCATCCATAAGGATGGACACCGCCTTGTTTCTCTGAGCTATGACTGCACACTGCAATGCCGTACTACCGTTCCTGTCCTGTTAAATCCGCATGCAAATCAAGAAAGAAACACATTTGTCATAAGTAGTACATATACATGTCCCCTGAGATGGTATACGTGTCAGACTGAGTGTGCCATTATTACGCAAATCACCTCCATAAACTCGATCCCATAGCAATAAAACCTACCTGAGCATGCTGATCAATCTGGGGGTGGTTAGTACAACTTACCTGAGCATGCAGATCAATCTGGGGGTGGTTAGTACAACTTACCTGAGCATGCAGATCAATCTGAGGGTGGTTAGTACAACGTACCTGAGCATGCAGATCAATCTGAGGGTGGTTAGTACAACGTACCTGAGCATGCTGATCAATCTGGGGGTGGTTAGTACAACTTACCTGAGCATGCAGATCAATCTGGGGGTGGTTAGTACAACGTACCTGAGCATGCAGATCAATCTGGGGGTGGTTAGTACAACTTACCTGAGCATGCAGATCAATCTGAGGGTGGCTAACAAGGATCCTCAGGATCCTATAGTGTCCCACGGCTGCAGCCACCATAAGGGCTGTGTTCTCCACTGCATCCCGGCAGTTGACGTCTGCCCCTGCACCCAGCAGCAGGTCAGTACCTTGTTCTTGGTTACTAGATAGAACAAGAGAATTCACAATACAAAGTAGAATATTCTTGTGTAGTACGTATGTACGGTACGTACCCCTCACATGCAATAATATGATGGGTGTATTGTAGCCTTTTCTGAATTAACTGAAATACATGCATATTACATAATACTGCATAACAACTTTGTTTCTGTTCATTGAGGATGAAGCTGATCAAAATTGATGACTGCTACCATATTTAGCCACCAGATGTTATCTATTTTTGGCATGGACTTGCATGGGAAGAAGGCTAAGTGTAGCCTTGTTCCCAGGCCAGCGTCCTTCTTGGTTGCACGAAGAATGGCCATTCTTCATGCAACCAAAAACGGCACAGGCCAGGGAATGAGGCTAGGCTAGGTGCATTGTTTTATACTCAACTCACACATAGGCACATAGGTGGAGTGCGCTTTGACCATTATCGTCCTGAGTAAAGGCAGAGGTGCATAGAAGTTTGCTATCAGTCTTCTCTCATGCCATTATAGTGACAAACTAACCAAGACTTCCAGGTCAGGTTTGTATTCCAAGAGCTTTCTCAGAACGCCAACATAGCCATCAATGCAGGCAACATGAAGTGCTGTTTTCCCATGAACTTTTCTGTCCACCTATTTGTCGACAGAAGCCACAATGGTCATCCAAACAACCAATAAAGGGTACAGCTAGCATCATCCCTGGACCCTCTCCCACTCCGATTTCTTGACTGCATACCTGACAGAGTATGTGGTCAACAATATAAGCGGAGCAGGAGAACGAGGCTAGGGTACAGCATCAAGAAGATCAGCACTTCTACCACAGTGCATGGGCGATCCTTTGATGTACCGTGGAGGTTATCCTCCGCTATGACATAATCGAACCATGCTGTGCTGAGAATCAGAGAGTTGTAGCTGTCTAGCAGCCGGATCCAGCTACTAACTTGTTATGTCTGTGGTAGAAGCCGGATCTACTACGTCGACTCGGAGGTTATGCGGTTTATCCTCCTTGGGAAAGTTTAGCCTCGGCTTCGCCTCGGCCAAACTTTCCCGCAGAGGATAAATCGCATAACCTCCGCGTCGATGTAGTAGATCCTATACATTAATAACTAGGTATTAGTTTCACTACATGACAGTTAAGGGAGGACTACAATAATTATATGAAGTCGTGAATGTTAAGGCAAACGTCATAGCCAGTCACTCATTCTCCCCTGCACTATATACTAGAACTCTTCCCTGTGACATACTCAGTCTGGTGATGATGGTGATACGTAGATCGGGTGGTGATGGTGACATACTGGGTGGTGATGCCAGGGTGGTGATTGTATTAGATCGGGTCTGATGGTAACATTGTAATCGTGTGGTGATGGTAATAGATCGAGTGGTGATGGTAACATTGTAATCGTGTGGTGATGGTGATAGATCGGGTCTGATGGTAACATTGTAATCGTGTGGTGATGGTAATAGATCGGGTCTGATTGTAACATTGTAATCGTGTGGTGATGGTGAGTTTGGGTGGTGATTGTATTAGATGGTGACAGACTGGGTGCCAGTGATAGTGACATACTGAGTGGTGATGGTGAGAGGTTGGTACGTACACTCTTATACACCATAATTGTCCCATGGAAAGTTATCTTGAAATGGCAGACTTAACAACCTGACCAAAAAATTAACTGAGAACTTAGGCATAATCACACCTCTGCTGGAAATTTCTCCAAGTGTTTAGTCATCGTGTTTACATCTCCGGCTGCTGCGGCATATGCAATACCATCAGGGTTATCCTCTCCAGAGACGATGGAGAACATCTGCAGGCGAGCATTTAAATCCAACTCGTCCTCATCTGTAATATAAGCATGCAATTCAATAAAACCGGCCATCTGGACTGGACTCACTGGACTGGACTCACCCAAAATGCCTTTTTCAGCCCTTTTCAGTGTAGGATAGAAACTACATATACTTTATTCATTCACTGAAGTTGATTGCTTATCCTGTTGAAGCTGCCTTTCGTAGAGTCAGTAGAGATCAAAGGTTATGTGCATATGGTGAAGCATAGGATACAGAAATACTATTCCTATAACAATGACTGAAGCTCATTGTTAAATATGCATGTGACCTTTGACCTCTATTGACTTGAGGAAAGGCATGAAAGACGCTTCAACAGGCTAATCAATCAATTTGAGCTTTTGTCCTGCACTGAAAAGGGCTGGAAAGGGCGTTTTATGGAGTTTTGGGTGAGTCCAGTAGTCCAGTCCAGCGAGTCCAGTCCAGCAATTGTAGACAGCCATTAAAACCATTGCCTAGAAATCACAGGGGGTACTCCATGCGCGCATGCACAACAAGGGCTAGAGTGATTGCTTTGTCTGTCAGTATGTCTGTCTGTCTGTGGACAAAAAATGAGCAGCTTGGGTGAAATAGGAACACATGCAGCCTTTTATTGGTTAAAAACGACTTGTAAATACCTCACATATGAGAAATTGATATCAAGAATCAGCATGATATGGTGATTGGCCATGCTGCGCTTGGCAACAACAGAATAATAGACCATGCATGAATACTAGGGGCTCTTCTGGCAAACAACAATATAACCAAATACCATGTCATGTGCACGCTATATACCAGTGTGCATGTAGTTGTTACTACACACATTACTACATAAATTCCTTCCATTCTCCATGGAGATAATCATTATGAGCTGAACTATTGTCACAGAATTTACTATCATGCTTCATACTAGTCTAGCTGCTAGACCCTTGAGCCCCCCCCCCCCCCCCCCCCCCCCCCCCCCCCCCCCCCCCCCTCCCCTCCATGGAGATAATCATTATGAGCTGAACTATTGTCACAGAATTTACTATCATGCTTCATACTAGTCTAGCTGCTAGACCCTTGAGCCCTCCCCCCCCCGAAAAAACGAAGGCAATGGGGAAGAGAGAGGGTCTGGCACTGCATGACTCTATAGTAATACCTGGGTTGTTGGGTAGGTGGGCGTCAGGAGCTGGCGTCAGGCATAGAAGGTTGAAGATCCACCTCTTACCTCCAACTGCTACCTGGACATTCCCATCAGCAGACCGCTTTGTCACACGACCCACTTGACCCAGAGACTGCACACACAGAGCAGATCGAACAACAAGTGCTTCAAGATGCAATATTCACAAGAAAGTGTGGCATACCAGAACCATGTCATCCAGCCAATTTGGTCCAGCCTGCTGAAGTTCATGGACCTTGGCAATGTCATCTAGCACACGGACTGTGTCTCCAGGCATGTAGTAGGGTACACCAGTCTGCACAAGAAGTTATAGTAATGGTTGCCATAGCAATACAATGACAACATAATAATTTTTCAGATTTGGACCTAATTCCAGATGCTACTCAATGTTTTAACACTTAATCATTTTAGCTGTTACCGTAAGCGCTCTAAATTTGCGCCACTCTAATTCTGCATCAAAATTGATGAGTCCGAAACGGTAATTTCTAATTTTGCGTCAAACTTTATAAAATTTACCTCATGGCCATTCTATTGTTGCGTCGTTTCGAGCGAAGCGTTCAGTGGATGGCTTGTATTGGGCACGTATATCCAAGCAGGGAGTCTTAGAAAAAAAAGAATCTATGTTCGTGTTCTACTCGAGATTCACAACATAGATACGTATGGTGAATATCCGTCCAGTAGGTAGCAGGTCAGCTACACTACAATTACACCAACAACGACTGCATCAGTAAGTGGCAGTCCGTCCACTAGCTGGACTCCAGAGCAAAGAGACGCTCATCACTTGATCACCCCAGCAATGGAAGCAGCGCCAGTCTCCAAGGGAAAGGGATCGAGGCTCACTGACAACACAACAACAGACCATGGGATCCTCTTACTAATACTCCAGCAGTCTGTGAACGAGGCTAACTATGGGTAGTAACGATAAGCAGAGCAGACAAATACCACCATGCATGCCTGCACTGACCTTGGTAACAGCTTCAGGGTTGAACACATACACACTGTTGTTTGGATATCTGATGAGAAGGTCCCCTGACTCCAAAACTGTGTTCACCATACCTATGTCACCAAGCAGCTGAAGAAAAATTGAACACCAAACACCAGGTATACATACGTCCATACCCAGTACATTTGGGCAACATCAGAGAGAACTTGCAACTTCAACAGAGTGAAGGAGAGAAACAGGAACAAAGGTACCAGGTAACTTACCATTCAATGACATCATTATGTTAGTGGGACAGCTGTTGTGCAGTTGGGATACATAATATATGTTCCTCTTGTTATTCTGAGTTCCAAGTTGCCCACAACTACATTTACATTTGACCTATATACGTACCATGATCTTCTTGCACTGCAAGCTGGGTACTAGCCTCGTTCCCAGGCCGTTTTGGGAGGGAGAAACAGCCTGGCAACTTCCGCGAGTTCAAACTGTATACAGACATAACGTCACGGCAATTGCATGTACTTCATTCAAGCAGTGAAGTCCACATGATACTTCTGATATTTTCACCGGCTGAGAGCGGTCCTTTCCTGCTCGTGAAAGCATTTGCGCAGGTTCTGCGATGGAAGGCAAGCAGAAGACGAACGAACAAAGGTCGTCGTGCAGAGCTCCTACACTAGCGCGATCGAGCGATCAACTATTGTGATGAATGGGCGTGACTGCGACGTTTCAACGCATGACACAATTCGGTTTACTGTTGTCATGTGACAGCAATCTGAAATCTGATTGGGTCTTCCAACTCTCTGGCAGCGGAAGTAACAGTTTGAGCTCGCGAAAGTTGCCAGGCCGTTTCTCCCTCCCAAAACGGCCTGGGAAGGAGGCTAGCTGGGTACAGACTCGGGGACATGTTTTACATCATGGTAGGGGATATTGGTTGAGCAATCTGCTGTTGCACCTGAAATTTCTTTCATAAATCTTCATCAGTTGCAACAGGAGGTGATAAGTAAAATACAGTATTCCAAGAAGAGTTATAATAACACTCATCAAGCATCCACTACCGTATGGCGCTTATATTTCTCGGGTCTAAATTTTCGCGAATTGCTCTTCGAGAACATTTTGTTGAAAAAATTTTGCGAATTCGCGGTAAAACGCCACACCCACAGAATGGGTGTGGTGTAATATACTGCACTTGCGTGAAGACTCCCGTGCGCGCTGAACTCAACTAGCTACCACAGACCACTTCGTCGGTGCATTGTATTCTGCGACACTCTCTTCCCCACTTCGACACTCTCAGAGATCGTTTTCAGATACCTGCCTGGGCGTTTCGCCGGATCGAGCTGGCAGCTTCAGTATTGGCAGATATCGCACATGTCATGCAGATGGTACCGTAAGCGCTCTACGGTACCTCTTGGGAGAACTCTCCATGTGGATCCGAAGCTTACACTTTACTTCGACTACTGTCCATCCTGTTGAAGTACACAAACAGAGTCATCAAGCTAGCCGTTGCGCGCGTACGTTGGAATACTGTCCACGTAGCTGTAGGCGCACAACACGTGTCAAAATTTTCGTTGAAATAATTTCGCGAATGACCTGTAATTCGCGAAATTCGCGAAAATTTAGACCCGCGAAATTTAAGCGCAATACGGTATAATACATAGGAAAGGCCTATCCAAAGTCCCTAGCTCTATAGCTGGGTGCTGTAAATAGGCAGCAACAGCAACCTGCTCGAATACATACCTCAAACGTAAAGTCATCTCTAAGCCCCTTCGAATTCTGTAAAAGCTTCAGAACATCTCTATCCAACTCCACCACCACCACATCACCTGCAGCAAAGTCTCTGGGCCCAGAGAACTCACAGGCAGCACCTGCACAGGGAACACAACACAATAGAAGCCTCATCCCAGGCCATCTCCCACTCTGTTTGACCTTTGAACAAAAGCTGCAGTAGGATTGGTACCACTCCTACGTACATCATCAAACTAACAGGTACTACTAGGTAGACTTGATTTCGGCCTCTGTCAGCTCTAGAAAATGAAAAGATGCGTGCCTACACCACCCAGACTGAGTACATGAGGTACTGCGTCAGGAATTTTGGCCTCTAGCTGTCAGGAAAAAGAAAAGACATGCACCTACACCACCAAGACTGAGTACATGAAAGTAACGTACATGTCCCCCTGGTAGGGGCAGTGACACTTACCGAGGATTGGAAGGTGTTCAGGATAGTAGTGCCCACCACTGCCTGCTTCAATGCACTTCAAATCAACCTGCAGAGGAGGGCATAAACAACTTCCACTTTTCAGAGTTGTAAAGGTCATCATTCTGCAGGAAAGTATCAAGATTTTAACCGTGTGTTTGTGGGTCTGTGTGTAACGGAAGTGGGATGTTCGTGGGCGGGACTTGACTGATGACGCGAGCGACCTTCGTACTTCAATTAATTGAACTTCGAACTCGACTCTAATGTTCAAGAACATTGGGCATGGGCTGGAGTCTTCCAGAACAGCTGGCGGATGCAATCGGGGAGCAGCAGTCTAAGCAGACGCAATCGGAGCTGTAGTTGAAGCGGATCGATGTAATTGGGGAGCAACAGCTGAAACAGATGCAATCGGGGAGCAGCAGCTCTACACAGAGAGCTGTCCAGCACTCATGTAGGCGAACGAGGGGGAAGTAGCTGAGCAAGCGAAGCTACTTGTATAACTAAAGCTAACAGTCTCCTTTCCAGACCTTAACAAAGAGGTCTGGGAATGAGACCATTTAAAATAAGTCATTGCATATCACAAGCACCAAAAATGTGTGTGTGTGTGTGTGTGTGTGTGTGGGGGGGGGGGGGGGGGGGGGGGGGGGGGCTACGATGGAATGCTATAGTGACAATAGATTCAAACTCAAAGCACACACCTTTCCATTGTGTCCCACTCTGTATCTGTTCATCTTCCCTGGAAGTACCGCCCACTCTACTTCTGCAACACTCCTCTGGAATGGCCCAACAAGAACACACAGAGCTATCTCGGAGTGGTTTTCAAAGCTTCAATTCTATTGGCTATATAACAATATAAACCACACCCTAACCTGCCATAATATACCCTAAGTATGCACTGTATGATGTAAGTGACCTAAGTGAACCAATCAGAAGCGAGCTTAGAAAACTACTCCGGTACTGTAGAACACACACATGTATCACTCATTATGCCTTGTACTCAGTTGGCCAGGCTAGATCAAAGCAAAAGAGAGGTGCACACAATAACTGCAATCAGTACAAGTAGCCCGTCTAAGAAGAGGAACTCACAGCACTCTCATTCTGCCATCCAATGATGCTGATAACCTTTCCCGTCAAGCCAAGACCACCTGCATAGTCAAGATATGTACAATTAACAATTAACTGTTGCTTTTAGCCAGCACAAAAATTAATGTCCTACCATCCTGATCTCTCCATCTCCAATCGTGACCTCGAACCACGACCGCACCAGCAAATATGCCTCTGGTAGCTATATTCTTACAGTTATATCTCATTGGAACCAGAACTCTAGAGGAAAAACCCAAGCATTTGTGGAACATTAGTGAAATTCCACTACTCATACTATGCATTGGAGAGGGGAGGATTGAGCATATGTTTCCACGAAGATCATGAACAACCAAGCTCACCTCTCTTTGACGTTTTCACCGTCAATTCTCTCAAACTGGTGCATCAAACTGTGTTTGCCGGTCATGTAGCAAGGGGTGCAGAGGAAGTAGTCAAGGCACCTCACACACCTCCAGATACTGCCCGCAAGAACCTTTGTCTGGCACCAGTCACACGTGATACTTGCATGCCTCATGCCTGCACAAAAAGAGATAAATGACTTACTAGAGGAATCACATATCCTGAAATGATGATTTTCTTATTCTATACAATGCTAGGTTTGAAGGAGTAGGTATAAAATGAATATTGTTCACTTACTGCGTTGGATATCAGGAGTTATACTATACATACGTAGGCTATCCTAACCAATCAGGTTACAGTAATCGTGGGCTATAACATGTCGTGGCCGGCCGCGCGTGCATACAGTAAGTGCTGGAGAAAGCGAAGAGCTAGCTTTGTTAGAACTACTTAGCCAAGGACTTGCGCCTTTACTGCTAGTATGATGGATCCTCTGCCACTGATCGGTGAGTGTTTACACCAGGGGGGGGGGGGGGGGGGGGGGGGGGGGGGGGGGGGGGGGGAACTACTTAGCCAAGGACTTGCGCCTTTACTGCTAGTATGATGGATCCTCTGCCACTGATCGGTGAGTGTTTACACCAGGGGGGGGGGGGGGGGGGGGGGGGGGGGGAACTACTTAGCCAAGGACTTGCGCCTTTACTGCTAGTATGATGGATCCTCTGCCACTGATCGGTGAGTGTTTACACCAGGGGGGGGGGGGGGGGGGGGGGAACTACTTAGCCAAGGACTTGCGCCTTTACTGCTAGTATGATGGATCCTCTGCCACTGATCGGTGAGTGTTTACACCAGGGGGGGTCCGTCGGACATGACGTCATTACGCTCCAAGGGCTGCATGATAAACACGTGACTCGAAGCGTAGACCCTCCACCCACGTACAAAGAAAGCCATGGCTGCATGTATCTGGTGTCTACTTCGCTCCTAGGTCTTCATGGCCGCTATTTGACCCTTCTGAGGATGAAGAAGCCAACAATTGTGTTTGTGTGTTATCACTCAGGCGGTCTTTCCACTACAAGATCCCGAGTTTCGATGTTCTGGCTATGGAAATACAAGTGAAGGGATACACCACAGCAAGAGAAGAGTGAACATATGACATCTTTGTTCATAACAATCCACTACTTAGTCACACATATCCAGTTTGGATGGAGATCAAGATGCAACCTTAGTCGAGGTACATGTAAGCAATCTAATTGGATGAGGTTGCTTTAAATACAGGAAAGCAAGTCAGCATCTGTGTCTAGACGGAAGGTTTGAAGCTGGTTCCACTGGGAGTCCTCATTGTGTGGGAGTGGTCCTCATTGTGTGGGAGTGGGAGTGGCAGGATGGCGACATGCAGTGATGTCGATCACGTTTCAGAGTCATCCTGTGAAGACATTGGCCATGACCATTATAATCCACACCTGCAAAGTGATAGCGAGTCAAGCTCAGAGTCTGAGGCCCCAGCTCCCTTCCCTGGAATTAGTGATAGTGATTCTGTCATCAGATGTGTCAGACAGCGAATTGGGTGTGAAGAGAAAACCTGCTCATCTATTTCCTGGGCAACAGCCCACTACCAGTAGCCATAGTTCTGTTGACTTAGGAGTCCAAGCCCCACTACTAGCCCAGAGCCAGAAATCCTTCCCCCTATTCATCTACAAAGCCCAGGCTTCTCTCCTAGCCCGGAACCCGAGATCAGTAGCCCCACTGCCAAAGCACTCGATATCCCAAGTAGACACATTTCCACTACTAGCTCACAAACCGGTTCAAGCCACGAGGCTGAGCACGAATCTGACAATGCACAGCATTTTAGAGCGGCCTCCCTGTTGTGATACAGGGAGGCCTATGACTGAACTTTTGAACATATATTATAGCAAGCTTTCTACACAGGCTATTGGTAACTATACAAGACTAGGGGATAATGTTTGTGCTAGCAAAGTAACCGACCTTAGTTTGTCTGAAGTGCGCAGACAGTACTGCTTACTGTGTCATGACCAGCAGAAATGCTTTCAATGGCGTTCTATGGTGCAGGCCGGACAAATGATACTTTCAGGTGGCATCAGTGTGCTGGCTCATGTGTTCAAGACAGCATTTTGATTATCACTCATCACATGCCAAGCAGCGACTACTACAAATGCTGGTAGCAGTAATTCATGTTGGTGCTCCAACAAGTGGGTGTTCAGAGCTATTGGTGATGGAACTGATTCAAGGGGTTGACTACCAGAAGTTTGCCTACTTTTTGAATGCTCGCTGTAGCACCACTATAGTACTAAAGTGACACCTAATCTGACCAAGTCTGAACTAAAGCAACTACTCTCATTTGCACGATCCGTCAGAGAAAGAGAATCTACACGGTTTGCTGCATACAAAGCCTCGGGATAAAGTGCAACTGCTGCTAGGAAGCAGTGGGGTCCAGAGAACATGACTGAGAGGGTAAAACGTGCTACGGAATGCATCGAAGAGACTCAGAGCATTCGTATGTACATGAAGACCTCGTGACAGAGCAGGTCTTCAGACATATGGGATCATCTTTAGTGCATGCATGGTGACGAAAGCTCTGATGACAGTGATAGCAGTTGCGGATCCAGTGATGACCCATTGTATCAAAATCCGCCAAGCTCACCTTCTGATAGAATAATAATATACTGTCTGAATCACAGTTCACCTGGTTGGAAGTATTGGACAGATTTGACTTTGATGAGTCAAGTGAGGAACTAGAATGGGTCTTTTCTGGAAGCTACTGTTCTGAACGTCCACCAGAAGGAGCTTTTGCAGCACTCCCATGAAGCATACCTCATAGACGATGCCATGAGACGGCCACGGGATGAGAGGGAAGCAGCTGCAATGAAGATTCTGATTCAGATGATCCTGAAACGTATGTTGAATTAGACCTTTGTAGTGAGCGTGCTAAGCTGGCCATAATGAAGCGAAGAAAGGCAATTCAACATCATGCTAGGTACGTATATGAAGGCTAAAGCCATTGCTGAACAGAATTTCTTGAGGCGAAGAACTAGTGCCCGTATGACTAGTATTCAACACCAATTCCCAGACATCGGCAATGAAATTTTGTTCGTGAGAGGAATGTGGGTGCAGATGCCTGGAGGCGTACAGGAGTGTTTACATTTGATGGGAACACACGTGTTAATTGAAAACAAAATGGCTGACAACACTATCAAAGTGACTGTCTTGGAAGGAGTTTCTGCAAGTCTGTCTGCCCTTGGCTTACCACTACCTGTCTGTCTACAGCAGCTAAGTGCTCTCTGAGGCAATGTGGACTGCTAAGTCCTCCAGTGCAGGGTTTTCTGTTAGCCTCTTCTGGCCAAGCCTTGAACAGCAGGTTGGTGGTGTAGTTACTGATATTCCTAAGAGGAAGAAGAGAAGAAGGAGGCACAAGGCCAAGACCTGTACCACACCTGGGTCACCTGTTGCACACTTGCTGGCAGCAGAAGTCTGTGAAAGCAAGGTCCCTCAAGATCCCACTCCTATTAGTGCACACCATGACAAGAGCTGAAGGCTGAGTCCGGATCTGGGGATGTAGTTGCTGTTGATGAGACAGATGATGAGCAGTGGACCAGGGTTGAGAAGAGAAGGAAGAAGAAAAGGCAAGTCCCACTGAGGATTCTCAAACGCAAGTACCCTCCTAGCCTGACGCCATTAATTGCAACACTTTTGAAGAGGGAACTAGAACAGTTGACCATGCAGTAGCGACAATGAATCATCGTGCTCCTCCCCAGCTCATGAAACATCTCCAGTCACATTGTCACCTCCAATATCCTCAAGGCTTCGTGCCAGAACTAACAAGTAGTGACTAAGGCAGCTAAGAATCTTTAGCTGACCTTTAGCATTGTGCAGTCAGTTTGCTCTCTTGTGTACCACCCTCACTACCGTCACATACATGTACTCTGCTGTGAAGTAATCAATATATTAATTAAGATTTTAATGTGCGTGTGTCCGTGTGTGTGTGACGGAAGTGGGATGTTCCGGTGGGGCGGGACTAGACTAGTGATGCGCGACCTTCGTACTTCAATGTACTGAACCTCGAACTCTGCGAAGAACGTTCGAGAACATTGGGCATGGGCTGGAATCTTCCAGAACAGGTGAGGCTACAAGCGGATGCAATCGGGGAGCAGCAGTTGAAGCGGACGCAATCGGGGAGCAGCAGCCGAAGCGGACGCAATCGGGGGAGCTGTTGAAATCGGGGAAGAGCAGCTGAAGCGAACGCAAGTGGCGAGCAGCACCTGAAGGGACGCAATCAGTGCGGTGGGCAGCAGCTGAAGCGGACGGAAACGGGGAACAGCAGTTTGAAGCGGATCGATGCAATCGGGGAGCAGCAGCTGAAGCGTACGCAATCGGGGGAGCAGCAGCTCTGCACAGAGAGCTGTCCGGCACCGGATTACTCACGTAGGCGAACGAGGGGGAAGTAGCTGAGCGAGCGAAGCGAGCGAAGCTACTTGTAATAATAAACAAAATGCTACCTTTGAAAGGGCCCGACAGCACCTTCAGACTGTGTATAAGCGGAAATTTTCCTACAGGACAGTTAATTGTCCAGTTGTGTGTTGCAAGCTGAAATCGCCACAGAAAGTCCGCTGCTTGTTACAAGGGGGAGGCAAAGGTAACCTATTGGAGGGCACGAAAGGGGTTCCAGCACAATTTCAATCTTGACGCTCATTAGAGTGCTGCTTTCTATTGAGGTCTGGACAAATTGCAGTACACTGATGGGAAGGAGATGATGCGGCTGGTTTCCGCTTGGATACCATGAGTACCCATTGACTACAGCGAACAGCTGCCATTCAAGGACAACAACCTGTCACAACTCACATGGATTTCGTTAACCGATATCCGTAATTGCTTCAGACCACTAACTATAACTTCTCCAAAACTCAAACAACAGGTGAGCTATGTGCAGGGGTGGTTAACGCCACAGGACTATACCATATAGCGGGAAATTTTCGTACGGTGCTAATTTTCGTATATTTCGTATGAAGCCTCGAGATACGAAAATAAAAACTGCGAAAATTTTAACCATCGAAATTTTAACGTCAAATTTTGAACGGGCAATCGAACACGTGGAAGCGGCGAGCAAGCGGTGGGGTTTTATAACAGTATTTCTAGCCTTCGAACGGCCTTCCAGACTCCAGTGGACCCGTCTACACCCGTTAGCCTGCTACGATAATGAGACTCAGCATGGGAAGTGCAAACAAATGAAAGTAAGTCAGTTCACTGAGCAGCAACAATCTAGTCTCGCGGGGTCTGGCCCCGCGAGTCTAGCAACGACGGCGAGTGGCAACCAGGCGGCTATTCCGAAATTCTTGCCAACAACAGAGGCCCAGATATCAGCATTGTAGACGTACCCTCTCATCATTGTGCATTGCCTCAACCGAAAACAGAAAGACGACACTTATTTGCGTACGCGTAGTGCTAGGGGGCGTGGCAATGCACAGGCGCATACGAAAATTAAAATACGAAAATTTCTGCTGAGGGGCGTATGGCCATTTATACAAAATTTTGCACCTACGAAAATATCCCGCTATACGGTACTCCAAAAACCCCGCACAACATGCAGCTGACATTGAAATGTTGCAAAACACTCCAGAAATGGTTCCTGCCCTTATTAACCCAACTATACTGATTTACGACGAAGTGTTGAGTGCATCAGAGTTGATGGGAGCTCTGATGAGGGTCCTTCTCATGAGGAGGTGCAATTTTTTGGGGACGGAGAGGCATCTGAGGAATGCATACGTCGCCTCCTTAGTCACTGCTAGAAACAGTGGATCCAGTTTCCTCAATCGTGTAGAACTACAGAATGGCTGCCTTGCCTTGGGCCATTCTAATCACTATATGTACCATCCACCCCTTGCTGGGACCAATATTGATGGCAAGACAGGAAAGCTGCATGCGGAAAAGTATTGAGAAAATATGGAATTGGCCACAGAAACGTACTTAAACAGGGTACATTTTGTAAATCATTCTCCATGTGGGGAAACAGTTTCAAAGGAGCCGACTCCTCTGCAAAACAGCAAAGGTTTGATATAGAGTGGCCTCTGGTGCAGTGTACGACATAACCCTGTCCTACTCTACATATCCCCATCATGATAAAAAGCACTCACCAGTCGGTGCACTGTCGAGGACCCTCAGGTCATACTTTCCCTCCTCCCCACAGCGGTACCTGCACCTGTTCCCACAGTCCCACTGAACCACCGCCGACCTGCCACCTTGCCCTACCTCCGCCACCGTCCCAACGTGGCCCTCCCCTCCGTCCTGATCACCCCACGACCAGGATGGACCGCGAACCACACGAAAACCTACTGCTACGCAGTCTGACATTTCTACTTTAACTTTCAGGATGAATGTTGACAAATTCCCCATGCAACGTCACGTCATCGATCGTGTATTCAGTTTTTATTTCGGGGATTCCCCTTGTGTTTATGGAGGTAAAGAAGGGTTTGCGTGTTGTTCGCGGTCCAGCATGGTCGTGGGGGGACCAGGACGGCGGGGAGGGCTACGTTGGGACAGTGGTGGATACACAGTCATCAGCAACAGATCAGCAAGGCGAAAGTGAAGAGAGAGCAGCTATAATTGTGACGGTACAGTGGGACAAGGGAAACAGGTGCCGATATCGTAGTGGTGTGGACGACAAGTACGATCTTAGAGTCTTTGAGAGCTCTCCTGCTGGTAAGTCGGACTGTCCTTCAGGTTACCGGATGTATTTGCTGCAGTGTAGATAGTAGAACTGGTAGGTGGACGGCATGAGCACTTGTGACATGTCCACCACCCCCCTAGCCCCATTCCCAGGCCTCATACACCTCCAATTGTTGATCGCTTGCAGGAGGTGCAGAAGGCCTGGGAACGAGGCTATCACTCCCCCCACATTAAGGTTGTAACCAGTCTCGGTACCAGACTCAGTACATGTAGCTACCAGACTCCCATACCACCCAAAGGGGGAAGGGAAGTCTGGTACAGTTGCATACAGAAGGCCATTATGGGCTACAGCTTGCAAGAGGATTCACTGTCTCCATACTTAGCCACCTGTGAATTTCCACAACGCAATTACATAGCAATCAACCTATATCGATTCATGCCACCGAAATTCCGCGGACTTACAATTAAATTGCTATGTATGCAACTGTACCAGACTCCCCCTCCCCCTTTGGGTTGAGAGTCTGGTTCTGAGACTAGGTTGTAACCATATACGTAGTAGTCTTGTGGGTATACTTGTGTGATGAGACCATGTGGTGGGCATGCAGATGAGGCTGTTTGATTTGCATACTTCATGCATATTGATTCCATTTCGTGAATGGACAAGGCATTTGGTGAGCGAGTAGTATGTTTGAACAGATTGCCAATTTTTAGTGATCAATTAATTTTGGTAGTTACTCAAGTGGTAGCTATAAGTAAACTGAGTGGATGAACGGTTGGTCATTAAATAAGCATCTAACCTCATTCTCCTATGCTATGTTCACCAAGTGGCCCTATCCACTTACAGAAATACTGAACTCAGCGAACAGCCACCAGTAGCGGATCCAGAGGGGGTTCCGAGGGTTCCATGGAACCCCCCTTTCAAAAATGTATTTGACTCAGACCGTACACTCAAGGCAGAAAAGCAAGCTGCATGTTTGAAATGTAAGAGCAACTTACCTACCTTGACCGTTCGCGAGCTGAAAGCCTGAAGGCAGACATGGTCTTCAGCTAGCTAGGTTTACGCTTGCTACACAATTTTAATTTTACATCAATTATTTTTACTTACTGGTTACTTAGTCAATCTTCTTTGCGTCTGGGAACGTGTCCAGAATGCGCAGAGATGCTACGAGAGCGCTTCCTGATCGCTAAAAAAGAACACGTAAAACAAAATTTTCCGCCCTTCGCGCGGACTGATCGCCGCTTCGCAGCTCTGCGCGAAGGCGGTGCCCTGTCTATGTACCAACCAACCTGCTGAACCCCCCTTTCAAAATTTCTAGATCCGCCACTGGCCACTTACCAACTTTGGTATCCACTCCGAATGGCCCTCAGCAAATAGACAATCTAGCTTTATACCAAACCACTTTCTGTTCAAAGATTAAGCTCACCAAAGTCCTATTCCACCAAAATCATAGCCCATCTATACTCACTAAGTAGCCTACCCTCTCACAAGCTGTTTTTCATGTATTTCCTGTGTAGTTCCACCACACCCAAATGTGAGCTGTGATGGGTGTTGTCAAGAAGATGCAATGGCTGGCATGCGGTGGAAGTGTGCAAGATGCTTTGACTACGACCTCTGTACCCCGTGCTACATGAGCGGCAAGCACATTGTGGAACACCAGTTTGTACGGTTTGACACAGTGCACACTAGGTGTGTGTATAATTATACCACTCAGACTGTATAGCCATTTAGCTGGCATTAGCCTCATGCCCCGCCCATTCCTCCTACGGTTTTTGATATCTCTTGTATGGGCTAGTGTTATGCTATTAAGTTGTATCTTATCAAATTCCAGGACTCGTGTGCCTCCTCGATGCAGTGCCAGAAAGGTGGAAGCCAGAGGGATCTTTCCAGGGGCAGAGGTGGTCAGAAGCCACGAATGGTCACAAGAAGACCTTAACAGTATGTAAAGTTGAGATGGAGTACTATCTGAAGTGTCAGCTACTGACTATTGGATATTCTCAGGTGGTGTTGGCAAACCCGGAAAAGTCATTCATATTGAAGGATGGGAGGATGAATCTTATGTGAGTTTCAAACTACGTAGCTACGTATGACAAATGTTCAAATGTTCTGATCTTGGAAAGAAGCTAGATGAAGTCGAAGAGTATGAGTAGTCTTGGCTCCTGGCAGGAAATAATGACTGTGTTCGTTACTATGCAGAGGAGTGCTGTACAAGTGGAGTGGCAGTTGACTCGCCAGACAAGCATGTGCAGAGTAGGCCATGAAGGAGAGGTCAGATGAATGGTCTATTTATGCATGTTGAAATGCATCATGGCTTCACAAAACTGTATACTACTTTTTGTGAGTGCAGGTTGACCTGAAATGCACTGTTCCAGCTAGTGGTGGTGACTACTACCCAGAGCACCTTCCAGTGCTTGGTTAGCCACTTGTGTACTGAGTGATGTGTCATTGCCGTAACAAGTGGTCCGGCTGGTCCGGTTTTGGCCGGACAAGTTTTTCACTTGAGCAACAAAAAAAAGAGTTCCTTGTTGGCTTCCACCAGTGCTTTACGGCATGGCAGAGAAAGTCATCGAAGTGCAGTACTGACATTTCAGTCCTGGTTGACACGACTCGAAACTCGATAGTCAGGGGCTAGAGACGAGACCAACACCACGCAATGTAGACAGACTATCGTGCACCACCTTACTCACGGATCAGAGTAAGGACTAACGTGCACCACCTTACTCACGGATCAGAGTAAGGACTAACGTGCACCACCTTACTCACGGATCAGAGTAAGGACTAACGTGCACCACCTTACTCACGGATCAGAGTAAGGACTAACGTGCACCACCTTACTCACGGATCAGAGTATCGAGTTCGAGTGATGGTGATGGCGTACCAGCCCTTTCAGCCAACTCACATTTCCTTCCACATTGAGAGTGAGGCGGTCACGGAATTGAAAAACCAGAAAAGTTAGACGAGGCAAAGTACGAAGGTGCTACGATCGTACAAAAGCCATTCCAGATAGCTGAAAAGCGAAGGTGAAAACATTTTTCAGTGCTTCACGTGGATTGGATCAGCGCTATGCACTGCCTTCGGCAGTGGCCGTACCACTCCAAAATAGCTTGCTTCGGGCCTGTGTGTCACCTGCAAAGCAAGTCGTGCATAAATTCATACACCAATTTGAAAATGTACAATACAGTAGTCCCCTCATTTGCTGCAGAAACTACATTATTGCAATCCACTTTGTGATCCTGATAATATAGCACATAAAAGGAGAAAGATATGGAACATTCAATCGTGTGCACATGTCTGGCACTATACCTGTAAATTTGGTTCACAGACACCACGACTGCTGCATCTTTATTTTCCATCCACAGTAGCCATTTTGTGATCTCATGAATATAGTGATCTGTACAGAACTTTTGTTATGATTGCTGTGATCTCAGGATAATCACTGTGGATTGCAAACGAGTGATTATACTTCCCCAAACTCTTTTCTTTTCTGTGACTCCACTAGGAGCCCCCCTCATGCCTCCAAATCCCCAGGAATTCTCAACTGGAGACTACGTGAAGGTGGAATTAGAGCTGGGTGTCTTCAGACTGATGCAGGATGGCCATGGAGGGTGGAGTGAGCACATGGCCACTGTGAGTGTATGGCTGTACAGTAGTCTAGCGGGCTAGCCCCTCGAATTTTCCCCAGCACGGATCGACTCACGTGACCGCACGCGCATACTGAAAGCGATCGCGCGCTGGAGAAAGCGAAGGGCTAGCTTGTTAGACTAGGCTGTACAGTACAGTGAATACACTCACATCTACTGTAGTTGCTGATTATTTCTCGTGGCAATAATTTCGTGGTCTAGCCACTAAGAGTGATACACAAATATTTCACGGAGGGAAATTTAAATTTCGCTGATTACATCACCATGAAAAATTAATTCCGCTCACTAATAGCTTACTATTGACATGTGTGACCGTGCCGATGGAAGACGAGTTAGCGATCAAGTTGTGTGTGCGTGGCTACCACGTTTACAGCAACATAATTATGGGAAGCAGCTGTCGGGGAAGAGCTACTGTGTGAGCATGAGCTCAGGAACATGAAAGACAGTTATGCCTAGCTGCATGTGGAAAAAAAAGTTGCACGTTTAATATCCGTGGTATCTTCACCCGCAAATACCGTGAAAATGTCCCCACCGTGAAATTAACTACGGTATCTGCAGGTATCGGACACCTCACAACGGTGCCGGGTACTTAACTCCATTTAATAATCTGTAAAATGTAACCTAGCCTATAAATCCAGTCTCTGTGTATCTGAGCACCAGCAATCGTCCTGATTCTGTATTTTGGATTTATGCCCATACATAGTTAATCCCAGTCTGATTCCCACATCGATGAAGGAGTCTGGAAATGAGACTGATTTTGTGTTCATCATCACAGATTTATTATGTTGTGGTGGATGTCCACAACTTGCTCCAAAACTTTGTCTGCAACTTCCGTACTCATGCATGCATACCTTAGTATACCATGCACAGATATCACATGACTGTGCTTGTGCACTGTGTGTAGGTTCGAGGACAACTTGGGGTGATACACCACGTCTTGGATAATGGGGACTTGAGTGTGCTCTATGGGAGCGGGAGGTTGACCCTCAACCCTGTTGCTGTTGTCAAGGTGGATGGAGTGTTGAGCACAATCTGGTAGTGTCATGCTACATAACTTAGACTTAGACTTTGTGACAGCTGCTATTTCAGAAGAAACTTCCCATAAGTATAACTCGTGTTCTGTTACTTTGATTCTTACGAACAGTGGAAGTTGCACACATTAGTACGACCTGCTGTATGGATGTATGAGGAAACCTGTAGCCTCGTTCCCAGGCTCCCTCCCCCCTGTGCACGCGGTATGGTTCACCACACGCACAAAGGGGGGAGCCTGGGAACGAGGCTAGGAAGCCTGATCTCCATGTAGCTCCCTTTTGCTTTATGCCTTATTAGGGCTTGAGCTATCACCACTGATGTCTTTATGTCAATGTACCATGAATCCTTGCATGTTGCCTACAGGTGGATGTACCACACTTTGCCTGTGGGGATGTGGTTCGTGTCATGGATGACATGGCAGAAGTTGGAAAGCTGCAGCAAGGGCATGGAGAGTGGAACGAAGATATGGTGAATGTAAGTGCCATATAGTAAAACTATATAGCCAAATGTCTAGCCTCATTCCCAGGCCTACCCCGTTTTTTCTGTTCTTCGGTTTCCGTTGACAATAATACACGGATGCAGAAGGGCGGCGAAAAACGGGGAAGGCCTGGTACGATTCATCACGTGAGTGACGTCAGGTGGACGCAAGGGTGGACGTTTTTCGCCGCCCTTCCGCTTCCGTGTATTATTGTCAACGGAAACCGAAGAACAGAAAAAACGGGGTAGGCCTGGGAACGAGGCTACCAAATGTCATCGTACTTTTACTGGCAATAATTTGGCTATAGACTGGAGCCCATGAACCACCAAAGGCATGAAGGATGTAATTTAGTGCGTTACTCCGATGCACCTACAGCCCTGTGTGACAGCATCTCTGGTGAAGAGCATTAGTGCCACATTAATGTGAGATTGAGATCAATTACGATAGGTTGTGTATGTACAAAGGTCGCTTGTGTCTCTATAGTCTAATCCCAACCCCCATCCGCCCCAAGTCTGTTATGCTCACTGACAGACATTCACACAGTAGCTCTTTCCCGACAGCTGCTTCCCATACGTCTCTCTCACCGTCGTAGCCACACACACACAACTCTGAATGCAGCGTTCGTCTCCTAACGTTCGCGAACTCTGAATGGTCTGTATATGGAAGCTGAGAGCAACATTTCTGTTCACGGTGTGCTTTCATGTTTCGCTTTTAACTTGGAACCAGACTCTCCCCGCGCAAATGGTCTGGTTCAGACACTGCCGGTTGATTGGGGCGAGCCTGAGTGAGCCCCATGTAGTCGTGATCCCCAAAACCTTCGCAAGGGACTAAAACAACAGCAAATAGCTCTATGTATTCCTGACTGCGCTTTATTTCATAACATTGGCTCCACTTCCTTTCAAGATCATTTGGAAACTTCACGCTTGACAGGTTAGGAAATCTTTTTCGACGGATTGCCGCGAGGGGGGTGTGGTCTCAGGGGCGGATGCAGGATTTGTGAAAGGGAGGGGCTAATAGCACAATTGAACGCTGCCGAAGGCAGCCTATAGAGGTGCGTAGCGCCGATCAGTCCGCGCGAAGCGCGGAAACATTTTTCGCCTTCATTTTTCAGTTGTCAGGATGGGCTCTCGTGGCACTTTCGTGCTTTGCACTGCAAGTTCCAGATGTACAAGTAGCAACACGAGTTCCAGGATTGAGAGCTAGTCTGGCGCAGCCAGACCCTCGCACGGGAAGGAGGACTAGATTGATGGTGCAGAGGAAAATTTTTGCTCACCGTACGTCATTTTTCAGCCATCTAGATGGGCTCTCGTAGCGCCTTCGAGCTTTTGCACTGCACTCGCTGCCTTCTGGTTCCCGTGTCATCCGTGAACGTCTTATCCTCGACGTGAAAAGGTAAATGTGACTAGTCGTGAATCACCATCAAGTCCGACGAAGATTCGCCGTGCACGTGGTCTGAACTGAGAACCATTTTCGTCCCCAGCTTGAGTTGACTCTGTATCTGATTCATTCTGACTGTCACAAGCTGTTTCCGTTGGAAAAAGTCCAGCACTGAGCTTCCTTTCAACTTCTTTGTTGCTGATTCCACTGTAAGTCGGGTGGGTACTCGTGTAAATAAGGGGTGTGGTCGGAACTGGAAAGGGGGGGGGCTACAGCCCCTTGTAGCCCCCCCCTGGATCCGCCCCTGGGTCTGGGCATGAGTCTATGCTGTACTTGTAACGTGCAACGTGGAACCGAACAACGTGAACGCATTGTTGCTCTCGGCTTCTGTGGGGCTGCGAACGTGTCGTTCGCGAACTCCGAACGTTCGCGAACTCTGTGTTCGGCCTGCGAACGTTCGCGACTCTGTGTTCGGTCCATGGATAATACACACTAACGTATTATCCATGGTTCGGTCTGCGAACGTTAGCGAACTCTGAACGGTCTGCGAACGCATGGTGTGCAAACGCAGCGTTCGCGAACTCTGTGTTCGGTCTGCGAACGTTCGCGAACTCTGTGTTCGGTCTGCGAACGTTCGCGACTCTGTGTTCGGTCTGCGAACGTTCGCGACTCTGTGTTCGGTCTGCGAACGTTCGCGAACTCTGAATTAGGCCTGTCCACATTATTCTACTTTTTCTGCCTATTATTCTATTCAGAATTTCCCCCCAAATGCTCCTATTATTCCCAAAGAGATTCCCATTATTCCCAGAGAGATGCCCATTATTCCCATCAAAATTAGGGAAAGTGAGTCAAGTGACAATCAACGATTGTATTGTAACATAATCGAGGTTTCAATATAGTCCTCAAGTGAAGAGGATTGTCGTTGAGTGAAGGAGTTCTGTAAAAGTGAAAAAACCCGTTCAGCAGCAGCAGAACTTGGTTGGACCAGCAGAATGAGCTTGAAAGCTGTGCTCCAGTGAGGTAATTCCTCCTCATGTCTCTTCCACCAGTCATGTGTATCAACCGAAGGCTCCACATCATCAACAGCAGCCTTATAGCTGGGAAGCTCTGCCTTGAGACCATTGACAGTCTGAGCACTTAGGGAGGGGAAAGCAGTCGCAAATTCGTCAATAGTGGATGTGTCCACAAGAGTGTCCTTCATCTTCTTGGGGGACAGCAGCCTAGCTCCCTTGAAAAACGACACTACAGGCTTTAGCTCACCATCAAATTTCGTCTTGAAGTACTGGAAGCCAGGTTGCACACATGTCTTGCCATATGTTGTCAGTTGCTGCTCAACTGCTGCGTTGCCACTAGCCAGACTTCTCGCACAGGCCATGAGATTGGGGTAGTGAGGTTGGCCAATGAAAGCATAGATCTTGCGTAGTTCTTCATATGCAGTCAAGGCCAATGGACCACCCCCTTCCAAATTGTACGTTCCTTTGACAAAATACTCGCCAGCATCAATGACCACAGCTAGCTCCAATTTGACTTGAAGCTTCTTCAGCGAATCGGTAAGTATATCCTTCAACTTCCTCACTGTAGCTGGAGCAAGGCTGTCACAGGAATGGAGAAAACCTTCTACATCAGGATAGCCCTCCATGATTTGTTTCATTACTTCCCATCTGCTCCACCATCTCGTCTCAGAATAGGTTGGCACAGGCCTCCCACAGTAAGATCTCCACGCGAGCCTTGCTTTGGGGCTTCGAGAAAAGAGTGAAATCCAAGCCCTTGTGAACTCATCAGCAAGAGGAACTTTGAACTGCTCTCCAACTCGATCCAAGGTATGGGAGAAACACCCAACATCTAGCAAAGATGGATACAGGAGCTTCAATGTGGCCATTGCAACACTGTTCACCGAGGCCCTGTCCCTCATGGATGCTACCAACCTCTTTGATTCAATGCCATATGAAGTAGAGAGGGTAGATATGATCTCGCGTGCCAGTTCTTCCCCTGTCATACTCTTGCTCAGGAGTTTCAAGCTCACTAGCCTTTGTTTTGGCTGGAAGTTGTCTACAAACCTCAAAACTACAGCCAACGCCTCATCCACATGAGTGGTTCCGTCAAAGATCACAGAGACATCTTTTCCACTTATTTCCTGCTTGATTTCATCGATTTCTTGTTGGTGAATAAAGGGGATAGTCTCACTCAGATGTTGTCGTCCAGAGAGACTAAAGGCATGTTCTTCCAACAGATCACGCATACAATCCACCTTTGATAGAGGAATCCCAGCGGTGAGGAAAGACTTCACTACTGTTACTCTGTACACACGGACATTCTCAGGCAATGTTTCACCTTTAGGATGGTATTCCTTATCATACTGCTTGAGTGATTCGGCAATGCTTCTTTGCTTTGCTTCTTTAACAAACAGTTTGCTTTTAGAGGTCTTGTTTCTGCGAATCAATGTGAAGCTTGATAATGCTCTTTTTGAGAGATACTGGCTCTCTGCAAGCTGAACAGAATAGGTTTCCAGCGGATACAGTAAGGTTCTCGTCCGGAAACTCACTAACCCTACTGGCAGGAGTGACACTCTTTGGCTCATAGTCAGCCTTGACAGTGGTGATCCTCCTCTTCGCACCAATAGGTGGATTACTTTGAGTTTTTCTCTTTCGAGCCAATTGAGATGGACCTGGAGCCTTTAGAGAGTTTATAATAGTTCTTACAGTTTCACCACAGTCCTCAGTAGAGCTAGATTCCTCCACAACACTATCATGATCTGTTGTTGAGCTGGAACTAGTCCTAGCCATCACCCACACTTTCATAGTAGCTAGTTGACAGCACCACATGTACTGGGCTTCTATTAGAACATCTGACCTTCTTGACCTTTGTAAGGATTTGAAGCCCTATTAGGCTGGAATATTCTCCTATTCTAGTTGGTACCTATTATTATTCTCGAATAATGTGGACAGGCCTACTCTGAATGGTCTGCGAACGCGAACTCTGTGTTCCGTCTGCGAACGTTCGCGAACTCTGTGTTGGATCAGCGAACGTTCGCGAACTCTGTGTTCGGTCTGTGAACGTTCGCATGGTGTGCGAACGCAGCGTTCGCGAACTCTGTGTTCGGTCTGCGAACGTTCGCGAACTCTGAACGGTCTGCGAACGCAGTGTTCGCGAACTCTGTGTTCCGTCGACGTCTGCGAACGTTCGCGAACTCTGAATGGTGTGCGGAACGCGAACTCTGTGTTCGGTCTGCGAACATTCGCGAACTCTGTGTTCGGTCTGCGAACGTTCGCGAACTCTGAATGGTGTGCGAACGCAGCGTTCGCGAACTCTGTGTTCGGTCTGCGAACGTTCGCGAACTCTGAATGGTGTGCGAACGCGAACTCTGTGTTCGGTCTGCGAACATTCGCGAACTCTGTGTTCGGTCTGCGAACGTTCGCGAACTCTGTGTTCGGTCTGCGAACGTTCGCGAACTCAGTGTTCGGTCTGCGAACGTTCGCGAACTCTGAATGGTGTGCGAACGCGAACTCTAGATCTGCGAACATTCGCGTGTTCGGTCTGCGAACGTTCGCGAACTCTGTGTTCGGTTTGCGAACTCTGTGTTCGGTTCGCGAACTCTGTGTTCGGTCTGCAAACGTTCGCGAACTGCGAACGCGAACTCTATGTTCGGTCTGCAAACGTTCACGAACTCTGTGTTCGGTCTGCGAACGTTCGCGAACTCTGTGTTCGGTTCGCGAACTCCGCTCGGTCTGCAAACGTTCGCGAACTCGATCTGCGAACGTTCGCGAGCTGCGAACGCAGCGTTCGCGAACTCTATGTTCGGTCTGCGAACGTTCGCGAACTCTGTGTTCGGTCTGCGAACGTTCGCGAACTCTGAACGGTCTGCGAATGTTCGCGTGTTCAGTCTGCGAACGTTCGCGAACTCTGAACGGTCGGCGAACGCAAACTCTGTGTTCCACGTTTGCGAACTCTGTGTTCGGTCTTCGAACGTTAACCGTTCGCAAACTCTGAACGGTCTGCGAACATTCGCGAACGCTGCGTTCGCAAACTTAACTCTGGGAGGTCTGCGAACGCAGCGTTCGCGAACTCTGAACAGTCTGCGAATGCAGCGTTCGTGAACTCTGAATGGTCTGCGAACCCAGCTTTCGCGAACCCAGCTTTCGCGAACGCTACATTCACAAAGTTCGTGCGTGAATGTTCGCAGACCATTCAAAGTTCACGAACCACCTACTAACGTTTGCGAACTCCGTGAATACAGCGTTCGCCAACTCTGAATGGTACGCTACAAACTTGGTGCGTACAGATACAGTTGAGCTTGCATGCCCAAAATTCACTGTACAGCACGTCCGAACTTATAAGCAATTTCGTTAGCACTTCCCCAACAGCTGCTTCCCATGTTGTTTTAAATGTGGTAACCGTACACACACAACTCGAATGCTAATTTGTAGCAAGATAAGGCCAAGAAGGACTATGGCGAACAACAATGGCAACGTCTCCATACCTACACGCGTGCTGCCGTATTGGACATGCACACATGCTCAGATTTTGCACATGCAGGCAGCACAATTCCAGAATTTGAAAGTGCAATATTAATTCTAGAATCTGAACAGCACAATTCCAGATTCTGCACAGTTTCACCAATACCAATGGAGGACATTAAGGAAGCAAACCATCATGTATCACAAGAAACTGTGGGGATCTATTGCAGATCAAAGTTCAATGAACACACAAAGTATAGTTAAGGATGCTGAGCAAGTTCAATGAGCTTCTTCAACGCATCCAGCATAGGAGCTCGCTACCAGGCATATGGCACACACTGCCTGAATGGTGGCCGGTAGGTGCTTGTACGATGGGAACAAACCCTCTACTCCCACCTTGTACATCAGCTAATAGGGTGACAGTGGAGGCCACAGGGGTTTCCCCCCAAATAATCCACCAAAACCCCTCCGAAAGCATAAACATCTGCTCCTTCATCGACTTGCTGAGCTTTAAGTTGCTCTGGGGCCTGGAAACCGGGAGTGCCTGACTGAATGGTCCGTGTTCCGATAACCTGGGTAGAGGTTATAGCACGAGCTAGGTCAAAGTCAGCGAGGTAAGTGTGGTGTGTACAGTCCTGAACCTAGAGGAAAGATTCACAGGGTTAGCACATGGTATTACTTGACAAGTGAAACAGTCACATCCTGCACAGCAGTCTGACACTATAACCCCAAGCACAGTCTCAAGCTAAAACCAGGCACTTGCTCATTAAGGCTCAACGCTTGATGATGAGAAACATAAGTACTACACAATGTCATAACATAAACTTACCAAAACATTGGCTGGTTTCACATCTAGGTGGACAGTTGGGGGGACTCCAGTATGAAGAAACGCAAGTGCCTGTGCCAACTGTATGGTGATGAACACTTTAGTGACATGATCCAGCTGTGGATTGATTAGGAACAATTTCATGTGAAAATCCACTGTATAGGTTACATGACACTCTCACCACCTATCTCCAGCTCTTCTGCGGGAATGATGGCACCTCTGGGTTTAAAAAGACTGAGGGTACGCCCGTCTTCATCTGCCAACCCAAACAGACCCACCATCCGCTCAACAATATCACTGTATGTGTCCCGTCTTCTGAGCCCGACATTCCACGTAGTTGCTTGCAGACTTGTAGAGACCTTTGGGGGTCGCCTTCATCATACAGACTGAAACCTAACACACATTTTGAGTGGCCTTTAGTTTGTGATCACTTCACTAGCTAGCTACAATAGCGCTGAACTCACAGAAGTAAACACAGTGGTACCGGTTCCGCTACTTTCATGCTTCCTCTTCCTGGTGGTACTGCTAGATTTCGTGCCTCATCTCCTTCTGCATACGGTTTGCACGCTCAACTAGCTCTGTAGGATCTGATGTGGTCAGAAGGATCAAATACACGTACATGTGACTAGTATTGCTACAGTACAAGTCTGATTGCTGCAGTGTGTTGGCTACATGCAAAATAAATCTACAACTACGCATAGACTCCATAGTGCAGTATACACAAGGTACACGGTCAGTAGGAAATCTAAATTCCAAGGCTTACCACATGTATACATGCGCATGCATGATGGGAATAGTTGGACACACTTGCCTCTAGCTATATGTAAGCTACTGTCTTTAACTTCATGGTCCCCATTGTCCTCTAGCAGGCTTTCCGCAGTTCTCTTTGCGGTCGTAGAGACGTTGAGCAGCTCTTTTGCAAGCTTTCTACGCCGGGCGTTCCTTGTAGCAGCCATAGCTATGTACTTAGCTTAGTGTGTACGCGTGGCCACGTGCCACGTGTTTCAGGTGACGTGCGCGTGACCGTGATTAATTAATTATGATATAACGTGAGATCAAGAAACTTCACATGTCAGTACCAGGAATGTCTTCGTCCGTAGCCCGATCCGCATCTTCTGCCTCACCAAGAAACATCAATTCTTCGGCCTGATATAGACAATAGTGCTTCATGTAACTACATAATACAGTGCAATAATATAATTAGCTATACTACCTTGTGGTAGTCAACAGCGTATGCATCCATTGTGAGGTTAGATGATCGCCTCGGGGATCAACACATCCATGGTGTAAGTAAAGCGCTACAGAAGGCCGGATCATACTTGGGACTCAATAACAATGACATGAGCCTGCATGACATGCATACAACACCATTGCCTGCATTACATGCACATAACGGTGTGCCTGTATGTGTGCATGCGGCATTTGGGTGATTACCTCACTAAACATTTAGTTTTCACCTTTGTATCATTTGGACTGAATATCTTCAGCAATTGCTTCGCAATGAACTCCTGCTGCTCCGTCGTTACAATCTTTATACTGGCAGTTTGCCACACCATAGCAGCTGCAATGGCAAGAGGAATCAAAGCAACACTAGTTTTACCTTCCACTGAAGCAGTATATATACCACGACACAATCAACATGCCTCGTTTCTAGGGGGTCCATTGCAATAAACTTCATGCCTTCGTGAATCCTTCTGTCAGAAGAAAGAACTTGTATCTAGACCAGAATCAGTGACACTATAGTACACAATTCCGCTGTCCACTGGTACTCACTTCACCGCTAGCTATCTCTCTCAGAGTGGGAACGCGGAAGCTCAGCCAGTCCCCAATCTCCTCCAAAGTAAATACCCTAATACTGTACCATAAATATCGATGTAAAACCCCCTTCACTATTAAACAGCGTATAGCTATTGCTATTTCTCTTACCTTTTCCCACTGTCAAAAATTGGTGAGGCACGAGAGCTAGAGGCATCCATGATTGATTGCAATATAGACTAGAAACAAAAAATTTTCTTACAAAAATTACAAATGATTTAGTGATGGCCACCCCGATCGACTCCCGAAAAAGCAGACAAACAAGGAATGCCATTAACCAGCCTCAGTCCCATCCCATTGAAAAATGTAGAATTTAGGGATGGGATGGGACTGAGGCTGGTTAATGGCATTCCTTGTTTGTCTGCTTTTTCGGGAGTCGATCGGGGTGGCCATCACTAAATCATTTGTAATTTTTGTAAGAAAATTTTTTGTTTCTAGTTTGTGAGGTTTTTTGAGCGCATGGAATGCGTAACTTTCCTGATGTCAGATTTTATTAGTTGCCTTGATGGATGTGAACCTTCTGCTGGGCACAGAGCAGGCTTTGATGCTTCATTCTATTTCCACTAATAATATGAGTATTCCAAAACTCTAGCCTCACTCACAGTATTGGTGGTATATACGTACTTGTTCCGCACTGTAGTTACGTCATTAAAAGAAAGCCACGCCTCCATGATGGCATAGTCACGATAGATCTTGGCAAGAACAGGTTGGCAGAAATTCCTTGCAGCGGTAGTGATGCACCAGATGATGGATTCACAAGGATTCAGCTGATCAGCAAGTGCCCGAAATGCAACCATCACCAGCAAAACCAATGTGCGTTTGATGTGAACTGCGCATGCGCATTTGGCACGCGTGACCTCTGGTTGCATCAAAATGGCTTCGTGCTAGCAATTCACGGAATCGTAGCTAGCCAGAAGTGCCGTTCCTGCCAGTATGTAGTCAAAAGGGACGAAAGGAGCTACTACGACGAAAGCGATGTTGTTCTGTGAGTGAACTAGCTCAGGAAATGCTTTTGTTAGCCAGCTATGCTAGTCAATGAGAAAGAAGAAGAAAGAAGAAGAAAGAAGAAGAAAGAAGATGACGAAATCGGAATTTTCCGGCGACTTATTTCTCGACTCCCGCGTACTCTCAGGTACGTTTGCGAGTGTTTTTGTGAACTGCTAGGCAGTATCATTCTGTCTGCATGCTTGGTTTGGGGGGTAGTAGCTTCTTTGGCCGTTTTCCTGCTGGTGCATCAGTATGGTATTTCGAAATTTCCTTAGCCATCCCTAAATAGAGAACGCTACCGCGTTCTCTGATATCGAGCGACTTGCATTACGTCATGCAAAGTGACAGCGCATGTGAACGTGATTCGCTTGCATGCGCGTGCTCCGGCCGGCCAGAGCTAGAGGCGCCTAGCGCCTAGGCTCGCTCCGTGAGTGTTTCCGTTCTCGGGTCCGGGCGTATTTTCATTCTCGTGTTCGGAGTGTCTCTCTCGGCCACCACAGAATGGTGTGCGAATGCAGCGTTTGCGAACTCTGTGTTCGGTCTGCGAACATTCGCGAACTCTGTGTTCGATCTGCGAACGCAGTGTTCGCGAACTCTATGTTCGGTCTGCGAATGTTTGCGAACTCTTATGTTCGGTCTGTGAACGTTCGTGAACTCTGTGTTCTGTTCGGTCTGCGAACGGTCGCGAACTCTGAACCGTCTGCGAATGCAGTGTTCGCGAACTCTGTGTTCCGTCTGCAAACGCAGTGTTCGCGAACTCTGTGTTCGGTCTGCGAACGTTCGCAAACTCTGAATGGTGTGCGAATGCAGCGTTTGCGAACTCTGTGTTCGATCTGCGAACGTTCGCGAACTGCGAACGCAGTGTTCGCGAACTCTATGTTCGGTCTGCGAACGTTCATGAACTCTGTGTTCGGTCTGCGAACGGTCGCGAACTCTGTGTTCCGTCTGCGAACGCAGTGTTCGCGAACTCTGTTCGGTCTGCGAATGTTCGCTAACTCTGAACGGTCTGAACGTTCGCGAACTCTGCGAACGCTGCGTTCGCAAACTTAACTCTGGGAGGTCTGCGAACGCAGCGTTCGCAAACTCCGAACGGTCTGGGAATGCAGCGTTCGCGACTCTGAACAGTCTGCGAACGCAGCTTTCACGAACCCAGCTTTTGCAAACGCAGCTTACGTGAATGCTACATTCACAAAGTTCGTGAACGTTCGCAAAGTTCGCGAACCTTCTACTAACGATTGCTAATTTGTCTTCCATCTGTCACATGTGCCATTAGTAGCTATGTTATTGTTGAGCAGAATTTTCGTGGTAACTGTCTCCCTGCAAAATATCTGTCACTTTTAGCAACTAGACTGGGAAATTACTGCCGTCCTATATACATCTTCAATGCATGCAGGCAGTGGGTCAGTTGGGCATTGTGAAGGGGGTCAACAATGGAGGTGATGCTATTGTAGTAGTGAAGGGGAGGCCGTGGCTATTCAACCCTCTGTGTCTGTCGGCTGCACCAGATGAAAAGGTTTCAGATTTTCAAGGTACGTATGTTGCTATTTTAGGTTTAATTGGTTGCATGTGATACTTGTATGTAATAAATTAATCATTCGCCGCGGGCAGATCTTGTTAGGTCACACAGGGCTACAAGTGCCAAACTATCATCCTTCTATATATATTTGCCTGATGATGATTGCCTTTGCACAGAAGTTTAGATCTATCTGCACAGCCAAATGTATTCCAACCCTTAATAATGTAGCAGAACAATTAAGTTGGCCTTTGTCAGTCAGTCTTTTACCACGAGTGTGTCGTGACTTATTTTTTGCAACTTTCTCGTGTATACTGGTACTGTTATCGGTCAACGTGGCACTATTATTTTATTGCACCATACCTGCCTGTTGTGTACTCTTGAGCCCCAAAGTGATGTCAGTCATAACTATATGTAGCCACACACTTCCGCTAGCTGAACTGAAGCTCATCGTATGGAACATTACAATGTATATCATCATGGCTTTGACTGTACATATATAGCCTCGTTCCTAGGTCATTAAGTTTGGTATCACATAATATATTTATTGTTTGTACACGCATCTCAGAGCTATGTTCACGAGGTTATTTTTGACAAGCTTTCTTTGTTCTTCCACGATGCAGATACGGTATTGGGTGAAAATGTTGCCCTACTTCGCATGAGCATGCTCTCCCTGATTGAGAAGGAGGACTCTGATTTCCTTGTCCTTGCTGCACTCCTTGGGGAGGAGTCTGCCATCAGAGACTACCTGCAGAAATACCCCAATGAGGTGACCGGTGGTTGGGAATAAATAATGTGTGCAAGGGATCAACTGAACTACCTCACGTTATTACACTTTTTTTCAGCAAAATTATGTGTCCAAAGGATCAACCGAACTAGCTCGGGTTATTACATAGTGAGGGTGCTACTGACACAGTTTTTCCTGTGTACAGTCGTATATCTATTCTGGACATCTCGTCCAATGGGATTTGCAAAAAAATACAGGACTCCATGGACGGGCAACGTCATCATCAAAGTTGCTCCGTGGTCGTACCGTTCGACTCTGTGGTGGGAACCATATTATACTTTTGAATATTACGAGGGGCAACCGCACTCCTGGTAGCCGCGTTGCAACCTGTTGCAACTCGACGGTAGCGCAAGCTAGGTATGGCAACTCATTCCATTTAATGCACATGCCACGTGAGGACCATGCTCGCTCGGTGGTCGTCGACGTCGATCGATTGATTGAGCTGAGTCAGCAATGACGGCCCAAGGAGAAGACAAGAAACTGTTACAGCGCTCACAATTTCGCCAGCACGGTGAGTTTTGGCATGTAAGCGTCAGTGAACGACAGCGATCACGGCCGTGTGGTCAGAATCTTCGCGTACCTTTCCTAAGAACGGTACTGCCACCGGAAGTAGGAGAGAGCGCTCGAGCAATGGCGGCCACGGTGAGACAAAAGCGCTTGTATCTCCGCCACCAAGGTGAGTTTCAGCACAATTATTTTGATTTTGTGTCACTGCATCATAGCGATCACGACGGTGTAGTCAGAATCTTTGTAGGCCATTCCAAAGTAGTCAAACGTTTATTATATTATATTACATTACGCGGCACAATTTTTCCCCTACCAGGAGTGTAACATTATTTCCAGCGTAGACCACACCTATGGGCACTCCTCTAAGCAGCATTGTCGTCAAAAGTACAAAACCGTCTTCAAGTGTTCACGGTGCCCATCCAGTCCTGTATTTTTTCCTGTGGTACAGTATAGCGTAGTGCTTGTGCACTGAGAGATTCTGGTTCATACGTAAGTAGAATGATGAAAAGGAGCTTTGTCAATCTCCAACTGACTCTGAGATTTAGGTGAATGTTATAAGCATGCGATTCTATATGCGAATATCTAATCCCAGTTGTGAGAAGTGTACAACTGTATTGTATGCAGAAGTCAGAAGTTGATGAGCTGTGTATTCACAGGTGAATGCACATGTTTCTGGGAAGGCACCGATTCACTGTGCTGCTGCAGCTGGCCGAGTTTCTGTCCTGAAAATGCTGCTTGAGTTTCAGGCCAACTTGGAGATAGAGGTTATATGATACAATTTGCTATTAGTTTTGCATGTACCCACTGTAATGCATGTATTGCATTTAGAGGGTGTCATTAAACACAGGATGAAGATGGACTAAGACCACTTCACCACTGTGCAGTAAGGTAACAAATTTTAACACTATAGTTTGTCTATATATACTACTTTCAAGATTGCACTCATACAGGAAGGAGGTTGAAACTGCAATGGTGCTGTTAGATGCTGGTGCTGATCCAAATTCCAAGAGCCACGATGGGAACACTCCGACCACCGTAGCAGCTATAAAAGGAAACAATGATGTTCTGGCTCTTCTGGCTAAACATCCCAAAATAGATCTCAGCGCCCAGGTAGCTTGTCATTACTCATACGGTGTATGATTCATGTCCATGCTGGTTGCTGTGTTGTATCATGGAGTTGCATGCCTATAGCGATCAACATATATATGTCCTGTACCTCATTTCTAATATGCATGAGTTGTATACCTGTATTGCATAGGATTCAGATGGGGACACAGCCCTACACTGTGCAGTCCATGCTAAGAAACACCGAGCTGTGAAAATTCTCTTGGAAGCAGGTGCAGACCCTACTCTTGTCAACTTCCAGCTCATAACACCAATACATCTGGCGATAAGACTTGGCTTGATGCTGTAAGTTGAATTGTCACAGTGTGATTGAGAGAGAGAGAGAGAGAGAGAGAGAGAGAGAGAGAGACCATCCTTGTCTTTAGGACAATGAATTGAAAGTATATTTGTTGGCACAGACACAGCTCATTGTCTCAAAACTATAACACACCTTGCATGAGCATGCATAGTATTATGTGTTATCCATACACTTAATTCATTCAGGGCAGTGGAAGAGTTCATTACATGCTTTCCCCAGCATGTAAACTTGAGGGACGATGAAGGCCTGACACCACTGCACGTGGCTGCAGTTGCCAACCATTGTGACATTGCCACTTACCTTGCTGAGCAGGTATAGTTACAGGGCGTACATGAAGCAGTGGCTATGCTTGATTTGTTCGCGAAATGTATCACCATGCATGGATTCTCATTGGTCTTCATGCCTGTGTTAATACCTCTCTCTGTTAATTCTAGAAATGCTGTGAGATAGATTCAAGGACCATGGCAAAGCAAACACCACTACATGTGGCAGCAATGAGAGGTAACTCGAAAATGATGGAGTGCCTGGTGGGCTATGGGGCCAGCCTCAATGCTGCTGACTGCGATGAAGACACAGCATTACACCTTATCCTGAGCAAGAAGGAGGTAGATGCCCCATCCCCCGAAACCCCACAGCTAAAGAAGGTATTTTCAATGCATTCTTGAGTTCCCAGATATAGGCACGCAATGATTATGGCACCCACAGCTATAGTGTGAATATTTGCCAGAGTAACAGATCGTGCTACATCAGGGAGGTGGATTGATCATTTTACATTGCTTACAGGTCCAAGCAGCTCTTGATCAAGAGGACAGTGGCATTCATCCTTGTATTATTGTTGCGTGCTTCTTTGTGCAAGAAGGGGCTGACATTCATCTCACAAACAAGAACGGTCTTACCCCTTTGCAAGTCTGCTCCGAGTCACCAGAAATCATTGCTAAAGTATTAGAATTTGCTGAGAAACACACTGGGTTAGTTGTTTTCAAACATGCAGCAATACACTTTCAGCACGCACGATCTTTTGGTCTGTATGTTGTGTTCTCCAGCTCAGGAACATTTCGTGGCAGTCTGCACTCTACTGCAACCAAATCTCCAACTCCAGGTCAACCTACTTGTACTGACGGCACTGCTCAAGCTGTCCAAACTAAGCAAGTTGAGGTGATTAAAATTCAGTTTTTGCAAATTAATGTGATAACATATTTGTAAAATATGATTGCTACATACTCCTGTAGCCTAAGGAGAAACAACCTACAAGTGTGGCTCCCAGCTCTGAAACCTACCCGACTGAAGTTTCACCGTCACTGACTGACTCTGCAAATACTCATGCAGTGGCATCGGCAGTAAGACCCTCCCCAGTGAAGCAGGGGCAGCAAAATGGAAATGCAACTCAGACAGGTTAGAAAGTACAATCATAACTATTAAGCAGCATACCTCCACTTTTTGGTGGGCAACATGCAGTGGTTAACTGTGCTGTGTGTCACTGTGCTGTGTATCAACTTGTTCAGATCAAGCAGCAGAGCTTTGTTTCCTGTGTGACACGCCCATCACAGTCAAGTTTCAACCGTGCCAGCACAGTGTTGTGTGCGAGGACTGTGCAAGGAGAGCATCAAAGTGCCCTCATTGTAAGGTATGCAAAGTTGACCGTTTCTGTTTGTGTTGTGTGGGGTGCATGCTTGACGTTCATCTAAGGCATGCAGCTGGGGTCATGGTAGTGATGCACCGATAATCAGATCGGATATCAGTATCGGGACCTTCCTGGGGAGTATCGGTATCGGTAAATTAACTCGGCCGATAAATGGAGCATGCGTATCGCATAACCCACATGCTAGCATTGTCAGTGCTGCAGTGATTGTTGTGAAGTATAGGATGATGAGTATAGGGAAGAAGTCGCTAATTTGGGAGTTTTTTCAGGATCCAGTTTGCAGTGCTTGTGGCCAAAAGATTTCACAAGGTGAGACAAACATGAGAATTCGAACCTACAGTATCAGATCAGTTATCGGTATCGGCTGATATCTGTTGGTACGTATACATCGGATTATCGGTGGCATATCGGTGCATCACTAGGTCATGGTAGTATATACCAGTATTGCCTTTCAACCGGAACTAATACGTTGTGGTTATAACAATGTTTTCTGTGTCCCGCAGACTCCAATCCAAGCTGTTATCAGACTGTAGTGATTATATGTGGAGACAATGTTTTGGTCCACAAACTTTGAATTCATAGTTCAAGGATTCCTTAATCACTTGCACTTCCTTTTGCATTTGTTTTCCAGGTTAACAATTATTGTAAATACTCAGATATTGCAGGTACACTTGGATACTCTGATATTTGGCATAATATTATGACATTGTATAATTTATGCTCGGGAGTTGAGGCAATGGAATTAACACTTATAGTTACGTTCAATGAAGCTACTTTTGCGTTTCTGTCTTACCTAATTAAGCTCATGAAAATGCTGTCATTAAAATATGTGGGCGGAGGCTGCTGGCTGGGGTGATATGATCAGAGACCTCTTCGAATCTGCGCTACTGCAAACGGTCAGGAGTTGATGACTACCCCTCAGCAGAACCGCCAGCCTGGGAGAGAGGCAGATCAGAGCGGTCAATGTGGTTCACACCAACTAAGCATTCAATTGGTGGCTAATATGCTAGATGTCTTGAACTAGGAGAGCTAGGAGTGAGATACGAAGCTGGGATTAGCACACTTGTGATCAGCATGAATGGAGCATTCCAATGATGTCCATTTTGCTGTAGGTTGAATTTATCACAAAAATCCATGGATTATATATAGCCTTTGGCCGACCTTGATTTTTAACAAAAATGTGACTGAGATTTTAAGGACATCATTGGAAAGCTCTTTTATGTTGACCACAATGGCACAATCCTCAGCTTCAAATTTCATTCACATACCGAGTGCAACGTTCTCTTCTAAGTCTATTCCCAGTGACCAATTGTGGTTCATTGGCCCATTGTTGGCAGTGCACTTCTGCTTTACAAGCAGGGTGGACATGGGATTGCACTTTTAGTGCTTCTTAGAGCCCTTACAAGACCACTTGGAAATGATTGCATTGCTAATTGGTCCAGGGCAAGCCTGAGGCCATTGACACTGCCCAAGTGTTCCAAGGGGTAAAGTGTGACTGGGGAGGGAGGGGTCTAGACAATACCGGATAGCTATGACAAACATTGTATAAGGGCTTCAACCTAGACTCGTACCCAGGCCCACATGCGGAATGCGGATGAGGGCCTGGTGACACTGCAAATTCCCATACGTGCACAGTCAGCATAACTGCATTAGCGATCAACTTGGATGCATTCGTGAAAGGTAGCTGTTGGTGATGGCTAAGTAGAACGTCCTTGCCAAGGAGCGACCAGAGGTGAGTCTTGAAGGCTAGAACAGCAGTTTTATCAAACAGCTATATACACTTTCACAGGATAAAGAATGTAATTACTACGCAATAATTGGCAATGGACGAACATGATTCGCCTACCCGAAATCAAGACTGCTGAGCTCAGCACATATGGGAATTTTGCCAAGTGTCACCAGGCCCACTTCTGTGTTTCATGTGTGGGCCTGGGAATGAGGCTAGCTTCAACCTACCACCATGTGTAAGCCTGTCAACATCACCTAATGAATTATTCATGATTGGTCTTACCAGTTTCCAGTCCAGTATGTCCACCCACTCATCAGCTTCTGACTCACTGCTGGCAAACATGAAGAATGTACGATAGGACGTTATCAGTCTGGGGAGGGAGGGAGGGAGAGAGGGAGGGAGGGAGGAGAGGGAGGGAGGGAGGGAGGGGAGGGAGGGAGGGAGGGAGGGAGGGAGGGAGGGAGGGAGGGAGGGAGGGAGGGAGAGAGGGAGGGAGGGAGGGAGGGAAAGGGAGTGGGGGTAGGAGGGAGAGAAGGAAGGAGAGGGGAAGGAGAGGGAGGGCAGAGAGGGGAGGGGAAGAGAAAAGGAAGGAGGGAGAGACAGGGACACAATGGCACAATAAGATTAAGACGTCATTGTATCCCAGGGTTATGTTTCGGGGAATGGGTATTATGGGAGCATGTCCACTTAGGGGTATCACAAATTAATCTGATCAGCTTTCAGAACATATTAAAGCTTGAAATCTGAAGTGGGGAGGGTATGGTTCCAGGAAGTATAAAGCCCCTTCCTCACTCCAAACTGATGCATGTACATCACACCCTCCCTGCACACCTGAAGCAGAATGGCTTCCCAGCTGTCTCGTCCCTCTCCACTGAAGTAGCATCTTCCAGTTTTATTATTCTCAGAGGCTCAACCTCACCTCTGGCATTGTAGTACTTCAGTTCATTACGATACAGAACAAACCATCTCCGTTTCCAGTTCTAGGGAGGAGGGGGGAGGAGGAGGAAGAGGAGGAGGAGGAGGAGGGGGAGGAGGAGGAGGAGGAGGAGGAGGAGGAGGAGGAGGAGGAGGGGGAGGAGGAGGAGGAGGAGGAGGAGGAGGAGGAGGAGGAGGAGGAGGAGGAGGAGGGGGAGGGGGAGAGGAGGGGAGAGAGGAGGGGAAGAAGATTTCGAAGTTGTCTTTGTAGACAGGGCAGCAAATAAATGTGGAGAAGCACTACCAAGTGAAGGTTAGGCTCTGTTAGTATGAGAGCAACTACCTTTCTATGGAAGCCCAGCTTGGTTAAGTAGCTCTCCTTGGAGTTGATCTGAAGGTGAAAATGAAAGCAGGAAATACCAACTCATGTTCACAGTGTAATCAGAATGGTAGAATGAATCTGTGATAGTGTAACCAGCACCTCAACCTTGGAGAGTAAGCCTCGTCCCCAGGCCCTACCCAGCTTTTCGTTGCTTGCAGTACGCCAAAACGGGGGAGGGTTTGGTATCTTTCCTCACGTGTCACATCAGGATGATAGAAAGGTTTGATTGGATGTGGGCTCAGAACAGCAAGAATAACTAAGGTACGAAGTACATGTAACTTACCACACGTACGTAGCTAGCGGGGGGCGACTGTCATACACATGCGTTTGAACATGTACATGTAGTTGGTTGAGCAGTACGTGAAACTTCACTTTTCACTCTGAAAAGGTTTGCCATTTGTCGATTACATCATGCTCACGTGAGGAAAGATACCAGGCCCTATCCTGCTTTTCCACACTGCAAGCGATGAAAGCTGCTGGGAACGGTTACTGTACAGCCCAGTTCCGCATCTACAGGCAGTGCTAATAGGTCACATGACATGCATAAGTGATACAACGTACTGACAGATCCGGTGCAGAGTTTCCCGTCCTCCGCATACTTGGAGTGCTGTCCTGATGTACGATAGTCTTGTCATAGATCGCCGGCTCTGAGATACTACAGGGATACTGGTGGCTGAGTTGGACCAGCATACCTGTGGGAGGGAGGGAGGGAGGGAGGGAGGGAGGGAGGGAGGGAGGGAGGGAGGGAGGGAGGGAGGGAGGGAGGGAGGGAGGGAGGGAGGGAGGGAGGGAGGGGGGGAGGGAAGGGGGGGGGGGGGGGGGGGGGGGGGGGGGGGGGAATGGGGGGAGGAATGGGAGGGAGGGGGGCAGCTACATGTATGCTTCTTCCATGTTGATGTAGTGCCATGTTTGCAATGCGTTCCCATACCCGCAAAGAGTTCCCATACCCGAGTCTCCACAGATGATCGGCTGGTTGTCAAAGTGTTCCATGAGAGTATCAGCATCCGGAAACTTCCCAAGACCAAAACAGAAGTGGCGTCCATCCCAGATGACACGATAGTGCTTCACAGAGTTCTTACATCTGTAGGTAGGAGGGAAGGAGAGGTGGGAGGGAGAGGTGGGGGAAGGTGGGAGGAAGAGGTGGGGTAAGGTGGAGGGAGAAGGGGTAGGAAGGGGGACAAGAGGAGGAGGCAGCAGAGAGAGAATGGGGAGGAGATAGAAGGGAGAGGGAGAGGAGGATAAGATGAGAATCAAACTAAGAGACCGTTGGGGTATACAGATGGGGTACCTCACAGTGCAGTGAGTCAGCTGATCACATGAACTACACACCTCACAGTGTCAGGAGGTCAGCTGATCACACGACCTACCTCACAGAGAATGTCAGGGGGTCAGCTGATCACATGGCACACCTCACAGAGAATGTCAGGGGGTTGCATTGGTTAAGCTGACTGTCACATGACTGATCACATGACTTACCTCACAGAGAGTGTCAGTGAGTCAGTGTTGGTCAAGCTACTGTATCTCGCAGGAGGTAGGTTCCATCAGAGATCTCTCTGGACATGAGCATGCTCTCTGCGATGCGTCGTGATATGCCAGGATGGTACCACCTGTGTGTGTGTGTGGGTGTGTGTGGGTGTGCATGTGTGTGTGTGTGTAGGTGATAGGTGGAACATTGTGTGTTTGTGAGATGCACGTTAGGGTACATGTATGACGAATGTGTGTGTGTGTGTGTGTGTGTGTGTGTGTTGGTGTGCGCGTGTGTATGTGTGCGTGTGTGTAGGTGTGTGTTGGTGTGTGCGTGTATGTGTGTGTGTGTGTGTACCCATGTGCAGATGGTGAGCTCCCGTTTCGTGTGTACAATGCAAACACTCTGGCCTCCAGACCTCGACAGATATAACAAACAAGGGCTTAGAGATTCTTGATTGTCCACCATCTGTCTACCAGACATCACCGCACGTGACCATGCAGATCTCCCAGGCCTTCGAATTCCCCCTCTACATGTATCTGCATACTGCAAGCGATCAAAGACTGTTGGTGGGAACTGCCTAGGAACGAGGCTACGTGCACAAAAACAAACAATATGACAACAGGCAGGAGTGGAATGTCTCTTTGCCATGTGTCGCATTGTTTTATGCAAGCTGAGTGCGTCAAGAATACTGAGTTTTACAGAGGTATGCAAGCTGAGTGCATCAAGAATACCGAGTTTTACAGAGGTATGCAAGCTGAGTGCATCAAGAATACTGAGTTTTACACCACTGAGGTAAACCTTTGATGGTGCCAGTGTGAAGTGTCGGCTCGTCAATCCATGATCCATGCAACAGTGTACGTAGCTACAAAGTCCCCAATGCTGGTGAGGGATAGGACTTCAAGGGGTGGTGTAGCCTCGGTCCCAGGCTCTCTCCTCAGAGCCTAGGAACGGGGCTAGGGGTGGTGGTGGCGATGATGGTGGGCGGGAAGTAAATGACCCCACACCTTCTAGCTATGTTATGACCACACTGACTACTGGGCATCCACCACATTAATGTGTAAACCTCAAGTAGTGGGTAGAATACCTCCAAAAGCTTACTATGCTATGCATGACTTCAAATAATCTACTACACTCTAGTCTATTTGCAACAGTTCTACACGTAATGGCGGAATACTGACCTCACCCTCATTCCAAAGCTTCAGAAGGATCGAGCATGCCAATTTCACAGAATAGCCTGTCGCCTTTTCACTACAGCAAGTCCGCTACCACAGTACGCAACCCGTTTACTTGACTGCAGCCGTGACCTTTGAACCGCGGAGGCGCGCGCAACCGGAAGCGGGTTTAACCCTTTAAGCCCCATTGACGTCTATAGGCGTCATTTAGACCCTATGCACTTGTAGGGCTTCTCGCCAGTCCAAAAAGAGACCAAAAAGTCTTCAGAGGGCCTAGGGCCGACTTTAAGGCCCGAACTCAAAAATTTGGTCAGATTTCGGCGCGCCTCCCCCACTAAACGTACAAGCGGGGGGGTTTCGAAGGGGGGGCGGCAGCCCCCCCTTCGGGCTGTCGCGGGTGTTTTTTGATTTTAATGAGATTCATTGACCCGAGAATTTTTGATTCTAATGATATTCATAGACCCCACCCAGGGCCTCAAGAAAACCTGCAAATTGGTGGTGTAAGGTGTGCCATCAGTCAGATCTGGCCCAAGTTTAGGGAAATGCTGGGCGAAAATCCGGCTGACATCCACCTTTGACCTCCGATTGCTGGGCTTGTGGGGGGTCATGAATATCATTAACGGTATTGCCAGAGGGGTCTCTCCATGTGTGCGGGCCCCACCAAGTTTGGCCGCTGAGGAGCGAATGCTGTGGGAGAGGAGTACCTACGAAAGTGGTGTGCGCTGAATGCATGAAAATGTGTTGTCTTGGTGGGAAGAATTCGGTGGTTAAAGGGTTAAATACTGAATTTGTAGCAAGTTTTGGCGGGAAGTCGGGATGGCACACTCGGTAAGCACTTGCTTTGCAGCCTGGGGGTTGAGTGTTCGTCTCCCCAATAACCGAGTACGAGTCTGGGCCACTCCGTACACACCGGTTCCTGACTTCCCTGCCTAGCAGCCGGAGTACGCCGGTTCCCATCTGACCACCGAAGCTAAAGAAAGGTGTTCTGGTTGAAAGCAGGTTAGCCTCCTGTGATTCCAGTCACCGACGCCTATCCAGCGCTCCTGAGGCTTACACTTCGGTGTCTGACCTGTCACGGAGGGGTAGGTGTGTTGCTAGGTTGTATTTTTTTCTTTTTTTTCCCCCTACTTTTTTTCCTTTTGGTTGAGTGTTCATTCAGGGCTGCTATATATAGTATAAGTATAGCTTATTCCTTTTCTTTTTTTCCCCCCTTTCTTTTTTTTTGGTTCTTTTGGGTGTGTTCAATCGGGGCTGCTAGACTATATAGGCTTATTCTTTTTATTTTTTCCTTTTCTTTTTTCCCCCTTTTCTTTTTTTTCTTTTGGGTGTGTTCATTCAGGGCTGCTACAAGTAGACTATTATAATATTATAGGCTTATTTTTCCCCCCTTTCTTTTGGGTGTATTCATTCGGGGCTGCAACAAGTATATATAGGCTTATTCTCCCTTCAGCTGAGTTTGCTGTTCCTCTATATACATTGCAATATTGTTTCCTTTCACATGACTTATAGTTATCAACACATGCTATCCCCGCCCCCACTGATAGACAGCTGTTCACACTAGATTTTCTATTCGGCTATAGCACGTTTACTCACACAATCATAACAATGTAGCCATGCACAGATCATGCTTTATATATATATATACGTTGCAAAGTCATAAAACCTAGCCGGCCCCTAGTAACAGTATTGTCTGGCCCATGGGGAATAAACACAGGACCTAATATTATCACTGCAGCCGTCATCGCCTGAAGTACATTCTGATAAGAGTTAGCATGCAACTAATAATTTCAGGGTGCAGGGGGGTCTTGTACATGCAGTTCAGTTATTACTATGATGAAAAGACTAGCACCACCTCCACTTAAACCCAGTCCATATAGATATATATCGATCATTATGCAGAAGTATAGGCTGCGCTGAAAGCCCGGCCTTTCAGTTCTGAAAGTGGGTATATGTATTGCCTCATTAACTATGCACGCAAATTAATGATGTTGTGACCATCTAGCCTCGTTCCCAGGCTCCCCCTCTGTGCGTGCAGTGAAGAAAAATACGGGGAGGAGCCTGGGAACGAGGCTAGTGACCATCCACCTGAACCACTTTTCATCATGCACCCAAAGTTATCACCATATATGGTTGACCACATTAATGTAGTGGAAGTCATGTGATATATGCATGATTGAAGTTTGTGGTGTCAGTTGCTGGATGATATGATCAGAGATCTCTTCGAATCTGCTATACTGCAAACGGTCAGGAGTTGATGACTACCCCTCAGCAGAACTGCCAGCCTGGGAGAGAGGCAGATCAGAGCGGTCAATGTGGTTCACACCAACTCAGCATTCAATTGGTGCCTAATATGCTAGGTGTCTTGGGATAGGAGTGTGATACGAAGCTGGGATTTGCACCATTGTGAATGGAGCATTCCAATGATGTCCATTTTGCTGTCGGTTGAATTTTGACCCAAAATCACAAACATACATGGATTATACTTACAGTAGCTATAGCCTTTGGCCGACTGTGATATTTGACTAATATGTGACCGAGATAAAAAGTCACTTTAATGTTAAGGACATCACTGGAAAGCTCTTTTTATGCTGACCACAATGGCACAATCCTCAAAAATGTGACCGAGATAAAAAGTCACTTTAAGGACATCATTGGAAAGCTCTTTTATGCTGACCACAATGGCACAATCCTCAGCTTCAAATCTCATTCACATACCGAGTGCAACGCTCTATTGCAACGCTCTAGTGCAACGCTCTAGTGCAACGCTCTATTGCAACGCTCTATTGCAACGCTCTATCAAGTCTATTCCCAGTGACCAATAATTATTGTGGTTCATTGGCCCATTGTTGGCAGTGCACTTCAGCTTTGCAAGCAGGGTGGACATAGGTTTGCACTTTTAGTGCTTTAAGAGTCCTTACAAGAGGGCTTTAAGCCACTTGGAACTGGTGGCATTGCTAATTGGTCGAGGGCAACCCTAAGGCCATTACGATAAATCATGAAGCTGACAGTCTCAGCTCACGTTGCAGATATGCAACGCTAGGTCTTAAAGGGTTAATTAATTAAGACCTAGTGTTGCATACATTGTATCTGCAACGTGAGACTGTCAGCTTCATGATGTCACATCCAGCAATGTCCTTGGGAGATAGGTTCTGCGACAGCAGAAAGGGCGGGACAGGGGGAGGTGGGTGGGTGCACCTGAAAGGTGCAAACAGCATGGTCGTGTCTGGGCTCCACTGGGAAGGCCATTTCTGCCGTTCTTGGCATAAATGGACTTAGAAAGTAGCTGTCTTGCCTTGTAGGCCCTCCATTTCTAGTGTTCATGGTCCGTTTTTAGCTACGGCAGGTCGGCATTTCTTGGGAGGCCTGATTGCAAGTTCGTTAATTGGTGGGTGTGGTTAATATCTGCTTAGTATAGCTGAAATTACCTGTGTGAGCAGTTTCGAGCCCAGCAATGCCAGGGAACAGAAATTAGGGTATGTTTAGGTGTTCTATAGACTGAAAATGACCTAGAGAAAGAAATTTGGGCCCTAAAGAGTTTTGACACTGCCCAAGTGTTCCAAGGGGTAAAAGTGTGACTGGGGCGGGAGGGGTCTATCTTACTTAGACAATACCCGATAGCTATGAATTCAATGGTGAACATTGTACATGTATAAGGGCCTCAACCTACCACCATGTGGAAGCCTGTCAACATCGCCTAATGAATTATTCATGATTGGTCTTACCAGTTTCCAGTCCAGTATGTCCACCCACTCATCAGCTTCTGACTCACTGCTGGCAAACATGAAGAACGTGCGATAGGACGTGATCAGTCTGGGGAGGGAGGGAGGGAGGGAGCATGTGACAGGGGAGGGAGGGAGGGAGGGAGGGAGGGAGGGAGCATATGACAGGGGAGGGAGGGAGGGAGGGAGGGATGGAGGGAGGGAGAGAGGGACGGAGGGAGGGAGGCAGGGAGCATGTGACAGGGGAGGGAGGGAGGGAGGGAGGGAGGGAGGAGAGGAGGGAGGGAGGAGGGAGGGGGGAGGGAGATAGGGAAGGAGAGAGGAAGGCAGAGAGGGGAGGGGAAGAGAAAAGGAAGGATGGAGTGAGGAGGGGGCTTTATACTTAATTCCTGGAAGCATACCCTCCCCACTTCAGATTTCAAGCTTTAATTCGTGATTCCCCTATAAGTGAACATGCTTCCATTCCCCGAAACATAACCCTGGGATACAATGACGTCTTAATCTTATTGTGCCATTGTGCCCCTGTCTCTCCCTAACTGATACATGTACATCCCACCCTAGTCACGTTCGCAGACCGTTTTTCCAGCGCGTTTATCGCTTACAGTTTTATTATTCTCAGAGGCTCGACCTCACCTCTGGCGTTGTAGTACTTCAGTTCATTACGATACAGAACAAACCATCTCCGTTTCAGTTCTAGGGAGGAGGAGGAGGAGGGGGAGAGGAGGCGGAGGAGGAGGGGGAGAAGGAGGAGGAGGAGGAGGAGGAGGGGAAGGGGGGAGGGGGAGGAGGAGGAGGAGGAAGAGGAGGAGGGAAGGAAGATTTTGTTCATATGCAGGACAGCCAATAAAAATGTGGAGAAGTGCTACCAAGTGAAAATACACACTGTTCAGGTGTTCATATATATATACTTGTGGCTAGGCCTTTAGGTCTGTTATGAGAGCAACTACCTTTCTATGGAAGCCCAGCTTGGTTAGGTAGCCTTCCTTGGAGTTGATCTGAAAGTGAAAATGAAAGCAGGAAATGCCAACTCATGTTCACAGTGTAATCAGAATAGTAGATTGAATCATGATAGTGTAATCAGCACCTCAACCTTGGAGAGTAAGCCTAGTCCCCAAGCCCTACCCAGCTTTTCGTCGCGTGCAGTACGGCAAAGCGGGGGAGGGCCTGGTATCATTCCTCAAGTGAGTCCCGCCAGAATGGTAGAAAGGTTTGATTGAATGTGGACGCACTGGGCCTCAGAAGAACTGAGGTAACAGGTAACTTACACGCATACATGCATCTAGCTAGCGGGGGGGGGGGGGGGGGCAACTGTCGTGTACTAAGCGTTGAACTTGTAGTTGGTTGAACAGTATGCAAAACTTCACTTTTCATTCTGAAAATGTTTGCCATTTGTCGATTACATCATGCTCACGTGAGGAAAAATACCTGGCCCTCTCTAACTTTTCCACACTGCAAGTGATGAAAGCTGCTGGGAACGGTTACTGTGCAGCCCAGTTCCGCATCTACAGGCAGTGCTAATAGGTCACATGACATGCAAAAGTGATACGAAGTACTGACAGATCCGGTGCAGAGTTTCCCGTCCTCTGCATACTTGGAGTGCTGTCCTGATGTACGATAGTCTTGTCATAGATCGCCGGCTCTGAGATACTACGGGGATACTGGTGGCTGAGTTGGACCAGCATACCTGTAGGAGGGAGGGAGGGAGGGAGGGAGGGAGGGAGGGAGGGAGGGAGGGAGGGAGGGAGGGAGGGAGGGAGGGAGGGAGGGAGGGAGGGAGGGAGGGAGGGAGAGAGGGAGGGAGGGAGGGAGGGAGGGAGGGAGGGAGGGAGGGGGGGGGGGGGGGGGGGGGGGGGGGGGGAGGGAGGGGGGAGGGAGGGATGGAAGGGAGGGAGGCAGCTACATGTATGGTTGATGTAGTGCCATGTTTGCAATGAGTTCCCATACCCGAGTCTCCACTGATGATTGGCTGGTTGTCAAAGTGTTCCATGAGAGTATCAGCATCCGGAAACTTCCCAAGACCAAAACAGAAGTGGCGTCCATCCCAGATGACACGATAGTGCTTCACAGAGTTCTTACATCTGTAGGTAGGAGGGAAGGAGAGGTGGGAGGGAGAGGTGGGGGAAGGTGGGAGGGAGAGGTGGGGGAAGGTGGAGGGAGAAGGGGTAGGAAGGGGAGAGGAGGGCAGGAGGGGGGACAGGAGGGCAGGAGGGGGGACAAGAGGAGGAGGCAGCAGAGAGAGAATGGGGGAGGAGATAGAAGGGAGAGGGAGAGGAGGATAAGATGGGAGTCAAACTAAGAGACCGTTGGGGTATACAGATGGGGTACCTCAAAGTGCAGTGAGTCAGCTGATCACATGAACTACACACCTCACAGTGTCAGGAGGTCAGCTGATCACATGACCTACCTCACTGAGAATGTCAGGGGGTCAGCTGATCACATGACCTACCTCACTGAGAATGTCAGGGGGTCAGCTGATCACATGACCTACCTCACTGAGAATGTCAGGGGGTCAGCTGATCACATGGCACACCTCACAGAGAATGTCAGGGGGTTGCGTTGGTTAAGCTGACTGTCACATGACTGATCACATGACTTACCTCACAGAGAGTGTCCAGTGAGTCAGTGTTGGTCAAGCTATCTCGCAGGAGGTAGGTTCCATCAGAGATCTCTCTGGACATGAGCATGCTCTCTGCGATGTGTCGCGATATGCCAGGATGGTACCACCTGTGTGTGTGTGTGTGTGTGTGTGTGTGTGTGCATGTGTGTGGGGGGGTGTGTGTGGGTGTGTGTGGGTGTGTGTGGGTGTACGTGTGTGTGTGTGTGTAGATGATAGGTAGAACATTGTGTGTTTGTGAGATGCACGTTAGGGTACATGTATGACGAATGTGTGTGTGTGTGTGGGTGTGTGTGTGTGTGTGTGTAGGTGTGTGTTGGTGTGTGTGTGTGTGTGTGTGCCTATGTGCAGATGGTGAGCTCCCGTTTCGCGTGTACAATGCGAACACTCTGGCCTCCAGACCTCGACAGATAAAACAAACAAGGGCTTAGAGATTCTTGATTGTCCGCCATCTGTCTACCAGACGTCACTGCACGTGACCATGCAGATCTCCCAGGCCTTCAAATTTCCCCTCTGTATCTGCATACTGCAAGACTGGAGGTGGGAACTGCAGAGGAACGAGGCTACGTGCACAAAAACAAACAATATGACAACAGGCAGGAGTGGAATGTCTCTTTGCCATGTGTCTCATTGTTTTATGCAAGCTGAGTGCGTCAGGAATACTGAGTTTTACAGAGGTATGCAAGCTGAGTGCATCAAGAATAGGCCTGAGCTAATTATGCGCGCATAATTTGCAGAATAATAGGGGCTTGCCCGAATTGCACATTATTCGCGAATAATCGGGCCAGAAAATAATTATTAGTGGGCGTGTAGTTTCAGCCATGGCTGCCTTGTGTGAGTCTGATGCGGAGTGCTGTGGCAACCTTTCGTTGCTTTCGAGCTCCGAAACAGGAACAGAGGCTACAGAGCACGAGTCTACCTCCTCCTGTGTGTCTCTGCTAGACCGCTTACGGAGCCCCAAGCCATCTGAGTTGGCTCGTAAATGAAAAGTCGATCACAATGTCTTTTGAATAACAGGTTGTTGATGTAGAATAATGGGCTTAGTTGTCAAGAATATTCAAATAAAATAATGGAGGAAATTTTGTGAATAATTAGCTCAGGCCTAATCGTTTTACAGAGGTATGCAAGCTGAGTGCATCAAGAATACTGAGTTTTACACCACTGAGGTAAACCTTTGATGGTGCCAGTGTGAAGTGTCAGCTCGTCAAGATCCATGCTCCATGCAACAGTGTACGTAGCTACAAAGTCCCCAGTGCTGGTGAGGGATAGGACTTCAAGGGGTGGTGTAGCCTCGGTCCCAGGCTCTCTCCTCAGAGCCTGGGAACGAGGCTAGGGGTGGTGGTGGTGGTGGTGATGGTGGGAGGGAAGGAAATGACCCCCACACCTTCTAGCTATGTTATGACCACAGTGACTACTGGGCATCCACCACATTAATGTCTAAACCTCAAGTAGTGGGTAGAATACCTCCAAAAGCTTACTATGCTATGCATGACTTCAAAATAATCTAAGTCACTAGACTCGACTCTGTCTAGTGTATTTGCAACAGTTGAATGGAAAAAGCATTCAGTCCTACACGTAATGGCGGAATACTGACCTCACCCTCATTCCAAAGCTTCAGAAGGAGCATGCCAATTTCACAGAATAGCCTGTCGCCTTTTCACTACAGCAAGTCCGCTACCACAGTACCAGTCTCGCAACCCGTTTAACGTGACCTTTGAACCGCGGAGGCGCGCGCAACCGGAAGCGGGTTTAAATACTGAATTTGTAGCAAGTTTTGGCGGGAAGTCGGGATGGCACACTCACTAAGCACTTGCTTTGCAGCCTGGGGGTTGAGTGTTCGTCTCCCCAATAACCGAGTACGAGTCTGGGCCACTCCGTACACACCGGTTCCTGACTTCCCCGCCTAGCAGCCGGAGTACGCCGGTTCCCATCTGACCACCGAAGCTAAAGAAAGGTGTTCTGGTTGAAAGCAGGTTAGCCTATGTATTTTTCTGTCGTTTGAGAGTAGCGAATTAGAAAGAAAATACGCTCTCATCGTTGCATGGTATACGCATGCGCATATGTTGCAGCTGGCTGTGAGCAGGTGTGGATGGCGGGTTATTTAAAGGGGGTAAGCATATGTGTTTGTCATTCTCTCGGCAATTCCAGCCGTGCAAAGCTGTCTTGTTTCGTGAGATCCATTTCCGAAGTTCGGCTACCATTCGTCAGGCTATCGTTCATGGCTAACGGCGGCGACAGCAGTAGCGTCACTTCGTCGCAGTTTGACCAGCTCATGGCGGCCATCAGCGGCCTGAAGGATGTCACAGAAGCTGCCATAGATCAGAAAATGGCGCAGCTAAAGCGGGAGCTGGTGGAAGAGCATGGCGAGCTCGATCGTTTGGCGAAGAAGCTGCGGGTCGACGCCCAGCCTGTATTTCCGCAAGAACGGAAGCGATAAACAATTCAAGTTTAACTGTCGTGTGGAGGATAAGGTCAAGGAAGCGCAGTCGGCTCTGGAAAAGACAACCCCGGCAGTGGAAAAGGCGACAACGGCTCTAAGGGAAGGTGAGAAGCTCATTGCCGAAAGGCAAAGGTTTCATGAGTATAGTGTAGCGCATAGGTCCGGCGGACCACGGTTGGGTTGATAATATTATAGCTAGCGACGATGAGAAGCGCCTTTTCAAGGCGGAGCAGAGGGCTGCCAGAAAGATAAAAGGCCAATTCTAATACCAAGATGGGGAAGCCGGGGATACGGTTCCCCAGTATAGAAAGCCTGCTGCTGTTGGGCAGCAACCAGCCTCGGTTACCCCTCAAGCTCAGCTACATGTAGGCTGGTGCTGTTCTGACTTCTGCGAACAGACCTACAGTTTCCCACCCTGTTGGGCCTTGCTTTCAGTGTGGATAGGAGGGGCATTTTCGTAGGTTCTGTCCACTGCCCCAGTGCTCTGGTTCCATTGGCTCCAAGTGAACTGTGTATTCATAGTATAGGGTTGTCAATGTCTGGGTAGTATCCTGTTCATGCATTGTGAGTTTGTGCAGGTGCATCTATTGTGTAGGGCTTCATTTTGAGCTGGATGTTTCCAAGTTTGCTGCAGGCATTGTTACCGAAGGGTATCGTTTGCCATTCAATGCTACTGAAGGGTATCGTTTGCATTCTGTGCTACAACAATCCTTCAGCTGTACATAATGCTCCTTATGTTTGCCCAGCTGTTTGTAGCGCATTGCAAGTGGTTTCCAATTCCAAAGGCAATTAGTTGTTGATCTTCGTCATGTCAACCAGTTTCTCTGGAAGGTAAAGTCAAAATATGATGGTCTAGATCTTGTACCACAGCTGTTTAAACGTGGGGAGTACTTTTTCACATTTGACCTGGGTTTTTTCATGGTCATCGGGCTCTTCAATTTGCTCAAGTCACAGATTGACCCAGTGCAGTTAGGGGTATGGCTTGCTTTATTATTGATCCTCATTGGAGGATCTTTTGCTGTGCCTAGTTGTAAGATCGTTAAGCTCCACAATGCTATTCGTAGTATTCCACAATTGGGTAGCTGTCTTGTTAGAGCTGTTGCTAGTGTGGTTGGTCAGATCATTGTCATGGGCCGTGCAATAGGCCCGGTGGCCAGGCTCCACACTCGAGCACTTTACCGAGTCATTGAGGAGCGTTGGTCTAGGTCAGGTCTGGTTTTGCTGTCTGAAGAGGCTCGTGAGTAGCTTCAGTTTTGGCACCAGAACATGCATTCCCTCAATGCAATTATTGGTCAGCCCATTTGGTTTTTCACAGGAGATACTCGCGTGTTTTTTTCTGATGCCAGTGCTACTGGTTATGGTGGCTAGCTAGCTATGTGGTTGAGTTAGGCCGTGAGGTTGCCCATGACCAGTGGTCGCTTGTGGAATCTAAGCAGAGCTCCACTTGGAGAGAGCTGAAAGCTGTGGATCAAGTGCTTCGATCCTTTTCTGGAAAGTTTAGCAGGCCATAGAGTCAAATGGTTCACTAACATCCAGAATGTAGTCAGGGTTGTTCAGTCAGGTAGTTGTAGACAGCATCTACAGGATGGAGCAATGAGCATTTTTGAAGTATGCCTTGCACATAATATCAGACTGGATGTTGCATGGATCCCTAGAACCTTTAATGACAGGGCCGATTTCTTGAGCCGCATTGTTGACTACGATGACTGGCAGTTGTGCCCATTTGTGTTTTGCCAGCTATGTGGGGTCCTCACACGATTGATCGATTTGCCTTGTTTTATAACACTCAGCTTGAACGCTTTGATAGCCGGTTCTGGGATCCTCACTGTGAAGCTGTTGATAGCTATATAGCTACATTTACCAGATCCTGGTCTGGAGAGGTCTACTGGTGGGTTTCTCCACAGTCTCTAGTCTGCCGTATGTGCCTACATGCTGAGCTATGTGGTGCAAGAGGTACCTTGGTTGTCACAGCATGGAAGTCAGCACCACACTGGCCGTTGATTTGCCCCGATGGCTGCCGCTTAACACCCTATGTTCAGTGTTGATGTTTGGTCGCAGTGGCTCTAATATTGCCACAGTGTTATGCAGCCTGGTTCTTCAATATTGTGCCTCCATACATGTGGACTTTTCTGTTGAACCTAGAACAGTCAAAACGATTTTGTGTGTCTGGTGTGTGTGTGTATAATGTTGTTGTCTCGCTATGGCCTCGGTGGCCTGTTCACATTCAGTGTGGCCTTGGTGGCCTGTCCACATGGCCTCGGTGGCCTGTTTACATTAAGTGTGGCCTCGGTGGCCTGTTTACATTCATTGTGGCCTCGGTGGCCTGTTCACATTAAGTGTGGCCTCGGTGGCCTGTTCACATTCATTGTGGCCTCGGTGGCCTGTTCACATTCATTGTGGCCTCGGTGGCCTGTTCACATTCATTGTGGCCTCGGTGGCCTGTTCACATTCATTGTGGCCTCGGTGGCCTGTTCACATTCATTGTGGCCTCGGTGGCCTGTTCACATTCATTGTGGCCTCGGTGGCCTGTTCACATTCATTGTGGCCTCGGTGGCCTGTTCACATTCATTGTGGCCTCGGTGGCCTGTTCACATTCAGTGTGGCCTCAGTGGCCTGTTCACATTCATTGTGGCCTCGGTGGCCTGTTCACATTCATTGTGGCCTCGGTGGCCTGTTCACATTCATTGTGGCCTCGGTGGCCTGTTCACATTAAGTGTGGCCTCGGTGGCCTGTTCACATTCATTGTGGCCTCGGTGGCCTGTTCACATTCATTGTGGCCTCGGTGGCCTGTTCACATTCAGTGTGGCCTCGGTGGCCTGTTCACATTCATTGTGGCCTCGGTGGCCTGTTCACATTCATTGTGGCCTCGGTGGCCTGTTCACATTCATTGTGGCCTCGGTGGCCTGTTCACATTCATTGTGGCCTCGGTGGCCTGTTCACATTCATTGTGGCCTCGGTGGCCTGTTCACATTCATTGTGGCCTCGGTGGCCTGTTCACATTCATTGTGGCCTCGGTGGCCTGTTTACATTCATTGTGGCCTCGGTGGCCTGTTCACATTCATTGTGGCCTCGGTGCCCTGTTCACATTCATTGTGGCCTCGGTGGCCTGTTCACATCAAGTGTGGCCTCGGTGGCCTGTTCACATTAAGTGTGGCCTCGGTGGCCTGTTCACATTACGCGTGGCCTGTTCACAGTAGTGTGACCTCAGTGGCCTGTTCACATTAAGTGAGGCTTAGGTGGCCTGTTCACAAGGTGGCTTGTTCACCAATATGGCCGCGTTGGCCAATGTGCCTTCAGTGGCCTGTTAACCAGTTGGGGCCTTTGGTGGCCTGAGCAGTGATGTTGTGGGCCTTGGTGGCCTGGCTTACATTTCATGTTTTGGCGATCATGTGTGCCGTTTTGCAGTATTGGGTTGCCTTGGTGCTCGCTTAAAGTGCTATACATAGCTAGTGCAGGCTCAGTATTAGCTAGCTAGCTACGGAAAGGCCTTATATATAGCTCTTTATAGCTATGGCTCGGAGTACCCTGATAGACATCTTAGGTCCCAGTGTGACCTTGGGGTTCATTTTGGCCTCTTGAGGTTTGGTCCAATTTTGACGACCTTGGTGGTCTGGTCTAGTTCCATTTCTATCCCTTGGATAGGGGGAGTTTTCCCTGTATATTGATATTGTTCCTCCTTATCACTTCAGACATATTTCATGTTGGAGTAGGGATAATCTCCAAGATGAGTGGCTGAAGGAGCTTGCCGATTCCTATGCCTGCTTTAGTGCTACGTGGGAAAGCACCCTCCACTGTTAAGAAATACAGTGGGGCGTTCCTCCGATGGAAGAAATGGGCTTCCGATAAGCTCGAGATTCAGGTTTTTCCAGCAAAACCTTTCCAGTGGGCCTATATTTGTCCTATTTGATTAACGAATCGAAGACCAGTGGCCCAGTAGTGGAAGCAGTTAGTGCATTGTATTGGTTCCATCAGTTGTCAACGGTGGAAGATCCTACTGAGCATTGGTCAGGCAGGTGCTTGCTGCATCTAAAAGGATCTTAGCCCATCAGACTCATAAGAAGGAGTCGTTTACACCTGACATTTTGTCTAAGCTAGTTGATACCTTTGCTGGTCCCAGTGCCTCTCTGTCCGATATCTGTACTATTGCATTTTGCCTGCTGGGTTTTTTTTTTTCGTTTTGACGAGCTTGCCAAGATAAATGAGTGTGATGTTTGGATTTACGCAGATCACATGGAGCTCTTCATTGAGTCTAGTAAGACTGACCAGTATTGAGATGGTGCCTGGGTTGTGGTTGCTCGTACCAACACAAAGTGTTGCTCTGTAGCCATGTTGGAGGGATACATGTGTATGGCTGCATCCGCTCGTTCCGACGAATGCCTGTTCAGAGGCATTTTGCACACTAGGAATGGTTCCAAGCTTCGTGTCTCAGGTGGTCTCTCCTATACCCGTGTCAGGGTACTTGTGCTAGAGAAGTTGGAAGCCATTGGTCTAGAAAAACATCAGTTTGGTGTCCACAGCCTCCATTCAGGTGCATGGGGCTTCAGCCGCTGCTCAGGCTGGTGTGCCAGACAGGTTGTTTAAATGGCACGGACGTTGGAGGAGAGAGAATGCCAAGGATGGGTATATTAAGGACAAGTTGCAGGATAGATTGTTAGTGTCACGTTCTCTTGGTTTGTAAAGGGTAGCATTTGCCTATTCATTCCCTCTTGTTGTAGCCTCTGTTGCCTGGCCCCACCCATTGCGTCTATTTGTGGATTTGACGCATGCGCCTCTAAGATGAGAGATGTATTTTTCTGTCGTTTGAGAGTAGCGAATTAGAAAGAAAATACGCTCTCATCGTTGCACGGTATACGCATGCGCATATGTTGCAGCTGGCTGTGAGCAGGTGTGGATGGCGGGTTATTTAAAGGGGGTAAGCATATGTGTTTGTCATTCTCTCGGCAATTCCAGCCGTGCAAAGCTGTCTTGTTTCATTCTTGGCTATGTTTAGTCATGCAATTTTATTTTCTCTCCTGCCGAGGTACCTGTGCGAGGTACCTGTTGTGGATTTGGGAGCTACTTGGAACCTGTGCGTTCTACCATCCATTGTGGCTTTGGGAGCTACTTGGAACCTGTGCGTTCTACCATCCATTGTGGCTTTGGGAGCTACTTGGAGACACCAGTTGTCATGGTCTTGGTTTTGCTGCATGCATGTCTATTTGGTTGATTGTATTGACCTCTGCACTGGGATGTTTTCGGTTGGGTTTTTTCCTCCCTCACTGTTTTTCCTTGCTGTCAAGGTTTTTTGGGTGTGTGGAGGTTTTTTCCCCTGAGTGCACTGGCCCTGCACTCTAAATTAACTGTGCCCACCTTTATTATTGCTGGCCCATCCCAATTTGTTTGATTTTGCATTGATATTTGCTGTTGTGTTGTGCTGTAGGTTTGGCGTGCTAGTGCTGTCGTATTGTACTGTGGTGTTGTACTGTGGTGTTGTACTGTGGTGTAGTTGGGCACTTTCATGCTTTGCCGGCTCTCTCTGTTGCCTGGCCCCACCCATTGCGTCTATTTGTGGATTTGACGCATGCGCCTCTAAGATGAGAGCCTGTGATTCCAGTCACCGACGCCTATCCAGCGCTCCTGAGGCTTACACTTCGGTGTCTGACCTGTCACGGAGGGGTAGGTGTGTTGCTAGGTTGTATTTTTTTCTTTTTTTTTCCCCTTTTTTTTTCTTTTGGTTGAGTGTTCATTCAGGGCTGCTATATATAGTATAAGTATAGCTTATTCTTTTTTTTCTTTTCTTTTTTTCCCCCCTTTCTTTTTTTGTCCTTTTGGGTGTGTTCAATCGGGGCTGCTAGACTATATAGGCTTATTCTTTTTTTTTTTTTTCCTTTTCTTTTTTTTCTTTTGGGTGTGTTCATTCACGACTGCTACAAGTAGACTATATATAGGCTTATTTTAACCCCCTTTCTTTTGGGTGTGTTCATTCGGGGCTGCAACAAGTATAGGCTTATTCTCCCTTCAGCTGATTTTGCTGTTCCTCTATATTAGTGTACTCTATATACATTGCAATAATTATTGTTTCCTTTCACATGACTTATAGTCATGCATATCCCCGCCCACACTAGGAGATTTTCTATTCGGCTATAGCACGTTTACTCACACAATCATAACATAGCCATGCACAGATCGTGCTTTACGTTGCAAGTCATAAAACCTGGCCGGCCCCTAGTAACAGTATTGCCGGATCGAGGTCCGAGCCAGGGACTCTCCATGTGTGTGGGCCACCTATGTCTGGCCCATGGGGAGTAAACACAGGACCTAATTATCACTGCAGCTGTCATCGTCTGAAGTACATTCTGATATGAGTTAGCATGCAACTAATAATTTCAGGGTGCAGGTTAGTCTTGTCAGGTAAATTGTCTGATGCCATTGTACGACCTCAGTTTCAGCTGAAGATTAAAAACATGCACCGTCCAGCCTGTACAGCTATATATGGAGTTAGGTAAGAGAAAGGTAACATTAAATTTTATACTTTGTGAATGATGTATGACTTGCAACTTTGGGGCACCTGCAAATTAATTTTAACTGCATGCCTGTATGAAAAGACTAGCACCACTTCCACTTAAACCCATATCGATCATTATGCAGAATTTAAGTATAGGCTGTGCACGCCAAAAGCCCTTTCAGTTCTGAAAGTGGGTATATGTATCACCTCATTAATCGGAAACAACTATCCACGCAAATTATTGATGTTGTGACCATCTAGCCTTGTTCCCAGGCTCCGGGCCCCCTGTGCGTGTGGTGAAGAAAAAGACAGCGTGCGCAGAGGAGCCTGTGAATGAGGCTAGTGACCATCCACTTGAACCACTTTTCATCATGCACCCAAAGTTATCACCATATATGGTTGACCAAAACATTTATGTAGTGGAAGTCATGTGATATAATTATGCATGATTGAAGTTTGTGGTGTCAGTTGCTGGATGATATGAATTAGGAACTTCCTAATTGTCTTAGGAATTGTCATAGGAATCTTGCCTATTCCTGTGTATCCTTATGTATCCTTGCATCGAAACATCATAATTATTCCTTTGAGATTTCTTGCTCTGATACATCAGGATACGTCTTATTTTTTGCTGTGTCCAGATATTATCCTTATGTATCCTTGCATCGAAACATCATAATATTATTTCCTTTGAGATTTCTTGCTCTGATACATCAGGATACGTCTTATATTTTTTGCTGTGTCCAGATATTATGCATGGTCTATGTTGTTACCACCAAAATGGTACTGTAGTGTAGACTAGAACAAATTTAACTAGCAAGTAGTCTGACTGCACATTTATAATAAGTAAACGGACAAAAACGGAAACAGGACCGGCTAATGAGTGCACAATTATGCATGTCTATGACACCAAGGTTTTGTATAGAACTTATAATTGTGTCTTCTGGGGTGGACATCCCACCATATATATGCAAAACCAATCTGATCGAGTGTTTAGTAGGCCATGGCCAGATACTACATGTTTCTGTATATTGTACCAGCTGGAAATTCCACTTTCATTCCAGTGTTATGATCCAGTATTCAACAGATTCTAAACCAACATGCAACAGCTGTCTTTCCTTCATGCAGACTCCAGTACAAGCTGATCAGGTATAGCTGCAGGACAGTTCCTTGAATTTCTGTTTCATGAGACTGCATACATTACAATCATGCACTCTAGTCGATATTGAGATAAACATAATTGTTTTCATTGGAATACAGAAAAGGTAGCAATATTTCCACAGTCATGTAGTCACTTATACACTTGACTTCACTTGGACGAATGCCTGTACATTGCGGTATACAAACAAAACTTCAATAAGAGAGATCTGAGTCATGAATACCAAATACACAGATCATACCGTAGGGCATAAGGGTTTAATTTGTGGCGATAAGACAATCTTGTGATTTATACGTATATTGCTTGTCTGCCTGTACACACTCTGTGGGCTTAATTCACAGAATTGCTGGAGCTAGAATCCTCATGGTTATTGATTTGTGGTTCTCTGATGACTGGACATGTAAAAAAAAAACCTCACAAACATATAACCTGCCCTCATTGACTTGAATGTGACAGTAGCCATATAACTTTGATCACTGAGGAGTGAATTTCGAAGATAAGGACCAGTATATGTAATATTCAGTTTGCAGTGCATTACGGGGCTTTATGCATGATCAGGGACAATATAGTTAACGGTTGAGGGCGAGATAATATGTACAAGCCAAAGGCAAGTGCATTATCTGCCTGAGGCTGTTATAACCCGAGTGCACTAAATCCCATAATGCACTGCAAACTGGTATCTAAACTGCTACCCACAGACCCGAAACAGGCATTGGTCCTTGAAAAGTGTGCATTAAGCGATTTAAGTGATTCTGATTCGTTGAGGGTCACGTAAGTAGCACTAAATAACTTTTAGCAGTTTAGCAGTGGAACAGTTTGAACCATGATGGATGAAACCTCACATTGTTTGGGGTGTTGCACTACAGAAATTGACTAACACTATCTTAATTGACATGTTACCATGGTTACTCAATGGCTTACCCTGCAGAGGGGGCACTTCTTTACTCTCCCTGCACATTGACTGCACATTGTTGTGTGGCCACATGGTTCAAAGCGAATATTGGGTATGACATCCTCACACAAAAAACAGAGTTTATTCTCTTGCATGTCTTTCTCATCATTTGGATCACAAACATCCCCTTTCCTCGAGGAGTGGTCTTTGTCTTGCTGTTTTTCAGTCAAATCGCTTTGCACACCCTTGTCCTTGGTTAAAGCTTTTGAGGTAAGGTTCACTTTTGATATGGTTGGATGTGACGGTGTGGGTACATCAGCTGGTGGTTGTGTAGTGTCATGTGTACTCCTTTCCACAAGTTTAGATGATCCACTATAATCAGCAGTAGTAGGTTCGGTTTTCCTGGCTTCAGTTCTTAGTTCCTTCATACGTATACAATGAAGAAAGAATTTTAGTCAACCTGGAACTCATCACCACAATCATGCATACTAATAGTGTATTGAATGCCTCAGTAAATAAATTCACTTACATGTTGGGGAGGCTGTCCTTGTACAGGAGTGAAACGTGGCAAGCTGCCTCTAAATGAACTTTGACTGATTTAAACAACAATGAGAGTAAGTTCACAGGACCAGTAATGAGGGAATGATAATAGGATAACTCACTTCTTTTCTTGGTAGTAGGATTTAAGCAATGAAGCTACGTCTGGTGCACAGGTGTGAAGAGGAGTCAAACCATTCATATTCCGAGCATTCAGGTCTGCTCCTTCTCTCAGGAGGAAGCAGGCCACGACGACATACGGGGGAATAGAGCTTTGGTTCTTTTTCAACCGGCTCAGACGGTCATGAACCTACAAAGAAAAACTGTGTCATCAAGAATCCTAGCCTCATCCCCAGACTACCCTATCCATGCACACAGGGTTTATTTCAGGAAATGTCACGGGGGGGGTGATTGAATAGTGCATTTAGAGGGGTCTGGGTTTGAAATCTCTAAGGGGGGGGGGGGGGGGGGGGTGGTGATTGAATAGTGCATTTAGAGGGGTCTGGGTTTGAAATCTCTAAGGGGGGGGGGGGGGGGGGGGGGGGGGTGAATGCCCCCCCCCCCAAAAAAAAGAAACCTTGCATGCACATACAGTGTACACTATAGGAGCAGCCTGGGAATGAGGCTAAACCTACATGCATGGTACTTTACTGTGAGGAGGATAGGTAATACCTTCAACATTTCTGGTGTTGACTGGCACAATGGTCTCATATTCTTTAGCCCCACGATGACATGCAGCGGAGTGTTCCCATCTAGAGTCACTGCACTGACACTAGCACCATAACCAACTATATGTTCCACTATTCTTGAGTGACCTTCCACGGCTGCAACATACAGCGGTGTGTGTCCAACAACATTCCTAGCATCAAGATCACTACTGTCCTGCAGGAATGAAACAAGGTTTAATGACATTCAGGAAGTGTAACAGCCATGAATTAATTATTGGATATACTGAGCTGGACAACAAAGTATGATGAGTTTGTCAGTTGTAACAAAGAACTGTTAAGCTCACCATGGAAGCAAGAAAGCAGAGAATGTCACAGTGGTCATTAGCAGCTGCAATATGGAGTGCAGAGTGCCCATCGTCAGACTTCAACATGTTGACATGGCGTGGAAATCGTTCCATGAACAGCTCCATTGCACTATTATCGTGTCCAGATGGACCATGGTAAGAAGTACATGAGGACGGTTTCAGCTACACAATACACAGCATTATACTACCAAAGAAGTTGAACACAACACTGTGAATGCCTTCTACATATGCTCTCTGGAAAAATCAACCATCTGGGATAAACAATGAATTCATGTTACGTGAGTTTAATGTTCAGTGCTTCATGATCATGCACATAATTATTTTGATTGCACGCTGTACTTCTAATGCTCACAGTGAGTGAATGCATAGGACTGTAAATGTTTTGGATGCACCAGTAATAGCTATTGTAGCTAAATGTGTGTCCCTTGCTATTGCATAAAGTCTTTATCTTGTTAAAAAAAAAAAATTAAAAAAAAGGACTTCCACTCTGTAACTTGAGATTCTAGTATGCATACTCGTGTGCTATCGTTATTTCACGTTGTAGATTGGAAGTCCTACGTGTTCCAGATTTACGCACGTTTGCCCATACAATTGAAATAAACGTCTGTATTGACCAGATTAAATGCCCATAACTCTGGACTGATACGTCAGATTTGAAAGTACCACTGTGATCAGCAGTGAATGGGCTCTCTGGTGGCGTACTTTTCACAAAAAAGTAGTAGATGGCCGGTTTTCCCAGAGAGGGTCACATATCTCATGCATGACCATTTTATGATCTTATTAATTGGAGATTAGAGTTTCACAGGTATAGTAGTATACACACACTTACGGGAAGAAAGCATTCCTTGCAGCCTCCAGAATGGGTGTGAAGTAATCCTCATTGAACACTGTAGGGTCAGCTCCTGCATCCAACAGGATGGCCACTGATCTACTCTGATGCTTCTTCACTGCACGATGAAGTGCAGTGTCACCCTCAAAATCCTATGAGGAAGCAGAATATCTTGCACACACACATATGTGTAATCTGATAGGATACTGAGCAGACAGCAACTGATCATTTCTAGTCTAGCAATACATAGCAAGTGGAAGATCTCTAACAATAGCGATCCCGGAGTTCATCTCTCAGCACCATCACAGTAATTCACCTGGGAATCCAGATGTATATTAGGGTGTTTTACAAACAGTCTCAAGATCCTACAGTGCCCGACAATCGCAGCCACTTCAAGGGGAGTGAATCCCAGGGCGTTCTTGCGGTTAACGTCAGCACCAGCATTAATCAATATCCATGCTGCTTGTTCATCATTGCTGCATGTGAAAGGGTTAAAGCAATAAGGCCTCAATCCATATACTATGTCACAGTCAAGCAATGAAAGCCTGGACGGAGGGCTGGGAACATGATTATCAGCACATCAACAAATCCATTTCCATTTAAACACTCATTAAAGATGTTTGAATGCTTACTGGTGTGCGCAGGTATGCAGTGGTGTATCACCATCAGTATCCCCCTGCAAGATATGCACCACAATAAGGTAGTTTTCATTTGGCTTGATATCAGGTATAGCACTAACCACATCCACATTGGAGGTATATTGGAGTAAGGTCTTGAGTACATTAACCTGCCCGTCTGCAATGGCAACATGAAGAGGCGACTTTCCAAGCAACTTCATATTTACCTGCAAAATGTATTATTACAAAGTGAGACACTAATATTAAAATAATGTGCCATTTCAATTTCCAGACATCATATCCATACAGGGCGCACCTCAGAAGGGTTCTTATCCAGGAAGTTCCTCACTGCAGTAGTACTGCCAAGCATTATGACATGCATAAAGATCTCTGGAGTGAGTTGCTCCACCGAGGAGAGCATTTCTAGGTTGGGACCGTCAACTGAAGAAGTAACTGCACCAAATGGAACAAGACGTTAGCGTGATGAAACCGCATTCTCTGGCCAATAAGGACCCATGCATCGAGAGTCTTTCATCACCTTTAGATGCATGTTCATCAGCAGCAGGAAGCAGACATGCAGGATTATAATTCCACCGCCTCCCACCGACCACCACAATGATACGACCATCATCAAGTATACGGATCACCCGCCCAAACTGACCTGGAGACTAGATACAAAAGATAACTATAACCATAATGATGAATTCCACACATAGGTTATGCAATGATGTATCCACGCCTGGTCTTGATTTGTGGCCTATATAGGCTGGTGATATACTGCACAAGGCTACTTAATAATAGATTGTTATTGCAAGGCATGGTATACAGGAGATTAGAAGCTAAGGTGGTCAAAGCAGATATGTCACGTTGGGTATGTAACTGCAGTGTAAACGTATGTGACTACAATTAGCTATACTGATATGCAAACACGTATCAGCATGTATTACACTTACACTCAGCACTTGTAGCTAACCCACTTGGCTTCCTGTTCATGTTCTTACCAGTGCCATGTCGTCATTCCATTCACCAATGTTCGTTTGCAAGCGATGTAGCTCAGCAAGGTCATCAAGAACACAAACCACATCCCCAGTTTCAAACAGTGGTAAATCCACCTGCATGGGACGGCCAGGTAGAGATATATGTATGATTTCTACCTCTACTTCATGACACTCCTGCTTTGAATTTGAAACGCAAGATTAGCGTACTTGTCTTCCTTTTCCATCACTAACCACATCAATTACAAGTGTTCAGAAGTTGTGTAAGCAAATACTGAATTGGAACTTTTCTCTTTACCGAACTACAGAACACTAACTTTCTATACACACCTCACCTTGGTTAAGACATCAGGATTGAAGCGGAGCACAACGTCACTCCTATACCACACAAGAATGTCCCCAGGATCCTTACACATAACCGTGTTCACAACACCGACGTGGCTAAGGAACTGCATGCATCATACAGAAGAGGTATTGTACTGATAATCACCAAATCCTCACTATACCGTATCTGGAAATTTTGGCAGCAATTAAATTTGGCGAAATCGCCTGAAATGGCTCGGTATAACATTTGGCAAATTTAAAATATTGTCAGAAAAGTATGACGTAACCATGTGCACCGCGATTGCGCGAGCAAGCATGATGTGATGACTTGTACACAAGATTGAGAAACCCCGACCCAAGGACGAAGATGAACGAATTGGAGAGCAGTGTTGTCACCATCATGTTCTCAATGGCATCTGGAGGACCACAATCGGTGAACAGCTATACGGGGGTCATCAGGTCAGCACTGTCCAGGATGCGTACACTGTGGCAGTAATGCACGACACAGGTACACAGTAGGCCATGACCTTGATAATAATTTCAGCAGCCTGTATGCTTTAATTCAGTGCACCTCTGTGAAGTAGTAGGTGCTTCTCCGTATCTCGCCGCGCGTGCCGACAGTCGATCTGGCTGGTCATTTAATTTGGTGATATTTTAATTTGGCAACTGACTTCCAAATCACCAAATCTGAAGCGGTCGCCAAGATTCCCGGTATACGGTAGTTTACATATACATAGGATTGCCTTCGCCATGCAGCGAACGTCTTAGTTGTCCTAACCACCATAATTTAGTCGTAGCTACATAACAAAGCAATTACTGATTGTGGGGTTGACTTATTTCACCACAACCCGAATAACAAGTGAGTCTTTAAAAGACTTGATGTGTCTCGGCACGACTTGGTATCAGCTAGAATCATGCAGAGGACATGGCAGCTGCTTAACCCTTTATTATGACTGCAAAATCTGTTAGCTATGAGACTTTCAGCTTAAGTGAGCGTCAATATCCTTGGAGGTTCTGTGTGAGCAAGGGGTGGGTCAGGAATGTTCACCCAAAGGGTGAAAGCAGTATGGTCGTGTCTGGGCTTGATGTTTAGTCAACACCTTGGCCAATTCTTTCAGCACTTATCTATAGGCCTATAGCTAGCTAGCTAGCTAGAGCTGAGTGAGCTTTAGTATGCACTTGGGATGGCTGAGTGCAGCACACTGGATGGGTGAGTATTCATTGTCCTGAATTAAGTATTAGAGCTACGTAGCAGCAGTCTTGGTAAGAGGATTCATGAGCAGCCATGCAAACCCATAATCATATTTGAAGATCTAGTTGCACGTTATAAATACGTTTGACACCCTATTAAGGGTGTAGAGCATGCATGCAGCACTTGCGCGGGCGCATTGCGAAAAGCGACGTACGTACCACGTACCACGTACCACGTACGTACCTACGCATCCAGCACTGTGTCTCGGCACTTCGGTGCCGAGACAAAAAATAATGTTTCAACAAACTGCACTTACTGGGACCATGAAGTCATTCCACCCACCGTGGCCTTCCTGCATTAGTTTAACAAGTTCGAACTCAAGCTCAACTTTCACTTGGTCTCCTGCTACAAGTTCACCATCCCTGGATGACTCATATGGTGTACCTATGCATACATGTAGGTGCATGCAGTCATACTACACGTAACATTCAGTGCAGGAGTTGCAGTTCGGCTTACTGCAACTGACCTAGCACAAGCAGATGCTCCGGATAGTAGTAGCCACCAGAACTGTTCCCAGAAACAGTGCATTTCAGATCAACCTGAACATACAAAGAAGAATGGATACACAACTGATCGCTAAAATCCTCGTGCTATTTCGGATTCAGTCAAACTTGACAGGCATAAAATTAACTGCACTTGCCCATTAAGACCATGTTAGTGAGTGTGATACATGCACCTACTTTGCCACCATGTCCACGTCTGTAGATGTTCTTCTTACACAGTGCTGTCCATTCCACTGTGATTATACTCCTCTGTGAGAAACATGCTAAGTCTCATAATGTTATAACCATACGAGTACATGCACACACACACACTGTCAGCAATGGACGCACATGAATGGATAGCCATCAGAAACTTACTGCAGTTGTTGTCTGCCACCCACTCACACTAAGAACCTTTCCAACCATACCAAGACCACCTACAGTGAAAGCAAGCTTTGTAATATTATGGGTTCCACTACAATACTTACGTAATGTTCAGCGTGCATATTATGTAAACATAGTTCTTGACATACCATCTTGGTTTCCCCATCTCCAGTCATGGCCTCTGACAACATGTGCACCCGGGAACATACCCATGGCTTCCAACCTCTTTGCATGTGCTCTGGGAGGAATTCGTGTCCTACATACATCATTAGGGCATGAATTACAGTTTTGTTGGGTGTTCGAAGAACTGCAGTTACAGCTACGTATAGATCAGGTGTTTCATTCGTCCAGAGACAGTAACAAAATTTAGCACACTAGCACACACGGTGCATGGAAGCAGAGTTTCTTTTCGTTGTGCATGGACTCCTGATTGATGAACCACCCACTTGCTAAATCAGTATGCATATGCATGGCAAGCATGCAGAGAAGATTTCAGTCATACCTGTTTGTCTTATCTTCGGTATCCATCCTCAGAAATTCGTGCTCCGGGCTGTGTTTGTCTGCCATGTAGCACAAGGTACAGAGGTAGTACTCCAAGCAGTTCACACACCTCCACACACTACCAGCAATTCTGTCTATGTGGCAGCTACAACACTTTATGTGAGTCCAAATAATGCCTGCGTACAGAAGAAAGTGAAGCGCTCAAACTGAGCGTGCTTGCAGTTAAGGTACATAGCTACATCCTGGATAGTGGAGTGCTACAACTTGAGAACGAGAAATTGCAAGGCGTATAGTCACTCCAACAAGCACCATACTTAGAGCTGTGACCAGGGTCACAATGACATATAGGTGAGGAATAGGGGTACTGTATTACTTCATAAATCTTTTAGCTACAGTCACGGTGGAATTCTACCAAGGTCAGAAGGTCGCCGGCAGTTAGTTTAGTAGCAGATTGGATAAGTGGTCAAGCAATATGTAATCCCGGTAAGTTCATAATTATTATTGGAGTGAACTTCTTAACCTTGTTGAAATCTAATATTCATATTGCTTGAACTGTTAGTGTCTAACAGCCCGTTTACACTACAGACCGAGAAGGGCGGATTCGCTCCGGTTCGACGCAGATCGATCTGGGAGGTACGTTTACACTACGCGGCCCGAGCGCTCCATGTACGTGTGATTGCGGGTCGAAGTTCATGATTAGTCACATGCCCAGACTGCATTCTCACGAGACTAGTCATGTTCGATATACAACACCATGACAACCCCTCGTCTCGAAACCGGACCCTTCGTGATCTGGTTCAGATACTATTGGCAACCGTCACGCCCCCTGACCAACGGGTTCGATTCTGTTTACACTTGGGGCGGGAGCGCTCCGGGTCGAACCAGTTCGATGGAGTTTGGTGGTCCAGTACGGAGCGGATCGGGGCGGTTCGGTTTGTGTTTACATTACGAAATAATTCGAACCAGTTCGAGCTGGATCAATCCATATCGCTAGTGTAAACGGGCTGTAAGATAGGAGGTGCACTGTCCAACAGGGAAAGGGACTCCAGTACTAACCTCCAGAATGATAATTATGCACATGCATGAGAAACCCCTTCTAAATTGATATAGGTACATACAGGTAAAGTACAGCGAGTCCAGCGCTGTGAGATTTGGGTGGCTATGTAATTGAATTTGGCTGGATAACCTAGCTTGCGGCACTCCTTTGAATTTAGGAGCACACCAAGTGAGCTAGGCCAATACCTAACCTCTAACCCTAGCTGCATGGTTAGATGTACGTCTCTCTGATCTTCAAAGTATAATTCTAATTCCCTAGCTATCCAAATACTTCCGATCAAGTGCAGTCATTACTGTACAAGTATCGATCTTCCCTTCTTCATACTATCCCTATGTAACGTCGGAGACTTTCATAACGACTGTAGCCGTTTCCCTTCACTCACCGGCCGATGCACTGTCGAATACTCTCAGGTCATACTTTCCCTCCTCCCCACAGCGGTACCTGCATCTGTTCCCACAGTCCCACTGAACCACCGCCGACCTGCCCTACCTCCACCACCGTACCAACGTGGCCCTCTCCTCCGTCCTGATCTCCCCACGACCAGGATGGACCACGAACTACACGAAAACCTTCCATCTATTTGCGTCGGATGTTCGGGGGGTGGAGAATTTGGGTTGAGCAGCCCCACCCCTTCAAGCTAGCTCAGCATGTCGTGACGTAATGGTGCGTGCATGAATACACTTCAGCAGCAGTAACAAAACCACAATTCAGCTTAACTTCCGGCTAAAATATCCACAGCATCCAATCTGTTTCATGGTTTCTTAACTTTCGACTTCACTTCACCCTGCAAAGGTGATACAACACAAGAGTCAAATTATAATTAATGCTGATCCCATGGAACCTCTACCTTGCAAACGGGGCATCTCTTTGCTCTGTCAGCACAAACAGTACACATACTGATGTGCCCACATGGTTCAAACTTGGTATCAGCAGGGTTTTCACAAAGTACACAGAGCCCATCTTGTGCCTGCTCTTCTGCAGCTGAAATATGACATGTACGTGAGAGAGCATGAGAGGGCTAAAAGAAAAGAAAACACTCTTTAGTCTATCTGGATACTCAATTAACTACAGAGGTCCTTTGGATAATGGGCAACTGGAAAAGCAGGGAATGCGAAATGGGACGGGAGCAGGAACGGGAACGGGAACGACACAATCCTGTTAAGCGGACTGTGTGAAGCCTGGACTCTGACCAAAACAGCTGTATACAGACAGCAAACGCCAGCAAAGCTACGAAGGGTCGACTCATGGTCGACTCCAGCTCTTGCTTCCTAGTCTGTTGAGGCACTGTCTGGAGAGGTCAAAGGTCACGTGCATATAATAATGAGCTGCGACAAATGTGGCTCTGGCTAAATCCTTGTAGGTTCTATACTGGCTTTCTGCATCCATAATTTGTATCCACTGTTTCTTATGGAGGACACATGTATTTGTTGGGAAAGCACCCTCGTCAAGCTTTATTTGATCTCTGGTTAGTACATGTATGCTTTGCCTGCTTGAAGAATTAGAAGAGCAGTTATTGAAGCAGAAACCAAACTCCAGCATTTTCTTAGTGTAGAAAACAGAAGAAACATTCGTATGTCATCCTTGAAGCTCTTGTTGAAGCTTATTTAATATGCACATGACCTATGACCTCTCGGAATATCTTGAGGAGACGATGCCTTCAACATGCAGTTACGAAGCAACCTGAGACAGAGCTGGAGACAACCTTTCATAGCTTTGTTGGCGTGTGCTGTCTGTATACAGATGTTTTAGTCAGTCTAGTCCAGAGTCCAAGTTTTACAGTGTCCCCATGGTGTAGTCTATATTATCCATGCCACAACAGTCCGCTGAGGATTGTGTCGTTCCCATTCCCATCCCGTCCCATTTCCCGTTCCCAGCTTTTCCAGTTGCCCTTGGATAATAAATACTCTGATTATGGTTGTTGCACGTAGATGTATTCTCTCAGCCACCTTAGCTGAATTCATGACTCCAACCATGACCCATTTACTAGCAAGCTTTCCATCAACCTATCCTGGTTAAGGGTGGGCCTTGAAAGCTTAAAATGAAGGCTGTCCAAGGAGAAGGCTGATTTCTATGCCATTTATGCAAAAAGGACTGCTAACCCAGAAATACTTTCTGTGCCAAGTGGAGACACAGCCATGTGCTGTTCAGTATGGCTAGAACCAACCAAGGACATAGTGCTGGGAGTGACATCATGAAGCTGAAAGCCTCATGATATAATTATAGGTATCACTGGTTTTAGCTTTCAATGTCTTGAGACACAAACCTTGCAAAAGTGGTGCTGTATAACTAATATTGGCAGCAGTAACTTTCTTGATATCCATTAGGTCAGCACCTGTTCCATTGTATGTCTGGGAGCTTGCTGTGGGAGCAGTGATTGCAGGTGGTGTATGTCCATCAGCACTACTCCTTGGTGCTGTATGTGTACTTGAGGAGGCACCATTTGGTTGTACTGCTGTTGTTGCCAGTGGAGTTGTTAGCACCTCAACATTTGTTGGTGTGTCTGCTGCTTGCAGTAAGGATCCTCCACCTGCTGGTTGTTTGATATCCTGTGTGGTTTCTGGTGATGGCGTTGCTATAGCAGCAGTTTCTTGTTTTGCCTGATGCCCTGGTACATCAATATCACCGTGGACTGCCTTTGGGACAGATGGAGTACCCTGCAGGTAGAGGTGGGATCTACGATGTTATCTATACAATTTCTTCAGCATACATGATCTGCTGATTGTTACATGCAGGATATTTATATGTGCATAGAGCGAGGTCCCAATTACTGGGATGTCTTACAGTTGGCAGTTGGGCCTTTCCAACAGATTGGATGGGGGAAGAACGCAGTGTGCCATGAAATGCCTTGCTTCTGTGGAAGAAAACCATACAGGCATGTGACAATTGGAAGGAAAAAAATAGGCGATATTTGCATCACCGAAATCCTCAACTTACTCCAGGTTTTCACTAGCAAACTTGCTAATCAATGCAACGACATCAGGAGGGCAGACCAGGAGTGGGTTGATGCCTCCGCTGCTCTTTATCTGTACATCAGCTCCCTCTCGTACCAGGAAGGCTGCCACAACCACATAGGGCTCCACTGGCTTTCCATCATTGAGAGCAACTAACTGGTCACTGACCTACATGCATGCACACAATAAAACATAACAATACGTAGCTATGTCAGTAAATCAATGTTTACAATCCAATCCACACTGTTGACACTCTGGCAGTGCGTGGAAGGTTCTAGCAATGTGTCTAAATATTCCCATCGAGACAAAACAATAGTTTTACAAATCCATTACAAGAAGTAAACTAGAGGTGTTCATACGTAGAACACATACCCCGCGCTGTCATGAACGTCTACAGGCCAGGATGCATGCAGTGCATGCAGCTATATACAATCGACGTTTGCCTACTGTGTGCGCTATGCGCATCGAACAGGGCGGCTATCGCGTTTACTGTGTTCGTGTATGGCCATATCCAAGGTGTGGGAGTGACCGCTTACCGTATATACTGGAGAGGTGGAGCCAAATGTTACGAATAATAGGAAATAGCTGGAAAAAACAGCCGAAACAATAGCTACGATGCCTGTGAAGCACATAGATCGTGAGAAAACACTGTTTCCTAGCGGTCATCTTGAAGCATGAAGTTTCCAAATGCACCGTGTGTCCTGTTCTTGATGGGACTCTGAGGTCACGAAGAGGTGGAGCCAATGTTATGAATAGTTATGAAAAGTAGGATATAGCCGAAATACAGCGAAACGGAGCGACTTGACTTCAGTCAGGTACACATAGAGCAGTTTTTTTTGCTATTTGCTATTGTTTGACTCCATTTCGATGGTTTATGAGGGTCTATGTGGCGAGATTTCAATTTTTTTCGAGTCACAGACTGACAGACTGACAGACTGACAGACTGACTGACAGACAAAACCGATTGCTTAACCCCGCTTCGCGCATGCGCGCGCGGGGTAATTAGGTACATTTGACCGCAAACCTTTAATGGAAAGCTCAAGTGTAGCTAACTGTTGGTGAATACGGTTGTATACATGCTTACCTTTTGCAATTGTGGTGTCTGCGGGGTTGGCTTCTCCATAACTTTGTTTGTTGTCACAACATGCAGCGGGGTATGGCCACGAGAACATGCTAGGCTCACATCAGCTCCATATCCCACTAGAGCCTCCACTATTCTGGAGTATTTACGCTCAGCAGCTAGGTGCAATGGGGTCAGCAGCCTCAAATGGTTTCTTGCATTCAGATCACAAGTGCTCTGAAATGGGATACCAAAGTACCGGTATAAGGTCTCATGTATGGAGGAACACGTTCATGAGTTTGTTACTACTGCGGGCCTTGGGTACTGCTAATGGCCTAGCTGTTACTATCTGCTGCGGGCCTTGGGTACTGCTAATGGCCTAGCTGTTACTATCTGCTGCAGGCCTTGGGTACTGCTAATGGCCTAGCTGTTACTATCTGCTGCAGGCCTTGGGTACTGCTAATGGCCTAGCTGTTACTATCTGCTGCAGGCCTTGGGTACTGCTAATGGCCTAGCTGTTACTATCTGCTGCAGGCCTTGGGTACTGCTAATGGCCTAGCTGTTACTATCTGCTGCAGGCCTTGGGTACTGCTAATGGCCTAGCTGTTACTATCTGCTGCAGGCCTTGGGTACTGCTAATGGCCTAGCTGTTACTATCTGCTGCAGGCCTTGGGTACTGCTAACAGCCTAGCTGTTACTATCTGCTGCAGGCCTCACACGAGGGTTGCACGCAGACATAGAGGGTGGAGATAAAGTTATGTCAGCTGCATCCCTAAAACCACTGAATGACATTAAAGCATGAAAGCAGCACATACGTACCACAGAAGCAAGGAGCCGGACAAGATCCAAATGGTCATTGGCTGCAGCAATGTGCAGTGCAGTGTGCCCATCATCTATCTTCACCATGTTCACATGCTCTGGGACACGAGCCATGAACTGTTCCATCCCTCTGAGGAGGAACAACCGTATCATGCTGAGCTGGTTATCAACCATATTCATTGCTTGAGTTTTGCATGTAGTTTAGGCTAGGGAATACTAGTTGTTATGACAGCACTATGTACTATGACCTTTAAGTAACTATGGTGCTTTCCCAGTTCAGTGAAAGTACATGCCTACTTGGCAAGATATGAATATTACTTGCTGATAGTCCATTCCAGTCAAGCATATTTGCTGCTACTGTTGTGTATCTATTGGTTACCTATGAATAGACTTAATAGAGGCTGAAATTCAGATTTGAAGTAAATTCTGTCTAGTTCCGGTAATGTTCCTACTGAAAGCCAGTAACACAAACAAACAGAGATGTTCTCCTCTTGAGGCACCTCCAGTACTAGTAGTGGTCCCACCTCCTACGTAACGATAGTGGGCTGTGTCCAGGAACCCAAAGACCTTCTAGCTCACAGTTTCACTGCTTGGGCAATAGCAACTCTTGTATTAGGCTGCATCTCCGATTTGAAGGAAGTCAAAAGGTACAGTAGTAGAACAATACTGTTCGTGCTAGATCAGATTTACTTACGCATAGAACCCATTCTTTGCAGCCTCGAGGATGGGGGAGAAACACAGGGAGTTGTACAGCGTTGGATCAGCTCCGGCATCCAACAAAATGCTCACTCCCTCATTCCGATGTTGCTGCACTGCACCATGGAGAGCCGTGTTACCATCAATGTCCTGGACAAGAAACAATATTGCTACAATCCCACAACTTGGTTAGAGATCACAAACACAACTACGTACACTGTAACGTCTACTTCTACTTCTGGCCCCATCATTACAAATGTATATGTTTCTTCTACTAACCAGGACCCAGACCATGCTCGTGTACATGTAACTTCTTGTGGGGATGCAGCTCACATGAACAGTATAGTTAAAGAGTGTCCGTTATTAAACTGCAATGCTCACATGATTTTGTTGGAAACGAACAGCCTTTCTCTGGCGAGCACTGTATAGGTAATTACAGTCTACTGGATGTTTATCCTATAAGGAGTTATTGCCATGGCAACCACATGTCCCTTAGGATCACAATACGCCACTTAAAAATGGAGCAGCCTATCCTTGAACCCATACAGGTGTATCTGAGGGAGGAAAGAGCCCCCTCTGACGCACCTGGGTTTGAGGCTATCTTAACCAAACACCACTGCATGAGCCTGAGGGTTGTCTTTTCCCCATATACCTGATTGTGCAAGTTCACTTTGGGGTGATTAGCAAACAGCTTCATCACCCTGTAGTTCCCCAGTGCAGTACAGAGAGTCAGGGGAAAGATGCCTACTGCGTTCTTGCAGTTTACATCAGCACCAGCATCAAGGAGGAGCTTGGCAGCATCATCTTGGTTGCTGTAAAACATTAAAGCAGTCACTATCCTGACACAGCTACGTAACACAAGGAGTAC